>OY294049.1:38058717-38658717 GCA_958510825.1 Brachypterus glaber
TTTTTATATACATTTATGTATGTAGAGCTACACCCAAATAATAATAAAAAATATTGAGATATTTTTTATTGTTTATGAGATATTGTAATGCTGTACCTATATATTTTATGGGAGGATTGGTGTAGTGGTCTACCGCATCTGTACATGACAAGTCTACAAGCCAACTAGCGTGAGTTCGATTCTCAACGGCGCCGATTTGAATTTTTCAGTTAATTGATAATTGAAATTTGGCGAAGGCGATAAGTGAAGCGGGCACTCCCTAGAAACTGGTTCGAAAGTCAGTATAAGCCGGTGGTTCCCTCTACTACTAGCCCACACAAGTTCTGGACTTAGGGGATGCTTAACTAAGTAGAATAGTATGAGGTTAAACAAACATTTATGTTCTGAAAATCAAGGGGGGCGATTCCAGTTGCTTTTCACCCGTGAAACGAGGAATATGTACTTTTGGCAAGAATTTTATAATCCGTTAATCGCGTTTAATTTTTAGCATCAAGTGTTTTAGTATCAGTTATTTATTTATTTATTTGCTATCTTAGATATGCCCCGGATTCAATTTTATATATGTATATGTGCAGTAAAATGACGAATGTGATTATATTGGAGTAAGAAGGGAATTTTATGTTTTTTAATCATTTATAATGCTGATAAATTTTGATTTGGAAGCAACTAACAAGTGAAGAAGTTTTTATACGTACAAAAAAATTTTTTATATACTAGCGCATGCGCAAATATAATTACAAATTAGAAAAAAACTGCCTTGGCAACAGCTAACACAACCAACAGTAAACACTAAGGAGTACGGGGATGGAGTCTAGAACTCCAGAACACTTTTCTGTGACCTGAAGCCCAGAATACCACTTTGATATAGTATAAATACAAATTTATACTGAGCTGACCAAATTTCGAAAGAAAAAGGTCAAAGCAAATTAGAAGAAGAAGAAGGGGCGATTTCCACCCCTGTGGGCCGAATTGACGCCACTGCTTTGATTTCACTCGTTACACTGCTTGGCCCTGTAACGCCGTGTACGCACAGCATACCGGTCCACATCGAAGTAAATCAAAAGACGAAATTGCAGGTTCTCGTAATCGTAGTTGCCCCATGGCACGTAACGCGGTGAGCCAATCGCGCCACTGCTATCTCACTGTCCTGGCCAATGGCCGCCAGGCTTTACCCCCACAGGCTTTTCTACTAGCCAAAGACTCGCAGGCACTCGTTGTCTCAGCATAGTGCCCCGATACTTGTGCCCCGAAACACTTCTCGCACGACCCCCGAATAACGAAATTGCGTTATCTCTCCGTAAATCGAAACCGCGCTTCAGTCGACCGTCGATTTTCATCATGATACCTATGCGAAGTTACTCCTAGCAGACCCTCCTGTTCGCGCGTCGCTTCTACATCTGTGATAAAAACAAACTTAAAGTGACAACTCCTACATACATTTCTAAATAATATAAAAAGTGCAATTTTCAATACCGTTCCATGTGTGATAAGAAACAAAGCGATAATATATTTATTTTAGTGTTAGAATTTAATTCTGTAGTGTAAAAATAAACTTTTTTATTTTAACTATTGTTGTTCAAAAGGATATGGAATGATGTCTAGATTTTATTTGAATTCTAATTCGTCCTTAGCAAACTATCAGCAATATGAAGTAAGTACCAATTTTGAATTTTTAAGTTGATTTAGGATATGTCCCGATATAATTATAGATATCATTTCAGGATTACATTACAATACATTACATTTTGTTTAACCTCGTACTATTCTACTTAATTAAGCATCCCCTAAGTACAGGACTTGTGTGGGATAGTAGTAGAGGGAACCACCGGCTTTAATTGACTTTCGAACCAATTTATAGGGAGTGTCCGCTTCACTTACGCCTTACGCCAAATTTCAATTATTAATTAACTCAAAAAGGCAAATCGGCGCTGGTGAGAATCGAACTCACGCTATTTTGGGTAGTAAACTCGTCAAGTACGACGCGGTAGTTCGCTACACCAATCCTCCCATAAACTACACCAATCCTCCCATATTAACTGCCCTGAAAGGCTTTTTGTCCGTCGGATGTTGACAGCTGGCTAAAACCACAATTTTTAAGTGTAAATTTACAAAATAAATTCATAAAAATTAACTTAACTCCAGCCTGGAGGCTCCAGGGTCTTAAAACTGTGAGTCTTAATAAAGTTTCCTGGTAAAAAAGAGTCGTAATTTACTTAAACTTTGTTCATAGTTCGTGTAAAGATGCTTGAAAAACAACTTTACACTACGATATTTCGAAAACACTTTCACCCAGAGACTTGAAATTTGGAACAGATTTTCTAAATAGTAGAAAAAATTTGTTTCAAATTCCCGCCTTCGCCAAAATTGCAAATATTCACCAACACCGCACAGTGGCTCAAAAATTAATTAATAGCTAACTAAACGTTGAAACTTTCTGTATCATTTTAAAACTTTATAAGACCATTGCAAAAAAAATACAAAAATTTTAAACATCCTAGAGATGGAAACATAGGGGTTAAAAGTTTTGAAAACATATTATTTCTTGCAATTTTGATTTGGTACGTTTACGCATTGCCCAATATAGGTTTATTCGCTGTCTTAAAATGTATTACTTACCGGTTAAAGAACCATGAATATCTGTATTTTTTATTTTTAAAAACAGTCCTTATTTGCAGTATTAAAACTAAAGTTTTCTAGTGTTTTTATTGTTTTAAATCATTTTTAATAAAAGCGTGTATTTAAAACGTTTTTTGTAATAATTTTTATTATTTTTAATATCATTTAGATTTAGCCCCCAAGCGCGCCTTCGCCAAAATTACAAATATTTGCCGAAATTTTTTAAAAAGCATTAATAGGTTTTATCAAGGGAGGCATTAAAATCGTAAATTTTACATCATATCATTTTGACAAGAAATTTTAAACGTTGGGTTAAGCTTTTGACAAAAACCGTCCAGGATAAAATACAGTAAGTAATGTATTTTTTGTTAGTTGTTTGTATTGTTCTTTAAATTATTCTTATAATGCTTTATAATTAGAAAAGTTATGTAAATTGAGTTGTTTTATTTTCCGATAATATTATTCCACTAATTTTAATTTTTAGGGAAAAAATCAAAGCGTATACTGTGTTTTTGCTCTGATATGTTTTGAATTTGACAAATAAATAACCATACTTTAAAAATTAAATCTTACCTGTGAAACTAAATCAAACTATGTTGTAAAATGTACGATTTCAATGCCGACCTTGATAAAACCGATTAATGCTTTTTAAAAAAATTCGGCAGATATTCCCCAACACCGCACAGTGGGTCAAAAATTAAATAAACTAAACGTTGAAACTTTTTATATCATCTTAAAACTTTAAAAGACTATTGGGAAAAAATTTTAAAAGATTTTAAACATCCTAGAGATGAAGATATAGGAGTTAAACTTTTGTAAAACATGTTATTTTCTTGCAATTTTGGTTTTTACTCTAAATCCAATATAGGTTTATAAATATTTTTTGAATTCACTGTCTTAAAATGCATTACTTACTGGTAAAAGTCCCATGAATTTATATATTTTTTATTTTTAAAAACAGTCCTTATTTGCAATATTTGTCAAAGGCGTGGTGGGCATTTAGAAACGGAATATAAAGTTATAAAAAAAACTAAATTAAAGAAATTACTTGCTTTCTTTGTAGTTTAATTTGTCACTATTAAAAAAAATAAAAAATATAATTTATTCGAAAAGTGTGCAATAAATTATTGTCAGTAATTCATATTAATACTTTACTAGGTATTTATTTATGACAAATTGATCAGTAATTATACTTTTTAGGTAAACTATTCATTAAACTGTACAGATATGTAATAAATAGCAAAATAATGATAAATAAATAAACAGAAAAAATAATAATTTATTTCACATTTAAATTAAATGCTGTCTTTATACTTTTAAGCTACCCAAGAAGAGAAAAATTTATGTTATTGAAAAATCAAAAGTTCATCAAATTTTTATTTATTTATCCACCCATTTAGTGATCTAGAAATAATACTTACCGTTTGAAAAATCAAAATTTTTTTAAGGGATTCCTCGAAAGGTCCTTCTTAATTTTTTCTACCTTCCCGAATAAGGGACCTTTAATGATAAATACAAAGTTTTATAGGTTTAATTTTTTTATCAAATTTATTTTCGACACAATGCTGAAAGTAACATTCATTTTCAATAGATTTTAATAATGACCTATTGTTATCATAATGTTATTACAAATAATTTTAATTTATGAACAATGATCTAGAAATTATTAGTAATTAATAATTAATTCTTGTAAATATTTTTTGAATAAAATTATTTTATTTAAATGTATAGAAAATATTTTAATAATATACAGGGTGATCCATAACTGGCATGCCAAAATTTAAGAGGTGATTCTAGATCCAAAAATATAAAAAAAGTTCCTATAAAGGTTGGTCCGGAAATGAGCCCTAAGGGATATAGGGCCCTTTAAAATTGTAATAAAAATAAGGTTTTTAATTAATAACTCGGGTACCTTTTAAGCTAGAGTGGCGAGCTTTTGCATGTATACTAGTATTAATAAGGGCAATAAGTTTATGTTAATTTATTTTTTTAATTTATCCAGAGGCGTGCCCAGACGGAAAAAATATATGAGGCTTAAAACATTTTTGCCCCAAACTTTTCTATGTGTATGTTTTTTGGATTTGTTGTAAAAAATATAGATTTCTAGAGTAAAAATACATATAAAATATCATATAGTGTAACACTGTAGGAGCAACCGTTATCAAAAAAAAAATGCAATTAAGAGGAAGTAACATTTTGTGCCACCAAAAACGTTACTTTTTAAAAGGCTATTACTCCTTTAATATTAAATTTAGGTGTTTTGGTGTATAATACTTTTTTGCTCAGTTTTAAATGAAGAATCACCCTGCTGCATTAAAATTTTATTGGTGCTTTTTTTTGTTCCCCATTCAATACGTCATCTTCGAAGGCCGTAGCTCCCTTAGGGCTCATTTCCGGACCAACCTTTATAGAAACTTTTTTTCATATTTTTGGATGTAGAATCACCTCTTAAATTTCGGTACGCAAGTTCTGGAACAGGCTGTATAATCATAATATTATAACTTTTTTATTTTGAATAAATTATAATATAACTATTAATACATAGTTATATATTTAAATTTTAGTTGGCCTGGGTAGCTAAATAGCTAAATTTTAATATAATAATATACAATTTCAATACTGTTTTAATTATAATGGTACCTCGAATAAAAAAATATTTAAAACCTAATTTCAGGTTTTTGTTTTATCTAAATTTTTACTTTAAATAAATGAGTTTTGATATACAAACTTATATTATTGATTTAAAATTGCACCTAGAATTTGTTAGATACTAAACAGTTTTGTATAGTACAAGGTGTTTGCAGTCTTTTGCCATTCAATTCACAAAACATGAAAAACCAACAAAGGAACATATGTCCGGAAATAAGCCCTAAGGGAGCTACGTCCCTTTGAAGATAGATATATTGAATGGGGAACAAAAAAAGCACCAGTAAAATGTTAATGCTGCAGGGTGATTCTTCATTTAAAACTAAGAAAAAGAGTATTCTTCACCGAAAAACCCAAATTTAATATTAAAGGAGTAATAGCCTTTTAAAACATTTTTGGTGGCACAGTATGTTACTTGCTCTGAATTGCATTTTTTTTTCGGTTGCTCCTACAGTGTAAGGCTACCTACCTAACTAAAAAAGAATTAAAATATGTTCGATTCATGGGGTTGTAACTTCTACCCCTTAGCTACCAGCCACCCCATTTGTTTTATTTTCTTTATAAAAGAGAAAAAAATCTTTGTCAGGATGTATGTATGTATGTATGTATGGTCCAGGTTTAAAGATCCCCTCCAGAACAGCTAGAAACTTAAAATTTGACATGTACATATAGTATCCTCCCACGCTACCAGAAAAAATCCAAAAATTGACCTCCGACCCCTCTAATCGCCCCAATGGAGCTCTCTACAACTAGAATTATGAAACAAAATACGTCTACCCTATCTCTATCTCATTTGTGCTACACTTTCCAGCCAACGAAATAAATACTGTATTTATTTTTCATACAACAAATACAGTATTTATTTGGTTGGCCGGAAAGTGTAGCAGTGAGCGGCACGAACGAACATAGCTAATGTGAATCTGTAGAATAAGATAATTCTACTAAAATTTAGATGGCGCCAGTAATTTCTTTGATAAAATAAATATAGTTACACTTTTCGCCCTGCCAAGTAAATATTGTATTTATTCAACAAAGAACAAATACAGAATTTGTTTGGTTGGGTGGAAGTGGGAGTGTATGTATGTCTTCTATCCTTTTTGGGTAGAACTTTTGTCCCTGTCTAATCTAATGGGAGAAATCTCCATTGGGAAAAAATTTTAACAAACTTCTAGAATAGGTATAAACTTTTCATATGTACATGGAGTAGACTCATTTACTTTATTTAATGCCAAAAAAGTCCAAACCGTTTACAGAAAATCGTTCAGTATTTAAAACGGTAACAATTCTCAGCCTTTTAATCTTAAATTCTATTTTATTAAGATTATTTTTAAACAGGATACCGAAATGAATATATGTTGATCTCGGCGTTAATCAAGAGTCTTGAATCTTGGAAGAGGACGAGTGTGTTTTTTCCTATTTTCCAATGAACCACCTGGTTTCAAGTTGGTTAAAATACCTGGTTAATAGTGTTTATTTTTAATTAAAGAATATGAAGATATTTGATTTATAAGAACACATCCAAAAATTTAAATTACATACTTCTAATTTGTAGTATACATTTCAGGTAGCCTTAAAGGTTGGGCCTAGCCATATATTTATGTGTACCTACACTAAAAAAAAATCTGGATGAATAACTAGTTGGTCGTCAGATTTTTTTTTAATTTGTAACTACTCAGGAATGCTGATAATTACGACAAACTTTTGAACAGGTGGACGATTTCTTGCTAGAAACAAGCCCTGAATATTTTTAATGCTTTGCATTTTATGGTATAGCCTTCGCAGCCCGGGCAAAAAATAGTTTTTTTTAATCTCTGCTTCGTACGTATACACGGTGTATTTGAAATAGGGTCGGAAATTTTAACAGATGGTAAAAAATGACAAAAAGTTCCTATAAACATATGTCTAAAAATGCGTCATAAGGGAGCTACGCCCCTTTGAAAGTGGCTAAAAAAATCGGTTTTTATTTAATAACTCAGGAACCCTTTGAGATATATTAACGAGGTTTTGCACGTGAATTAATCCTAATAAGGCCCATCATTAAAATTTTGGTTTTCGATATTTTAGTATTTAATTTTTCGTCCTCGAACAGTGAAATTTCACCTTCAAATTAACTTTTCTCGAAAACGGTTAATCCTACAGTATTACAACAGGAGTACCTTTTTTATGTATTTTGACCTGAGGAATCATATTTTAAAAATAAAATTGCAAAAAAGTTACACAGAAAAAAGTTTGGGACAAAAAACTGATAAGGACCCCCCTTTTCGCACACCCCTGGTTTAAATAAGTACGTGAAAATTACATACAAAGATGGGCCTTATTAGGATTAATTCACGTGTAAAACCTCGTTAATATATCTCAAAGGGTTCCTGAGTTATTAAATAAAAACCGATTTTTTTAGCCAATTTCAAAGGGGCGTAGCTCCCTTATGACGCATTTTTAGACATATGTTCATAGGAACTTTTTGTCAAATTTTATCATGTAGAATCACCTGTTAAAATTTCCGACCCTATTTCAAATACACCCTGTATGTTTATTATACCTTTTTTACTAAATTATGTATAATAAAGGTTTTACAAGCAGAAATTCTACAAAAAAATGCACCTTTTTGTTTCCTGCGGGTAGAACATCAACAAAAATCGATTTGCACACAAGGGAACGTTCAAGTATTACGTAACGCAAATTTTGATCATTTTGGACCCCCACCCCCACCCCTCCTAGGAGCGTTACGTAATACTTGAACGTTCCCCAACGACAGAGGAACATTTTCTTTTCCATGGTCGGGAACTGTCTTGTGATTAACTTCACTTCACTTCACTTCAGATATGTCAGATATGTTATGAAAAAAATAGTTTTAAGTACTTATTTTTTTAAAATAATATTAGTTACACATTTAAATTGCAATATTTTCGTATTTCTTAAATATATTAAAAGTACAGCCAATTTAACTGTTCTGAAAGATCACTGATAAGTGCTGCCACCGCCAGAAATTTAAGTAAATAAATAAAGTTATTTTTATACTTTATTCAATATATTTATAGTTTTAAAGTTATTATTTTAAATAAAAGTTATTTTTTATTTTATTTTCGTGGAGACCGCCATCTATACATGCATTGATGAAGCAAAAATGTGTAACTAACTTTACCACTTTTTATAAATTTAAAGATGGTGTCAGTTTTGTCGTAGAACATAAAATATACAATTGTTAATAAAATAGGTAAAAATTGTGAATAAGTATACAAACCTCAGCAGAAAATTTCATTTTTCCTTTGGAAATTAGATGACCGCGGGGCTAACTTTCCCTCAGGCAATAAAACATTTTCCACCTCAGTATGTAATATAGTATTGTGCTTTAGACTTTGGCTTTAAAAATATATTTAATATCCACTCTTCCAGTTCTTTGGCTATGAAGAGTGTGATAACTATAATTTCGCGTGTTCTTCTTTTTGAATATTTTTACATGAATTAGTACGAAATAATATGTTTTATACTGGAAATATGTAGGTACGCACGTTTGTATGTAGGTAACCAATGTTCATTTAATTTTTTAAGGAGTTGTATTACACGATACGATTATAGGGTGAAAATATATTCTGTTTCTATTTTGCGACTCTTATAAGCTCATAATCACACGCATTTTGCGTGCTCTTATAGGCCTGTAGAGGTCTGTAATTTTTGTTCTTTTGGGTTGGCAACAGACCTGGCCTATCGCTTTAAAGTTGAATTTTCTACAAAATTTTGTGTTTAGGTGATTTTTACCATGTTAAAACTGTGGCTTGGTTAACTGCAGTAAAAAAGAGAAGAGATGACTATAAAATATATCAAAATATCATTTGTTCTTAGAATTTTAAACATGGTGTAAACTGTAATAATATACTATTTTCAAAACGATTTTTTTTATGTTATACCCAAAAGTATTTTAGCAAAACAATTAAAATAATCTAACTGGCGTTATTTGTGTAATTGCCTTTTTTTTATCCAGGCAGGGATGGCGCCAAGGGGTGGGGGGCGCCGCCCCCCCCCCCAACCATGCTCGAGTTGGGAGAATCCACTGTCCAGTTGGTTGCAAAGTTCGGAAATTAGCACTATAGTTGGGAAAACTGAGTGGTAGAGGTGGGAAATGTGTAGAATTTTTTCGTCAGGGTTAAAGCTTTTTTTCTCAGGGTAAAAAGAATTTGGGAAAATTGCCGAATTGGCGGTACAGTTAGGAATTTTGCAGAGGTGTCATTATATTTTCCGTCAGGGGTAAAGCTTTTTTCTCTCAGGGTAAAAAGTAAAAAAGTTGGGAGAAATTCGTTAATATTTAGTTAAGTTAGGGAATTTTTGAATATTTAATTTTTTTTTAATATTTTTTATTACTACACTTTATTACTTAATTTAAAAAGAGATTACTTCCATTTAATTAGGCTATAAAATCAATTAATTAAATTGTAAAAAAATATGCAGTGGCGAACCATGCGCATATCGAAAGGTGCAGTAAAAAAACATAGCTGTGCACTTTTCATTGCTGCCGGTATAAAAAAAGATGTTTGATAATTTTTATTCCAGTAAGAGCTAAAAGTTCAAGCTTCAAAATAAAAAAAAGATCGAATAAATCCATTAAATAGTTTTGGAGATATTTGCATTCAAAAATGTGTATTTTTTTAGGTGGGCCGATATTTTTGAGCAGAAGTGTATTGTTTTTTGGGGCTTTTCTGTGTAAAATTATTTTGAAAAATTAAATTATAGGAAAAAACGAAAATTTTCTTTATTATGATGTCAAATTATTTCCGTGGACTTTAATTTGGTCATTTTTAAAATGTTTACGACGTAAAAGTAAAGATATCGGTCAAACTTTAAGGTATAGGTATCCATAAAAAAGGTATCCAAACACCCTCAATCATTTGGCAATTTGTTATGGTCAATTATTAAATTAGCCGTTTCAAAATTTTTGTTTTGTGCAATTTTGCATCATAATAACTGTTATTTCCACTATTATCCCATAGAACACGTATAATTAAGGGGATTTTATGAAATTTATTGTCTACACGATATTTTCCGACTACATTTTTGGAATTCACTATCGTTCGTTTCTTATTTTTAACTCCTACAAGTTTTCAGGTCTGTAGACAGGATTTTTACTGACAATATTTTGGTTAAATGCCTATTCCATCCATCTGTTTTTCCACCCATCGTACAGAGTGCTATTTTCACATTATACTAAAATTCCAACTTCATTGGACAATATTTGGCGGTCCCAGATAGCACAAAATAGTTCTTCAGTTCTTAAATATTTTTAAAATAAATATTGAGAACGTTATTATAATATTTAAAGTCATTCATTGAATACCTTTTTAATGGTAATTAATATTATTATGTATTAATTATACTCCGTCCAGTTATGCAAGATAGTAAGGGACGCGGCCGGTTTTACACCACAGAGCAAATAAATAGCATAATTATGCATAAATCGTAGTGTATTAAAAATTTAACAGATGTCGGTAGTGTTTTCTTGGAAAGGGCCTATCCAAGCATAGAACATAAGAATGCGATGCCAGGATTTGCTTGATGTGTCGTCATGTATCTTGTAATGGTTGTTATGCGAGCCTCTAGATAGGGTTTAAGTTGTAATTTTAACCTAAAATTTTGACGTTTTCCTTGTGTTCAATATAATTTACGTTTGTATAATATGTAGAATATGCTAATTTAGTGTGAGTGTATGAAGAATAAACCATAAAATATCTTTTGCAATACCATACAAAATAACATTAAGTAAACCATTTTATTATGTAACAATCGCTTCTTTTATTAGCTTTAACGACCGCAATCATTGTCATAGATAAAAAATGTCGCAATATTTTATATGTTAAAAGGTACGAGTTTTTAACCAATGATGTAGCTTAAAAATCTCGGGAATTTTAAACTACTATTGGGGCGTTCGGGTAGGACGATCTTTTAACTGTTTTGACTCCATTGTCAATTTTCATCAACGACAATGACAATGACAGTTGTCATGAAGTTAGCAATGTAGTCAAAAGAGTTAAAAGATCGTCCAACCTGAACATCCCATATCTTGCTTAATTGGACGAACTATAATTGAGATGATAAGGCGTCATATCTTATTTTTTAATTGTTACTATACATTATTCTGCGTGTATTTTAAACTTTAGTTTTCATGCCAACCAGTGCGTGAAACGGGTATAAAATTTATGCAGTGTCTAAATTAAAAATACAAACAATTAATTAAAATTGCAGTGGTTTAATTATCCCTTAACTACATACTTATTATTTGCCTTTCTCTTTGAATAAGGGTAATAAATAATTTCGAAATATTGTTATTAAGATGTTATCATTAAAATTTTGATTTATTTTGTATAAATTATTTCTCAAATAGGTATATATAATAGGTATAATATTATCTATTTCAATAATCTTTTTACGTTATCATTAAAATTCTATTCAAATTTCGCGGCTAAATATGTACAAGTTTAAATCTGTAAATCAGATAGAAAATCTAATTTTGAGTGGATCTGTTTTGACTTGTTTGACTACTTACCCATAGATGGCAAGAGCAGTAATGAACGGGATGCTGCATGGACCATGATCATTAGTGTCTTATATACACCGCTAGAGGGCGACGCAGTTATTTCATCTTAAATTTTAATTTACGTATGCGGCTTCGTAAAAGAGTATTGGGGATCGGCCATAAAATACGTCACGCAAATTGACCAAAATTCATACACTTCATACCCCGTTTCTCGCGTTATTAAAGGATATAGAGATTTCATATTTTGGCTACCCTAACACCCTCCCTACTAATATTAATATAAAAAGTAAGCAAAAAGTATTTTTAACAAAAACACCTAAATTTAATATTTAAGGAGATATAGCCTTTGAAAAAGTAACATTTTTAGTGGCACAAAATGTTACTTCCACTTAATTGCATTTTTTTTTTGAAAACGGTTGTTCCTACAGTGTTACACTATATGACATTTTTTTATGTATTTTTACTAAAGGAATCTATATTTATTACAAAAAATCCAAAAAAATATTCATAAAAAAGTTTGGGTCAAAAATGTGTTAAACCATACATATTTTGTCCGTCTAGGCACGCCTTTGGATAAATTAAAAAAAAATTAAATAACATAAACTTATTGCCCTTATTAATACTAGTATACAAGCAAAAGCTCGTCGCTCTAGCTTAAAGGGTACAAGAGTTATTGATTAAAAACTTTATTTTTATTACAATTTTAAAGAGCCGCAGCTCCCTTAGGACTCATTTCCGAACCAACCTTTATAGAAACTTTTTTTCATAGTTTTTAACGTAGAATCACCTCTTAAATTTCTCTTATTTCTGATTAACCCTGTATAACTTCCAAACCTTAAAAATAAAATACAGAGCAACAATTTTCTTGTAGGTACCTAATATGGCAAAATTATTACAAAATAACGTAATTTTCCCTTAATTTAAGAGCATAAAAATGTGTACCTAAAACATATGGGTATCGGATTTGTGTTAAGTATTTATTTAACAAAAAAATTTGGTAAATTTTACACACAAATGTTACACATTTTTAACAAGAAAAATACGAATTTATCGTTGTTTTTTTTTCTACAGTGTGAAGGATCGTAACTTACAGTCTAATGTCGTTTTTCTTAGGCATAGAAAATCTAAAATCGCAAATATACAAGCGAATATATTGCCGTAGATAAAAAAGACTAGATGAACTCTACAAAAAATGTCAGTATCTGCACTTACGACGTTGGGCTTATCAATTTGTTTGTGAATATCGCGAATTTTCAAAGGAAAAATGATGTATTGAGGAAATTGGAATATGCATACGGTTATAATAGATAAGGGAACGCAGTTTTCAATAGAATTCTTCTTGGTACAAATAGGGTTACTTATATGTATCACTATAATATAGTATATATCGACCCATTTAAGGAACTTAGCAAAATCTTTATTTAGTCCTTTTTTACTCTAAAAACGTTCACACCAAAAAAACGACATAAAATAATATAATGGTACAGGGTGGCCCAAAAAAAACCGGACACTTTTTAAACCGTTATTACTTTTTTGCCGTTTGACCGATCTTTACTTACTTTGAAATAAATAGGCTCAAAACATGTAAGATTCGGTGTATAATTTTATTTATTTAAATTATTATTATATATTTTAGTAAGAAAGCTTTTTCTGAAGGGGTTATTTTAGACCCATGGGGATTAGAGCAAAATTTAAAAATTTTTAACTTTTCGTCTGTATTATATTAAATGGTCTATCTTCAATAGTTTTGTGTGTTTACCTTTTAATTTAAAATTGTAATTTATTTTTTATAATTATTTTTCCGAAAGGCTACAGATAGCGTTAAATGGATTTTTTAGCTTGAAAAAGTCAAATTAAAAATATTGAAAATCGCCGATCAAAAAACTAAGAAAAACGTATTAAAACTGCATTGTGGTGGATATATATTTTAAAGAAGATGTACAATAAAGAATAAGAAATAAGTCTAGTTTTTGTCAAAACGAAAAAAAGTGCTTAACTTAAAATAAAGGATGAAGGGAATTTTTGTAAACCAATATGGAATTATTACTACAAATAACCAACCTGTACCATAATGTACTTTTATATTATTGTTAAAAAATAAGACAGTGTTTAATATAATTTAATTTATTTGTAATAAAAATATATTTCTTTAAATTCTTTCTTTGTATAGCAAATACTTAAATTTATATATTTTTAGTACTTCGCAAAAAAAATATTAAAAAATCAGTATAAATATACAAATATACTGGAAATTCAATAAATCCTGCAGTGACTCAGTTGCGAATGTGTGATAAAAGGCGAAGATCATACCAGTTCGGGTGCCACTAGCGTAATTTCGTCAAAGCTTCGCAAAGTCGGACCCCTTATACGAAAGCAGCAGAGGTATGAGTCACTGCAGGTTTTATTAAATTTTCAGACAACTAATAGACAGTTTATTAATTACAAACATTTTTTTGTTGAAAAGGGGTACTAAAAGACAAAAAAAAGTAAAAAACGAAAAAACAAAACAAAAAAAAACTGTTTTAAAGCAACGTATTTAAAAAAATACTCCAAGATAAAGGTCACATTTTGTGAATATTATATGATTTTGTTCTGATGGTTAATACATATTATGGGTCCTGCACCTGGTTTGGATGTCCTGGATGCACCTGGTTGTCCATGGGCCAGGACCTGGATAGCCAAAGGTTGTAAATTTGTATAGGTATTTAAAAATAAAACAAAACAAACACAGAGTTCGTTTTAAAACAAAAAAAAAACTAGTTATAAACCAAAAAACATGACATTGTATTCTTCCACAAGAACGACAATTAATGCCAAAGTACTAACAAAAAAAGCCTAATTTTGGACTTGTTCAAGTCCAAAACCGTGTCGCGCATCTCTAATTATCCGGGCGAAGAACGGGTAAAATGCCTAGTAATGATAATTTTTGTTTTAAATCATTTAAAATTTAATCAAAATTTATTTTCTTTGTTTAATTGATATTAATGATTGATTTTTATAGTTTTAATGTCGATATTCCAGTATTTAAATTTTATTTCACAACCCAAATGTTTTTTTAGAACAATCAACTCGAGAAATCTGTCTGTGTGTAATTTTTCTTCATGTGTGTGGGTATTTAATATAGAGATAGGAACCAAAACTATCAATCTTATACGCGACTAGGTTGGATTTCATTGAGGAGTTGGAAAATTCCACCTTACTTTATCAAATCGTTTGATATTACGGAAATAATTCCAGTTCATCTTGGTTTTATTAATATTTTTACACCAAAATATTAAATTTAATTTATTATTCCATCAATCTATTTTCTAATCATCGTACAGAGTGATATTGATAGACTTTTGGTACTGAAGAGGGCCAGCAGCCCGAAACTGCAGTCTATCAATATCACTCTGTACGATGATTAGAAAATAGATTGATGGAATAATAAATTAATATTTTTATAATTTTGTTTAAAATTAAAAATTTCTGTCCTTATTAAATTTAATGTGAAAATTATATTTTAAGTAAAAACATGCTAGGGAACCTTCAAGTATTACGTAAAGCAAATTTTGATCATTTCGACGTTATTTGGGTACTATTTTGTGATTACTGTAGTCTAGATAAGTGTAAATTTACCTCTGATATTGCCAGTAGTCGGCGTAAACTCAGTTATAACTCATCAACGTTGAAAATAAACACAGAAACATAGGCTTACGGAATAATTTTGCCGAATTATGAGGGAATTTTTTATAAGGGTCACTAAATCGAAACATTTGACTAATTTGTTATACAGAACAATATTGACTATACATGTTAACTATACATATGTATATATATCGGTGTTTTTCAAAGAAAAAAACGACATTCGATCATTATTTTTTAAGAATTCGAAAGTTTTTAATTTTTATTTATCGATAACTTTTTTCCCACCTTACTCGTTTAAATGGAATTATTAAAAAAATTAAGATAAAAAGAAATAAAAATGTAAATATTCAAAACCTTGCGTCAACGCTAGAGTCGACGCGGCGGCTATGCGAGTACCGAAAATTCGCCGAGTACTGAATATTACTCCTACTACAGATGGATTGGTTTAAATTTTGGTTTGGATACAGGTTGGAACCTATATCAAGAAATTCTGTTCGGATAATACTTTTTTTACCCTAAAATGGGAAATTTAATGCGGAGTTTTCGTGTTCCATATATATATAACTGTAAACTTTTTTAAGAAACGTATTTTAATTATTTAAGATAACACACTACAATTTTGACTTTGTCATAGTTAATTAAGAGTTTTGTGTCTATATGAGAGATACGCCGATTTTATTAAAGCTATTAAATTAAACACGCGTGAAGATATAGAATAGCTATTGCTTTAGTCCAGCGTAATGTAAAAAAATCTGTTTCAAGATTTTAATTAAAATAATCAGGTTTTTTATAGTCAATTTACATAATCTGGAGAGCCTATCAAAAAAGATCCTCCAATCCAAACTCAACCCTTGTTTGGAGCTATACTCCGTCCAGTTAAGCAAGATAGTAAGGGACGCGGCCCGTTTTACACCACAGAGCGCATAAATAGCATATTTATGCATAAATCGTAGTGTATCAAAAATTTAACAGATGTCGGTACTGTTTTCCTGGAAAGGACCTATCCAAAGACTCATATACAAGCATATTACATAAGAATGCGATGCCAGGATTGGCTTGATGTGCCATGTATCTTGTAATGGTTGTTATGCGAGTCTCTGGATAGGCCTTAAGTTGTAATTGTAACCTAAAAATTTGACGTTTTCCTTGTGTTCAATATAATTTACGTTTGTACAATATGTAGAATATGCTAATTTAGTGTGAGTGTATAAAGAATAAACTAAAAAAGTATACAAAATAACATTAAGTATAACCATTTTTTTATGTAACTTTCTCTTCTTTTATTAGCTTTTACGACCGTCAATCATTGTCACAGACAAAAAATGTCACAATATTTTATATGTTAAAAGGTACGAGTTTTTAACCAATGATGTAGCTTAAAAATCGCGGGAATTTTAAAATTAAATCTTGCATAATTGGACGGACTATAGTTGAAATTTAGTGCCCTTGCTATTTAATTTTGATAAAAATAATGTTTTTAGGATGAGGCAGGGTGGAGTTAAGGCACTCAAGGCTGAAGCGCCATGAGATATTTTACCAGCTCTACTATTAGTCCAAAATGATCAAAATATGCATTACGTAATACTTGAACGTTCCCTTGGCTATGCACAGCCACCCAAAAAAATATTTATGTGCCAGAGACTAGACTAACTCATTTTTATATTTTTGGGGTCGCTAAAACCGAATCTGAGATCAAAATTGCTCCATCAGTTCACCATTTTTTATACACCTAAAAACATCTGAATTTAAGGAATTTTCTCACCCTTTTTTGTGTAAAAAAAATTGCGATCTGATGGACCAATTCTGAGGTCAGATTCGGTTTCAACCACCCCGAAAATATAAAAATGCATTGGTCTAGTATCTGGATATTATTTTTTTTTGTGTGGCTGTGTTATTCAGAAATCGGTTTTAAAACATTGCTTGTGTTTTTTAGTAAATACTCGAGAAATGAATTTTTAATTTGGACTTTGTTCGGTCAGAGTTTTTGTTATCGTGCTAATAAAATTGGCTTTTAATCTGACTTACGGACAAATTGGTTAAAATGTAACTAATTTTTTATAAAAAGTCTATCTTATTTTGCACAATAGACTTAATTTAAGCCATTTAAATCAGATAAATCAATTTTAAAACCTATTGCTAAGCCGCTTAATGTACTAATAGATGTTTTAAATTTGAATAAAAAGAATCATTTAGATATTATCTAGTAGATTCTGATATAAAGATAACGTTTTGTCACATCAAGATAAACTTGATATTTTCTTACTTTTTTTTCGTATATGTACAGATAAAACTATTTTTTTACGATAAAATTATTTACTTGTGAGCCAAATTCCACATATTTATATTTATATTTATATTTATTGGCTTTTTTCTTTTGAATAAATGGCTAGATCCGAGGCTAGATTACAACATAAAAAAATCATGCTTGTCTCAAGTTTAAAACTAATTAAAATTATTTAATATTATTAAAAAATTGTCCACATTAAATTAAATACATTAATAAAATAAATCAAATCCTGGAAAACCATATCACCTCCGCTGACTCCCACTTTTTAAGGAGTTTGCGTCATCCGCCTCATAAATGAATAATTTTATCGTAAAAAAATAGGTTTATCTGTATATTTCAAATATTTTTTTTAGACTTAAAATTTTATTTTTTTAATTTTTTTTATTAATTCAGTCTTATATTTAAAATAAAAAAATTACTTAAATTGGTTAGAAATATACTATAATTAATAATTTTAATTAAATACAATATTACTACATTCATTACTATATATTTCAATATTACATAATTGTAGTTTGCTTTAAAATTTAAAATGATGAAAATGTGTTCTGCCGACAAAAAAAATTAAATCAATTTTAAGACTATAATTATACCTAAATTAAAATGATTCATTGCTACTTTCGTTGTTTTAACATTATTAAAATAAATAAATCAAAATTTCGTGACTAAAAATTGTTTAAGAAGTTAAATTAAATTGGTAAAAATCTGATTAATTAGTTACATCCTTTCTACTAGTAGTTATAGGGAACGTTCAAGTATTACGTAACGCAAATTTTGATCATTTTGGATTGAAAAACATAAAAGATCATAAAATTCTGTGATGAAAGGTGGAAGATGGCATATAAAACGAGGTGAGCTAAATTCGTAGAATCTACAGCGTAAATTAAGGCAAACCTACATACGTGAAATTAGGCAAACCTACATACATAAATATCAAACTAGGGTGATATAAGAATATCAAACTAGTGTGATATAAGGAATTTTCTGAAGAACAAAAGAGTGTGCTAAATGTAATTTTCATAAGGGATCGTAGGAAAATATATTTTTTAAACACACTGTATTAAAATAAAACACTAAGAAATATTCAATACATAACTTTTCTCATTGTCCGTTTTCAATTGAAGTTGTATTTCTGCAAATAAATGTCAAATAAGGGTGTGAAATGAATTTAAAAAAGCCTCGGGGTTGAAAAATATCCTAGGGGGTCTAAATTCGTACCCCTAATTAATGACACCTTCCAAAATACCCCCTGGTGATTAGTTTTTTGTTGAATTTGTTTGTAATTGGCTGATTTACAAGAGTCTAAATGGTTTTTTTTATAAAGAGCTTTGGAACTTTTTGTTTCCATTGTAGTTTTAATAAAAGTTTATTTTTTACACACCCAGAATGTTTTATTTCTCGTAGTTACAGTTAACTTTTCTTTAGATTATTAAAATTTTATTATCGCATACTGTGTAAAATTATTACTAAAACACTAAAAATAATATAAATAACTAACACTGATTTTTTGGAAACAAGGACTTATTAAACTTACAAATTCTTGATTTTTTTAAAATTGTAACACCTTTAAACACGTATTATTATTTTTTTATAGTCCATGTCAATTTTTCATGATAAATTATAAAAAACTTTTTTACAGTATGAGCTTTATCTTAATAATTTAATTTACATCTTAAATGAAAGTTTGACACGAAATACGCCATATATTTTTTAATTATGAGTAAATAGTAATAAAAAGATTTAAGAAAAACAGTATGGCTTCAAAATAATAAATTAATTTGAAAACAGATCATTAATAACGTTGAACAAAAGTTGAAAGTTTTATTTATTATTTCATTCATCAGTTTGCGAGAATTTTAAATATCAATCACCACCTATGGCGCTCATAAGTACAACTGAAATTATTTTATACAAGAGGCATTCTATTCTTTTTTGAACATACTATGTTATACATAAAGTAACACATAAATGAAAAGAGTCTCAGCATCGAACCTTGCGGAACCCCACCAAATTATTAAAGGCTAATAATTAAGATATAGTTAAATAGAGGAAGAAACATACCCTACCCTGAAATAATAAATAATATTTATTATATAATATATATTGTATGTTTTGTTGTAGATTTAATAATAATTGGTTGGGGTGCCGCAAGGTTCGATGTTGTGACTATTTCCGTTTGTCTTTTACATCAATGATTTTAAGTGTTTCCAAACACAACTTTGTCTTTAATAGAGTAACTTTTATTAATTTAACGAATCGATTAGAACTTAGAAGCAATAATACTCTTTTTGCTCCATTTGCATCATCAAACATTGAATGAACTTTTGATATTTTATAATATATATTTCCCAGTAAAACTAATACCTCTCCAATTTTTTTTACATCGCCTGTTATTTTACTTATATTTCTTATATTGTATAAGTTATACGTCATTGTAATGCATTGTTTTGCTTTGAATAATTTTTTGGGGTGCCGCAAGGTTTGATGTTGGGGCTCTTTCCGTTTGTCTCGTACATAAATGATTTTAAATATCTCCAAACCAACATTGAGTTAACTTTTAGTATTTAATAATACAAATTTCCCAGGTTTGCTCAAATTAATTCTGTGCCTCATATTTAGCTCATTAATATGATAAATTTATCCTTACACGCTTTCTTGATTTTGCATATTAGGATCAAAAACAGATAACGTACCATAATGAGCAATGAAATGGGATATTGTAAAGAAACCCATTATAAATTATTGTATATTGTTTATTTATATTATATCATTGAAAATATACATCATTGTTTGCCATAATAGCAATAAATTAAACGGCAAAAACAATAAGTTTTAAGCAGGTGCGCCTCAAGGATATTATTCTTATACCAGTTTTTGCTGTTTAGTACGGTATAATGCGAAGTTTTTAATTTTAAATTTGATAAATGATTTTTAATGTTGTAACTATACGAGATATTCCTTATAGATAGATTTTAACTATAACAATAATATTTTTGTTCTTATTTTAAGATTATCTATTTTTTCAGTTTTACCAAAACCATTATTTGTAATATTGAATTAAATTACAATTATTTGGGGTGCCTCAAGATTCGGTGTTGGAACAATTTTCGTTTGTCTCGTACATCAATGATTTTAAGTATCTCGAAACCATGCTCATCTTCGAAGGGGTCCACCGGTCAACAACCGGCCAAATCACAGCAATATACACACTGGGTATTACTCAGGCCCACAGAGGTGTGTAAAGTAGGATGGAACATAAACTGATTCATTGCAAATAGTTTAAAGAAAATTATTAACAACAAAATAACGAAATTTTGCCTTATATGGTGACTAAAGGGTTTTAACATGCAGAATCTGAATCAGTTATATAAAACCCTCTCGAAATAAGTTTACTAAAATTTTCAAAATTTTAATTTTTGGAAGCAGTTAGGAAGAAAAATCAATTTTTCAAAAATTGGAAGCAGTGGAAATGATTGTGTTTTCTTTTTGTTCCAATCTATTGTTCAGTTTGTCTTCTGCAGCCTCTGCAAGATGACCTAGTTGGCTCCGCAGGAATCGGAACTTTTTGCGCCGTGCCTAACAGTAACGGACAATGTCCAATGTGGCGGCGGACCAACCTGCTGCATTCCAGCTGAATCGGATCTCTTGTTTTGGGGACAAGTTTGCAATTTTAGACCGGCAAACGATGATGGAATTTGTTGCAATAAATAACACAGGCTCACGAAATTAATGGAGACAGGAATTATGGATCAAAAGAGAAACTTTATGCTTTTTGTTAGCGACTTCGCCAAAATTGTAATTAATAAACAAAACAAATTAACAAAAAGGTGAATTAAATCTGTGGCTTGGTTCTAAAAGGGGCAGTGTCACTTTTCCGTATTTTAAGTTATACTGACGAACTATTTTTTTTTCAGATCTATATAACCTAAAAAAGCCAATGTCAGTGCTTGTGAGATAAATGTAGACTTTAAGCGACAAGGGTTTTTAATAAACATTTCTGTTAACTGCTAAAACCGCCAATGTTTGACTTAGTGTATCCGTTCAAAATTTTTGACATTGGCCCTTTTAGAATCAAGCCACAGGAATAAAACGGTTAAAATAAGACTTGAACGTTGATTCTTAACTTAAGATAGCCCAGGGCTGGGAAAAGAAGACGGAAAAGAAGCTTACAATTTGTCCAAAAATATCGATAATGAGTGGGATGGATGCATCTCTAAATGATTTTCCGGTTATCATGTTATTTAAAGAAAAATCTAAGGATTTTACGATTTTGTTTAGAATCGTCAAGCCTAAGATCTTTGCATTTTTTTTTCTGAACGTACTCAAAAAACTGCAAGACAGCAAATCCAAAACCATAATGTGTAATATAGAATTTAATAAGAAATTGTCGGAGTGCCACAAGGTTCGATGCTGGGACTCTTCCCGTTTGGCTCGTACATCAATGATTTTAAGTACCCTCGTCTCATTTATTCCTCATATTATCGGGTTAAGAGAATTCGCATTTTTTTCTTGTTAACATTTAAATCCTTCTTTAACCGAACTGTTTTCCTTAGCTCCATTCGAAGAACTAAAAGACAATAAATCTCGTCGTTCACAAGATGGACAAGAAATCCAAACGAAGGACAATAAAATTTACTCGGTGTACTGGAATATAAAACAATGATTCATTGACTTTTGTTTGTTTTTTTAGTGTAAAATAGCGGTATACGACACTCAATTTTATTCAAATGAAACTTACCTCAACGGACAGCATTTTTGTGCAATTCTTAAAAATTAGGTATAATTGCAAATGGTATAAGTACAGAAAATGTAAGCCCAAAAGTGAACAAAAATCCCAAATAATTGAAAAAAATGCCTTCATTTTTAGTCAATATTATATTTATTTTTCTTCCGATTCCGCCGGAAGTGGCATAAATATGTTTTTTTTTTAATGGAACCCCCTGCAATTTTTTACAGTTTTGAATTCAGCCGATAATTCTATGTATAAAAAACTAATTGTTTCTTTCCTTTTTTATTTTTATAGTATAAAAACGAGATACACATAATTTACCTTTTTTTTACTTACGTAAGCCTAAAAAAATATTAAAACTAATATTAAAATAAAAATTGGATTAGTCACACCGAATTCTAGCTACAAAAACGTTTTTTTTTTGCCCTAAACTTCTTTTTTTTATGTCCCTGCAAAACTTTATTTGTAGAGTAACTTTCTGCTATTTTTCTTATACCAAATTTATGATTTACTTTGAAGATTAAGTAAGTAAAAAGAAGGTAAATTATGTGTATCTCGTTTTTATACGACAACGAAAAAAAAGTAAAAACTATCTGTTTTTTTATTCACAAAATTTTCAGCTGAATTCAAAAATGTAAAAAATTACAGGGTGTTCCATTAAAAAAAAAACATATTTATACGACTTCCGGCGAAACCGGAAGCGAAACAAATAAATGAATCCGCCAGTTTCGTTTTTATCGAATTAAGATTAATCTTAATTTTAGGGATGGATATAAATAAAACTCACCCGGTATGTATGTATATTCGGTATTCCTTTGCAGTAAGGAGTTCTTTTTTTAAAGAGAGATCGCCTCGCTTATAGTCAAATGGTTTAATTCAAAGGTGCGTTACAAGCAGCATATACTTAAAGCAATAAGATATTTAATGTAAAACATTCCTAAACGGCGTATATTCAATAATTTATAGCAAGATTAGATTGTCAATTAATTTTATGGGATAACACGACAGGCTTTAATACACGGAAAGAAATTAGTGGGCTCTGCGCTATACATTATAAGATATTTGGTAACAGTGATTTAAGCTATAGATTATAAGGGACACAATAACTAATAATGTTAAAAATAAATTGGAAACGATTATATATATATTACAGACACGATTATATTTATTACAGGCACTATTATAAATTTACAGAAATTTTATTATATTATAAAAATTATTAGCACGGACAATAATTAAATCTATTTAAGCTATAAATGCCATACTATTTGTTATATTTTATTATTCACTAAACAATTAAAGTATTTCATATAAATTTTTACACTGACTGCCATAATTGTAAGAAAAAGCCTTGTATTTATATAATAAGCGATTATAATTTGCTTGGTATGTGTGTTATAGCGCTCCTAGCTATAATTTTTTTTTTCCGTGTAGGACCAGATAATATGCAAAGAAGCACCTACCTTTGCTGAAAGAATTCATACTTAATTTTTATAATCATAAAATATTAAACTGTGTAAATTTTATGATGTTTTGCTCAGCTCACTCTACATCCTTTAGTATTTGTAAGCAGTATTCCATTCTAGGCCTACTATTTCTAGCTCGCTCTCCCAAATATCTTTGTAAGCTCACATGTATCCGACCCACCATTGGATTCGCCTAACTAGTCCTTTTTCCAGTTAACTCCAATACTTAACCTCTCGTTTGTAACTGACCATTTTATCATTCATTTTGGAGTGTTACGCCCATGTTAATGGTATAGGAAAATAGCGTTACAAGGGGGGGGGGGTTGAACGTTCCCTAACCCTAAAAATATCATTGTAAATAAAGCACTTAAAACAGCTAAAATTTTAAAATTTTGGTGACCTCAAGGTTCACTGCTGTAGTACTTCCAATGGCGATTTTTTCCGTTAGATTAGACAGGGACAAAATTTCTACCCAAAAAGGATAGAAGACATACATACACTCTCACTTCCACCCAACCAAACAAATTCTGTATTTGTTTTTTGTTGAACAAATACAATATTTACTTGGCCGGGCGAAAAGTGTAACTATATTATTTTTATTAAAGAAATAACTGGCGCCATCTAAATTTTAGTAGAATTATCTTATTCTACAGATTCACAGTAGCTATGTTCGTTCGTGCCGCTTAGTGCTACACTTTCCTGCCAACCAAATAAATATTGTATTTGTTGTATGAAAAACAAATACAGTATTTATTTGGTTTGGCACAGATAGGGTAGACGTCTTTTGTTTCATAATTCTAGTTGTAGAGAGCTCCATTGATTCCAACTGTACCTGCCCCTTTCGTCGTAGCTTACTTACCGTGTGTCAAACTATATGTTGGACGTAAACAAACTTTGCATACTAGTATAGGCATTACTAGTCTATTTATTCTTCTTTAGTCTGAGCTCCAGACAAAAATTTTTAAGAAGCCAAGCTATTATAATAGGTTAGCTTCTTAATAACTATAATAGGAAATATATGTATAATATTTAAATTCATGTATTTTTTTTATTCTCTTCGCAACGAAATATTTGCTTTAAATCATCATAATTCAGGTTTATAATTTACAAAAATATCCTATAATTATTACTCATTATTTACTATTTTCATTCATAACAAAACTGCCTGATTTGAATAAATAAGCTATAATACAGGCGGTTTTTTTATCGTTTTCGTTTTGGTTATGTGAAATTTATCGATTAGCACCCGAGGCTAGTTCAAAATACATCAACCTCTACTTCAAATTGGTTAAGAATGGTATTTCATCTACCCATAGCCATGTTACATATTTCCTATTAGATCAATTATTTACATGTTAGTTTTGAACAATCATGACATGCTTACATTGTAAAATTGCTTATTTTAAACAGGTACATTTTAAAATACAATATGTATTAATGTTCTAGAATTTCTGAAAAATTAAACACGTCATTTTATTAAAGTTATTCTAATAGACAGAAGGCATATTTTTTTAACTCATTTCGAGAAATCTTACTTAGATATCAAACAGATTCTGTCATTTTTCATTAATTCGAAAACATGATTGGTTAAAGTTGACAGATAATTTAGGCAATTCTGAGCGACTTATGTTTTCTCAATATTAAAGAACATACCTAAAGAAAAAAACAGCTTCATTCTTAAGAAGCCAATTGGCTTCTACAGAAGTAACCTTATCCTTTGATTGTTTTTAAATAGGCCACTCTCTAATGAGAAAAGCTTAGGTTAAAAGTCTTCCAGGATTGGTGTAGTGGACTACCGCGTCGTACTTGACGAGTTTACTACCCAAATAGCGTGAGTTCGATTCTCACCGGCGGCGATTTGCCTTTTTCAGTTAATTAATAATTGAAATTTGGCGAAGGCGTAAGTGAAGCGGACACTTCCTATAAATTGGTTCGAAAGTCAATTAAAGCCGGTGGTTCCCTCTACTACTAGCCCACACAAGTCCTGGACAGAGGATGCTTAATTAAGTAGAATAGTACGAGGTAAAACAAAAATCCTCCTCCTTAATTTAAATAAATCACATGTTAATGTATATTTATACTATTTTATTAACACAGGTACTTCTTATGTTTCCTGCTTTTTATAATAATGTTTTGCATAAATTTTGTTCACGCTCGATTTAACTTGAGGAATACCTTCAAAATTTTAATTATTAATAATACCATACATAATAATTTATATGTTTGGTTTAAATTAATTTAAATGATTTTACATAAAAAATAAATTATACTTGTAGTAATTAACATATTAAATTACTTATTTAGTTTGAGAAAAAAATATATAAACCAAAAACTTTCGGAGTAATTTAATTTTTAAACGACCGCTAGATGGAGGCTCTTATAAACCCACGTTTTTGAAATCAACAAAGAACTTTTACCTCAAGCATGAACATGATGAAATCTATCGTATGCTTTGTTTGAAGCGTGAACCAACTACGGTGAGGGGCTGGTGGGAGTGACTATTGTTTACACTTAGTACGCGTAAAGAGAGAGAAAGACTGTGTCAACTCACAGTCTAATGTCGTAAACTTTGTCAAGCAATACAGTGTTGCCGGTTGCAACACCTGCTTTAGATATTTTATTGTATATTTTAAGAAATATTAGTTTTATTTGAATTTTATATGAACTAGTAGTTTAATTTTAATAAATTTAATTATATTACATTATCAAACATAATTATAGTGTCGTAGTATAGTAGTTTTTTAAAATTTTAATGTAGGTATAATGATAAAGTGAAAATTACGCAATATCGCTCTGGTCACCAGAAGGTCAAAACTAGCGATACTTATGTTTACACCAGAAGCAGTATCGCGTACGTTTATGTAAACAAACAAACAAAAAGATGACACCTTCATAAACATTGGTCTGAAATAACTCCTTGAGGTAAAAGTTCTTTGGAAATCAACTATTCCTGACGACCAGTTTTTATATAATTATATAATTGTTAATATTGCCATAAAAAAAACTTTTACGTAATATATTATATGATTTATGGTACTCATAGTATTGTGCTATACATATCATACATATTATTATTATTATTGTACTTAATTATTAATTTTTTCTTTGTCTCTGTAGATCAAATAATAAATTGCCTGCTTATTATTAATGGTATAAGATTATGTTTTTACTATAACTACAATATCTAGTTTCTCGTAATGATTTATTGATATTTCTCGAGATATTTTTCTTCTATTTATAAATAAATTTTTCTGTAATGAACTATAAGAGAAAGTATGACCAAAAGTATAAGAATAAAACTTCACATGTAATTTTTTTTAGTACCGTCCACCGAGGACACTTTGATCCAAGGGTTTACTTTGAAAAGTATACCCAAGGATCAAAGTATACCCAGTTTACGGTAGCAGAATTGATCATCACTTATTTTTTTATTTAGTTTGACGGTATTTTTTGTAATCTTCTGCTAAACAAACTAGCTATTTATACGTCCGACGTAACATCATATCAACTTTTTGGTTTAGGTTGTTTTTTTGCCTATTTGGTGTTTCTGATGCTAAACGAGGAGAATACAATTCTGACGAAAAATAAGCTTTAAAATCCCTTAAAATCAGCCAATAAGAATACAAGACGTATACTTAGTTTTGTATATGTGGGACGTGTAAATAGCCTCTTCCGTTGCTAAATTATTTGCTAATGATGAGATACATTTTTCCAATTGTTGCTAAATTACGTTACATATTTTTTCTGAGTGTATCATATAGAGGCACTAGGTGGCGTTTCTTTTGCTTTTATGTCTATAAAACTAGAAAAGAAACGTCATGACTTTAAATGGCGTTCTTTAGCGATCAATTAATTAAAGCAACGTGCATCTAAAAGCACTGCTTATTAAGAATTCTGCGAATGTTTATAGGTTAGGATCAAACTTAATTAGAATCGATGATGGTGTTTTAGCAAGTTGGCGGAACTGGATCTTTTAATTAATATTTTAGATGCTTTCCATAAATAACGTAACATAAACCATTTTTTTCTATTTTGCGACTCTCATAAGCTCATAATCACACGCATTTTGCGTGTTCTTATAGGCCCATAAGAGGTCTCTACTTTTTTTTTCTGTTGGGTTGGCAACATACAAAAGCCTATATCTTGACGTTTTGCGTGCAAATGTCAATGTCGATTTAAAGTTTATTTTTTTACAAAATTTTGTGTTTGGGTTATTTTTTACCGTGTTAAAATTGTGGACTGGTTAATTGCAGTGAAAAAAGAAGAGATGACTGTAAAATATATCAAAATATCATTTGTTCTTAGAATTTTAAACATAGTGTAAACTGTAATGCCAACCCAAAACAAAAATCCCTAAATCAGTCATCAATTTAAATGTAAGTTTTTTAAATTTTAGAGCAAAATAGAAAAAAGTGTATAAAGCACTCGTTTCATAACACGTTTTTAGAGCACTAGTACTTTAGAAAACTCGCCGCAAGCGGCTAGTTTTCTAAACTTGTACTCGTGCGCTAAAAACGTATGTTATGAAACTAGTACTTTAATATACTATTATTCTAGCCCTGGCACGCCAAGGACCTTCGTTACATAAATTAAAAGTTGTTAAAATAGTTTGATTAAGCAATCCCTTCTATAAACTTAATTAAGGAAGGGCCCTTAGCTTCCTTTTAATACAATTTTTAAGAATCTAAGACACTAAATACTAATTTTTATTTTTCATCAAAGGTTGAAGATTGTATTGATATTAAAAAAGCGTTTAATACGGTAGATACATTTTTAAACCTTACTGTTTTTTATATGTTTTGTGTTTGGCACTCGTTTCCTTGGAAAAAACATTGTAATAAACTGAAATGAAATAAATCACCAGCAATTTTGATAACTGTAAAGTTTGATAGTTGCTATAATAAAACAGAACCGAAAAAAAAAATAATAATAGAGAGGTACTTAGTTTATGAGGCCGTATAAAATAATATAATTCCATCTCATATTAGATATAGACATATAAGTTATATGTCTTGAAATAATAGATATACAACATTATATGTTCTTGAAATAATAGATATACAATATGTATCAGTTTTAGGGCCACTTGCACCAACTTTTGTTCTGGGATTACCTTGACTAAACCGAGTTTAAGTTAAAAATGCTGCGTTCTGATTGGTTAATCGTCAATTTAATCCAAGTTTAAAGTTAAACCATCGTTGGTGCAAGTGGCCCTTAAACAAATATATTTTGTCTTTAACCGTGCTTTTAAACTGTTTAGAATAAAAAATTGGCGCCTAACATTTAAGTTTAACCGTATGATATGATATATATATATATATATATATATATATATATATATATATATATATATATATATATATATATATATATATATATTTAACCCTTAACTTGTGAGGTGCTTAAAACATAACACAACTGGTGACCTGGTGCCATTTAGGACTCCATATTTCAAATTATAAAATATCCTAATTTATTATGGTGGGGTCACGAATGGCACCACGTCACCAGTTAAGGGATATATATATATATATATATATATATATATATATATATATATATTCTTATGGCGTACAAGGTGAGCTCCTCCCATGCTAAAGTTGCGGCTAAAGTGGGCTCCGCGGCAAGGTGAGCTCCGATACACGGAGCCCACTTTGCCAAACGCTAAAAATATCGCCAAACATCTTATTTTAAGGTGTAGATTCATTCTCTAAAGTTTCAGCTGGACTCCATTTTGGTCGCTATCATGAATATGTATACTTTTTTAGTTTGCGTGTATATTATTAGATGGCGGCAATTGTAAACCTTAATATACAGCTTTGGATACCTTCAGCGGTCAACCTGGAATCCACTACGCTTGGCAATGCAGCATATGTATATTTTATACACCTAGCGGTTATGGTAAACTCATATAAATAAAAGTGAATCTTTGACGGCTTATAATAATGCAACAAGAAAACAACACTCTATTTTATTTGCCTAAACTAGTAATATGAAAATACGGATCATTTATTTTGCTATTTAGTGCATCATTGTGTTCTCGGGTGGGATCATTGAGTTCTCGGATGGGATAATTGAGTTCTCGGATGGGATCATTGAGTTCTCGGCTCGGCTTGGAGGAAAAAAACTATTTTATATAATAGGCTGACTGAAATTATTGTTTATTACTTGCAAAAAGTATTACATAAGCATGGAGAGCCCCAAATAAGCTTTTATAAACCAAGAATTGAGATCCCAGTAACTTTGAATACCTATAGCAAATAAGTTGGGCTCCTTAGTCACGTGGTTGATGTATATCTTTCGAAAATATATTGAATACCTATCTAAATACCTTTAGCAGATAAGTTGGGCTCCTTAGTCACGTGGTTAATGTATATCTTTGGAAAATCTATTGCTCTAGCGTTTAAGTTGAGCTCCATGGAGCTTGATCTAGCGATGCATCGACATTCTCTTTTTAGTCACGTGACTATTGCAATGGTTCTCTGTTATTTGTTGTTAAATTGTCTAAGAACGTAAAGAAATTTTTTAAATATGTCGAAAAGAAGTAAGAGAATATTGCTTTTGGCCACAAGTCAAGCTTCCAGATGTAAGTATTAAAAAGTTACTATATATTTTAAATCAAATACGAAGTAAATAAATAAATATTGAGCAAAATTATAATTATCTACATAATATTATTACAACATAGAGTAGAAAAAAGCGGGAGAAAAGGTCACGGTTCGGCTAAAAATCGGATATTGATACTTGATTTCTGATTGTTTTTTATTAAAAAAGTAAAATAATGCAATTACTTTCCCCTAGGAAAACCTTTTCATTGTTTTTTTACGTTTCTGGAAGTTTTATATCCAAAAAAGGTCTACGTTTGCAATAAGTATAGAAAAAATTTCAAAAAATAATTTGAAATTGAAATTCTTATACATTTTAGTTAATAAGGAGTTGAAAAAATAAAGATTTGTAACATTTTTATTTTATGTTTTCAAATCATTTGATATCCTAGGTATCACTGAGCGTTAATGGGTTAACCTATTAGCGCCAAGATTTTTTGTTTTCTAATTTTTATTTTATTTTTTGTATCAAATCAGTTGATACCGCTTATACTTTTTACAGAGCCTGTGCTAGAATACTATTATACGGTAGTTTTCAAAAATTTTCAAAAATCGCTTGGAGCTAGCGACTTAAAATTTGGTATGCAGATTTATTTCTTATATTATCTTAGACAAGTTCGTATTTGAGCAAAATCGGTTGGGGAAGGGGAGTAAAAGGGGAGGTTATATTTTTTTGTTCGTATTTTTTATTATTAACAATAGAAGAAAAATTTAAATAAAACTACAAAAAATATGTGATTATCATTTTTTGGTTATAATTTTTGTCATTACCTCTCTCTCCCCAAAATGTACCATAATGTTTCTGGACATAATCTATTTTATAAGAAAGTATTCTCGCTCATTCGAGACGGCTCACAGTAACCCAAAAGTCTTCAGTCGTAAATTTGACTATCTGGGATTTGAAACCCATTTGTCAAAAATGAGAAACGCTAATCTCGATCATTTCAGACTAAACATATTGCTGCTCACCGTCGCCCTAATCAATATTTTATTTAAAAAAACATGACAACACCGCAAGGAGCCCAGGTTGCTTAAAATACCCAATACACGGAGCCTGCTTTGCCGATAGGTATGGTAATACACGTCAAAGGAGCTCAACCTAACCGCTACATGTATGGGATCCCGTCTTGTACTTTATGTGTATAGTGGTATACACGAAATATACACAAGGACTCCACCTTTCACTCTATGTATAACGGAGCTCACCTTAACCGCTATCTGAGTATATATATATATATATATATATATATATATAAAATAAAGTTTAATGCTTTATTTATTTATTTATTTATTGGTTTAGAGTCTTTCTGGGACCTTACTCGAAGGTAGTTTATACCATATTTGACTGTTAATTACAATTAAATTGTAAATAAATTAATTAAATTATAGACGGCAAACTATATAAATAGGTATATCAAGAAATTTTGCATTGCTCTACTGCAAAAATTTTAACAATCAAGGTCCTTGATTCAAGGAGAAAATCCAAAAATATATGCCACCGATAGGGGATCGTTCAAGTATTACGTAACGCAAAATTTGGCAATTTTTGAAACAAAATTAGGAATTTAGCATTGTTTATTATACGTAGCAACTCGTTTTTAGGGTTAAATTTTATCGAAGGTATTGACTTGATTTTACGTTTTGATTTCACTTTTATAAATCTTATTGATGTTTATTTTATTGGATCGTGCAAAAACCGTAATAAGCATCACGGTCATTAAGTGCTTTACCGGTTTCGGATAGTATTGGAGATTTCGACTTCGTCTCAATCTCCAAAATAATCTTCAACCGGTAAAATGCACTTACTGCCCTTAATACTTAAATAACTATTAATTTATAAGCATTAGGTACTGCTAATAGTAAGATAAATAATAATAAATGAATTGGTCTTCCAGTATGCTAAAAGTACGCCACACCTTTATGCTTTACAGTACGCACACTTGACTGGAATAATTTACAAGACGTTCTCACTATGAAGTCCCTTGTTATTTAAATATCAGCCAGATGAAGAATTGCAAGCATCTTACCAAGATCAGCACTATTTTGTGTTGTTATGAAAAAAAAGTTGTTTGAATAGGCAACCATTAATACACCCGCGTGTTGTATTTCATGTATATCCAAAAGATATATTCTTGCAAAAAACTATATATAACGTTTGTTTAGGGCTTAAAAAGAACAAATATGTCATAAATTTTTTGAAATTGGATAATAAATGAGTTATGTAAAAAAAACCGTTTCCCTGCTTTAAGCGCGAATATCTTGCAAACAATAAATTTTAGAAAAAAAAATGTTTAAAGGGTCTTTCTACATTTTAATTTTAAGAATATGTTTTTAAACGTTTTTTATATAGAAAGAAAAAAGAAATGGCGGACGGTTTTCAAAGTTTTTCAAAATTTAAAAAAAAGTCCGCTATTTTGTTATTTTTCGCCAAAATAATTTCTTCCAGTTCGGGCTATAGCGACTTCAATACTGAATATCACGTTTTTTTTAGTCGATTCAAACGGTCGAAATCATGGCAACCACCGTTTTTTTATGGGTTTTTCAAAAAAAAAAAAAATGACCAAAAAATGGCACTTTTTAATATAAACATATCTACAAAATTTCTCAATTATCTTTTTTCATTCTAGATAAAAAAAAATAAAACTTAATTTTTAAAATTTGAAGGTAATTAGAAAGACCCCTTAACATTTTTTATTTTACCTTTATTTAAGCTGTAAAATAATAAAATCCAATAATAATTAATTTAGTTGTAAACAAAAAACGCTATAGTAATGTATAGAAATGTTAAACATTCTTAATACCACATCCCCTAATTAGATCTTGGAAAGATGATAAGAAAAAATTTGCAAAATCCTGCTTATCAATATATCTTTTCGGGAACTAGACAACCAATTTACATACAGACGGGTTTTTCACAGATTTCAATTTAGGAAGGTCAAAGACGTCGAGCAAAGTCAAAAAACATGGCCAGAATGTTTTGCTTGTTGGCGATGATTTCAACACATCCGCACTTTTAGTAGTAGTACAGATGTAAATATATTTTTTCCTGTTTTTAAAGATTTATACATCCTTGAATCTTGTTAGGAGACACGTTGTTGTTTTTATGAACATCTTAATTATCCTTTATAAATTATACATTAAATACTTAGGTTGGTACTGTTTTATTTTTTTAAATGGCAAGTTTTTTTTTTTAAATTTAATAGATGTTGGGTTCAATTTAAAAACTCGAACTCTAAACATATCATGCCCTCAGAGACTAAGCTCTCAATTTGACACCGGCATATAATAATTCTTTAAAACGCGTCTATTTGCCCCTTGGTCCCACTTACCCGACTTTACCCTATGAAAAAATTGGTATTTATTATTATTTTTAGGAATAAAATTAATCAAAAGCCGAACCCCATCATTTATGCGAAATTCTGTATCCTTTTTATCATAAATCATAATAAAAATACAACGTATTTCGGTAAAAACTATAAAATTAAAACAGACATTTTAGAACTGTAGTTTTATTGTTAATTATAATTATAATTCGTTATTTAAATTTAACATTAACACAATATTTTATTTGATAAACTCGGTTTTGCTTTTCAGAAAAGATACATCTAAAGAAACTGTAGAATTTAATGTACAATCTTCATAATTTGTAATGTCAGAATCTGCCAAAATATCACTTAATTTTCGTTTTCGTTCTACTTTAGCTTCGTGCTTTATTATTTTTGGTTTAACAATTAATTTTTCTATCTGTGCAGAAACTTTGGGTTCTTTACTAGAAGATATGATTTTTCTTGTGGCAGGTTTATACACCTTTTTCGGAAAACTCATTGGTAACTTTTTGCTCGTAGTTGGATTCTCTTTATCCGTGGTATTTTTTAAATTTAAAGGTTTTTTAGGGGTTATATTTTGCTTTAAGCATGGTCTTGAGCTGTTGTTAATATACATTCTTATAGGACTTATTATATCTTTGAACTTAACCGGTGTTAAACATTTGTTAGCCTTTCGTATAGGTTTTGGAACTTTAAACTTATTGGTATTAAATTTAGCATTTCTATCAACAACTGGGCTATTTTCTTTTTCTAAGAACGCTAAATTGTGTTTACAGTCCACAGTTTTTCCCGAGTCATTTAAATTTTCTTTTATAAAACTGCAACTATCGAAACTTGATTCGGATGAAATATCGTTTGAAATACTTTTGGAACTTTGCAACTCATTCCTGGAGTTTATTTTAAGTGATTCTTCAATTATATTGGAACAGTCTTTAAGATACACTTTTGGCCTCTTCTCTAATAAAACCTTTTTTGATTTTTTCAAAATATTGTTATTTTCCAGAGATATGTTATTATCGCTAATTGGAATTAAAGATGATATGGCAAGACAGTCCTCCAAATATATCATTGGTTCCAATGATCGCAACTGCTCCAAATCACTTTTTTCTTGTTTTTCTTGTGAGAATTCTTCAACAGCATTTGCATCGCTACTCGTATTAATAAACTCTAAACTATCTGTATCATCAAGATTTTTCTCAGATGGTTTAAAATTTTCTTTATCATTGTACTTACGGATATTTACAGATAAAACACGTCTTGAATATTTTTTGGCCGAGTTTCTTCTTTTTAAACGTTCATCTGATTTAAAACAGTCCTGAAGAACGATCTTTGGCCAAGAACAGTCTCTTAGTTTTTTATCTGATGATATTCTTATTGATTCTTCCATATTTTTGCCTTCCAGAGATATACTAAGGTCGCTAGAGTTTAACGAAATCGATTTAAATGACATGACAGAAAGATCATCCAAGTATACCATTGGTACTGAAGATTGGAGCTGCTCTAAATCGTACTCTTCCTGATTTCTTTCCAGAAATTTTGCTACAATATGACTCATTTCTTGGAAAGCAGTATCGCATACATACAGTTTTGATTTTGTCGGTATTATTTCTGAATGTCTTCTTTTAATTTTTCTGGGACGTTTCAAATCATCTTCTATTTCTTGTAAAGTTAGTGGCCCCCATGCAATTCCTTCTTCCCTATCGTAATATGACTCTATTATAGGTCTTTTTATTGAATTCTTCATGATTCTGGTTTGGAAAAATAATGTATGCCTTACGGCTGTCAATAACTGTCATGACTGAATGACAGTTATTAGCGTTAGTTGGAATTTTAACAGGTAACTTGGTTTATATTTTGTCTAAAAGAATTTATGGCAGACTAACATCTCTACTCTAAATTTCTCTACTCCCTAACATCCCTACTCCATAACATCCCTACTCCACAACAACGCTACTCCGTAACATCTCTACTCCATAACATCTCTACTCCGTAACAACTCTACTCCACACTATAAGGACTTTATTAGCCACTTAATAATAAATGAGCAGTTCAAAGAACAAAGAATCTTCTTCTTCTAGATTATTTTATTTTTTTCGTAGAAAACGTTTATCTTTAAATTCAAATCTAGAACAATCATAAATGAATTATTCTAAAAGCCACAATGACCGCGTACTCTTAATATGCACTAATAAGTAAGTAATTAATAAATTAAATTCATATTTGACAGTGACTTAGCATGACAAATATTCATTTGAGTTAAGACAAGTGGCTAATCGAGTGCATATAGTGCGGAGTAGAGTTGTTACGGAGTAGATATGTTATGGAGTAGAGATGTTACGGAGTAGAGTTGTTGTGGAGTAGGGATGTAATGGAGTAGGGATGTTAGGGAGTAGAGAAATTTAGAGTAGAGATGTTAGTCTGCCGAATTTATTAAGCCTTTAAATTTTTAAAATTAAAACCTATAACTTTTTTTTCTAAACTATCAAACTAAACTAAACTGTAGGGTGTAGGTTAGAAAAGCAGCAGCTGTACCGTTAAAAAAAAAACTTTATGCAATACGCTTATTTTTGCAGAAAGACTTGTATTTTATGTAGATAGGGTACAGGTGTCTGAAAGATTGTACAATTGCAATTTGCCACATTCATTTTATTACGAGTTGTTTTTTCAGTCTTTTCATACCCAAATGTGGACTTTTTTCTCAAAAGTACTCATTAATTCGACATTAAAATCCGCAGAATAAAAAGTCATTACTTTTAACATGGTAATCACGAGTTTTTTAGCGCTATATACTTATAAGTATGTACCACTGTCTAGTAATTAATATAAGTATAATTTCCTACAAAATTTAAATGTATTTTTGGGCTAATAGCCGTAAATATTAATGGTTTTTATAATAATTTGGTTAGAAGTATGTAATTATAATTAATTTACACTTATTACTAGTAGTTTTGTAGGTACCAGCTAAAGTAATGTAAAATTTTATATTAATAGCATTATAAACAAAAAAACTTACTTTTATTATAATTTTAAAAAAGTTTTCACTTCTTAAAAACATTTTCTTATAATTATTTGTAAAACTTACTTTTATTATAATTTTAAACAAAGTTTTACTTTTTCAAAACATTTTCTTATAATTATTTGTAAAACTTACTTTTATTATAATTTTAAACAAAGTTTCACTTTTTCAAAACATTTTATTATAATTATTTGTAATACTTACTTTTATTATAATTTTAAACAAAATTTTACTTTTTCAAAACATTTTCTTATAATTATTTGTAAGACGTAAAATGAGTTAATTTATCTAAACGTCAAAAATTATCAAAAGCACAATGGGTTATAAAAATAAAACTAAAAATCATTTTTAAACCACTCAGGTTCTGCACCAAGTTTATGTTAAACTTTTCTTATAGGGAACGATGTAGAAGCAAGTAAATAGAATTACTAGGCGTACGTAAATTTTAATAGAGTACTTTAGGCTAAGAAGTCGGAACATGCTAAGCAATTATTGACAGAAAGGGCACTTACACTGTTAAAAAATTACTAACATAAATTTTTAATGGATTTGGAAACACTTGGCCTGTAGCCAATGATTTAGTGAAAAGGATAAGGCTTCAATTATGCGCGAACAACTAATATATATATATATATATATATATAGTTGGCATCCATTTTGAGTCCTATTTGTTGAAAATTAAATTGTCAGGTTGGGATTGGATATATTACCAACTATGACAAAAAGTCCCTAGAAATTACTAATTTTAACGATTTTACGATTTAAAAATACCGTACAAAATGGCGCATGTGGCAGAGACAGCATAATGAGTGTAAGTACCACAAGTAAGTATAACACAATAGGCCCGCAGGTGGCCGCAGTGTTTGAGGTACGAATCCTCATCTTGTTTCTCTTCATCAATCAAGAAAAGATAAAATGGCTGCCATCAGGGTGAAACCAAAAATTTGTAAGCGCAGAAGGCCAATGCGCAATCCTTTTCTCTCAATCATTGCTGTAGCCAGAGGAGCTTTGTAAAAAGTTTTGTATATAAAAATAATACAGGTCGTCTGAAAAAAACTCCAAAAATCGTCAATTTTTTGCCTCAAAAATCAGAACAACCCCTTAAGTAAGCAACAAAAACTTATATTTATTCTCTCTCAGATGTTGCCATTTGACTATTTCTAAACATATAGAAACTAGCATCAAACTGTTTTATGATAAATGTGCTACTTTTTGTTGCTAAATTATTTAGTTCTATTAAATTACTGCTTGCTAAAAATTTTAGAACAACATATTTCTTCGTGTACACTGTACCATCATCAGTAGTTTGTTTGGATCTTTAAGAGACAGGCGCAGTGCCTGTGGCTCATTTGTCTAAAATAGAATTAGTTTGAATGGATAATTGGGGGAGTGAGTCTTTGCTCACTGATGCTGGAGTTGCATCTGTCATGAATTGGCGTTGAGGGCGGGAAAAGAAGTGGGAGTGGGATGAGGAGGGATGGAATAGGGAGGGGAGGTAGGTGTGGGAGGAGTGAGACTAGCTCACTGATGCTGGGAATGCATCTGTCCTGAATTGGTGGGTACCATTACTGGTTGAGGACCTTACACTGTACAGTCTCTAAATGTCTAGTAAATTTTTAACGGTGTAGAAATAAGTAATTTAATTTGTACATGTCTCTGCAGAGACATGTGCCACTAGGCACTGCATAGTATGCAGCTATAGCTTCAAATGTTTAGTCAACAACCAGTCTGTCAGCCCATCTATTTCTATTAACTATATGCCAACCTTAAAATTACGAACTACATTATTAAGCGATAAAATGAGTATATCATTCATAAGACACCATTTATATCCAAAGTTATTTTGAGAAGTAACGGCAAATATGTATATTGGATTCACCATTTTGAATTGTATAAATTCAAAATCAGATTCAGTGCCAGTGACCTCAAAAATATCCAATTCTGTTTTTTTGTAAAAATTGTTTTTTAAAAATTAAGTCCGCCATATTGGAATCACCATTTTGGATTTTAAAATTTTGACACCAAAATTGTTCTCAGCGACCCCAAATACCCCATAGTGTAAAGTTTTAACACAGAAAAAAAGGATTCCTTAAGCCAAGGACACGTGTCTTTCGATATATTCAAAGCCATATTCTCTTGTTTCAAGGTAAAGTGAAAGACGTGCGTCCTTGGTTCAAGAAATCCTTATTTTGTGTAAATCGAACTATTTTTTCATACCTTTTATCCCCAATGCACCTTTATTTTTACTGTTTTCTTAAATTGTGCCTATGTATAAGTTGGAAAATACCAAACTACCGTCGAATTTTAAATATTATTTACTAAAATTTCGAACCCGCAAAAAATTTATTGATTTTTGTTTTCCTTGAAAAATGGAGTCAATGTTGTTTAACCTCTTATGACAGTTGCAATCTTCAAATGTTCTTTGCAAATCTTTCCGTTACTATACCTTGGGATAAAGATAATTGGAAATGAAATAGATTTAGATTATATGTTAGGTTATGTTAGGTTATCTCGGGTTAAATAGGAATGTGTTTAACATACTTCCTATACATCATAATATTATGCCTAATTAACCCGTTTAAGTATTATTTTATAGAAATAATTACCCACACTCACAAAAAAATCACTTTAAAGGGTTATATGCCTTCTGGCTCGGGAAAATTAAGGAGTTTTATTGTAATCACAACTTTATTCGAACGACCTACAAAATATCAAATAGTATATTTTTTTATTCACAATTATTTAGAAATAAGCTAACTACACACATACGTAAAAGTTGAAAAGTAAATTATTGTTAACGTTTACTAGGTACCCAAAAAGTTTGATACACCCCATTTCTATCCCTTGGTCGGGAAGGCTCTTGTAGCTAACTTCACGTATGTGCCTTGTCAAAAAAATTAATTTATTGACTTGAATTTTATGAAAAAACGTTTTTAGTATTCATTTTTATAAAATAACATTACCTACACATTTAAATTACAATATTTTCGTATTTCTATGTCAAACCAACTATTATATATTTTTATCGCAAAATGATATAAATTGTTATAAGTATATCATAATATTTTTACAGGCATATTCTTTAATTTTGTTAATTTAATTCCATTCTTACTTGCTAAACTAAAACCTTTCTTGTCCATTTTTAAATTGGAAATTACGGTTCTGTCAAAAGTTCAGTCAGTGCGAGCTATATTATAAGGACTATTTGTGTGCATTTGGGGACATTTTAAGGATGTTTCTAGACCATAAAAATAGCTCGCATTTAGTGCACTAGTTTTGAGCTATTTTGGTTTTCTGGGATAGTAGTATAATAATAAAATACGACCGTCGTGTTTTATTAATTAGCAGATTATGCAGAATTTCTTAAAAAGGATGTAAAACCGCCTTTGTGAGTGCGCGTAGTACCGAAAAATCGCTGTGAATAAAACGACTTACAGTCAATTAAGAGGAATCCTAACTGTATAGCCGTTGATATACAACAAGTATAGATGACACTGGCTGGTAGATTTTTAAAGTTCAGCTTACATGTGTGGGTTTGGCTCTCCACATTTTCTCTCCTTACCGGTGTATTCGGATATGCTTTCGAGTACCTATAGCCATCTAAAAAATCATTTTTTTTTAGATTGAGTGATGACCTGTATATATTTTGAAGATACCCATGCCCATTATTGTTGGTACGACTAAAACCAAGGGTAATTATGTTCCTCTGTTTTCAAAGTAGGTACAATAATAGCTATATAATTTAAAATTTAACACGCCTGACATTCTTTTTTTAATTTTTTTTTCTATAATTTATTCTAGAACCACCAAAAATCTATTCTGGTACTCCATAGCTAATCAGTAAAATATTATTCAGTGTTTTATTAGGTACTACTATTTAAAGGAGTGTCGAAATTATGTATAAGTATGTTTTATTATAAGAGAACCTATACTGTTATCTTAAAATTTAATCAAAGTATGCAGTACTCATCTAACGCGGGTCATCTTTTGTTTAAATAAATTATCTGCCTAGTATTAAATAGAAAAAATAATGCATGCATGTTAGAAAGTTTTGATTAAGGTGATAAAATACTGAAATTTAATATCAATAAATAAATTGCTTCTTTAAGAATAGTACTGCCCACTATTAGAAGATAAAAAGCTTTACAATGATTTGTATGAGATTTTTATGTTATGATATTGTAGTAAATAAAAGAATTTGTATTTGTTCAAATATCATCTCTTTTTACCTATTATAATAGTACTAAAATATCCTTTTAATAGCATAAATTAAGGTTTGTTTTATTTTTATTATACGAGTAGTACCTTATACCTTATGTCCAATAATTATAATTATTGGAATAATTATTAAAAAACTAAAACCTCTTGCTGATAGGTACTTTTTTGTCAAATTTCCCTTAAACTAGTAGTACCTACTTACAGGTAAAGAAGGATTTTCTGTGACATGAACAGTACTTAAGGAGTAGTACTTAACTCTGTCACGAGCTTAGAATTTTATGTTTAGCAAAACTAACATTAATTTGTTAATTTTAAATTAAAATATTATCTTTATTTTCCTTTTTGTATGTATAAACGTATTTCCAACCGAGTTGTACTTTGTACAAAAAATAAAAGATCTTAACAATGTTTTCTATGTACCAAATTGTCAATATTTCATCTTCCATCAAACGTTTTGCTAATAAGATGACGTTGCATAGTACCAAGAACAGTACTTACTAACATTGCGTATGTCGAAAGATAAAGAAAAAATCCATCTTGTTCGCGGTACCACTAAGAAGAAACGCATTAACTCCCTACGGCGCTGAACACATCACAACTACAATGATTCTATTATCTCAACCATCATTTTTTCCCAATAATAATCTGACAAATACACACAGAAAAAAATATATAATATGAAGAATTTGTGATTAAAATACTTTATATCTGTGGCTTGGTTCTAAAAGGGCCAATGTCACTACTTCCTTATTATTAGTTATACCGCCGAACTAATTTTTTACAACTCTTTCAAATTTCAAGGTAGTTGGGGGGCGGCTCCCCCATACCCCCCTTGGCTACGGCCCTGCGAATAGATGATCCATAGCGTGTGAAATATTTATTAATTTTAATAAATTATTTTCAGTTATAAAAACAAAAGTTATTTATTTATTTATTTATTGATTATTACAAAGTCATGGGGAGTCCCAAATAAGCTTTAAGCTTGTGCTAGGAACTCCCCATTAATTTAGGCATACAAAATTATCCAAAAATGCAACATTTGATCATATAAATAAAAGTCAAAGTCAATATTCTCTTACACACAAAAGTGTCCTTGCAGCTTTCACAATATTTGAGATTAAAGATGAGTCTTAACAATCTTTTCTGTGCAAAAAAGCTCTCAACTTCACTTGATTGTACAGAATTATATTGTAAGCTATGGTCTGTTTCATCAAGCAAGGTAGTAAATTAAAAATCGCACAGTAAATATTTTTACAACAGGTTTGAATAGTATATGTTTGTGTATAGAATATAGTTATGTTTTATAAAATAAACTACGCAGTATATGCGCACATCCAATATTCGAATCTGTTTTGAAAATATTTACTGTGCGATTTTTAGTTTACTATCTTGCTTGATGAAACAGACCATAGTTAGAAATAGGCCATGGCATGGTAGGTTTGTAGCAAAAACTTGGTAGAAACATTTTGCTTTAGTTTGAGAAGAGCGAAGTAGCATCTATTTATTTTTTTGCATAATATGCAAATATGCACATATTATGTTATCGATTTAAGGTGACCATGTTGAATTCTGGTCTAAAGAAGTGCCCAAATATTTTATAGATACGGACACATTTCTCTGTGTGTTGTCGGTGCAGCATGTTCCAGTACAGAGAAGGAAAAATCAATCGAGGAGGCTTATTCATAACCTTAAAACAATTATAGCCGATTGGCGAAAAGGAATTTATCAATCTGAGATCTCTATGATTAGAATTGTATGTTTTCATTTTTTTGTAGTGGTTTTTATTGGTTTTTAAGTGGGTAACCTGCTGGAATCTTGTAGAGGCGTATCCACGATCTATCATTAACGATTTGATTGTTTCGACGTCTACGAAATTGTACAATTAAAATTAGAAACTGTTGAGTAACTACATTAAGTATCTGTGTTGTAAAATTTATAACAATCGATTTTACATTACCAATAAGTGTATGAGTTTATATTTGATCGATACTGTAACAGTATTATTGTTAGCTTTCTTAAAGAATTTTGATGGCATTATTATTTTTATGTTGTTTTTTTCGGTTATTGAAAAACCTAATTAAATTTTTGGTACTATACACTAAAGTGGTGGTTAAAAAAAAATCAAAAAATTAACTTAAAAAAAAATTAATTTCAATTTAAAATTAAAAAAATAATAAATGATAGTTTTATATTGTAAAAAAGTTTAATAAAATTGTTAGAATTAATTCTTATAATAATAGTTAATTTTCCTGAAAAAGGTACGTTAATCGGAATTTTCTTTCACCTTTTTTCAGTTTTTTGAAAAGTTTAACCCCCATATTTTTTTTTGTTTTTGTGGGGATTAGTTTTAAAAACAATAGGGGTCTTCCCCTCATAGAACTTGATTTTTTCCTTGAAATTTCAAGTCAAACCGATTATTCCTTCTTGAGTTATAGTGTCTACAAAAATCGTGACATCGGACAAACGGACAGACTGACATTTTCAAAGTTTCTTATTTTTTCATGAAACACATTTGGCGATTTTGTGAAATTCGAAACTACCTTATAACACTCTTCTAGCGCTACGCTGTGTGAATAGTAAGACACAAGAATAATGAAATGAAAATGTCCCCCAGCTCTTAGACTAAAACCTCAAATTGTTACACCACCCTTTAATCGGGCCCTACATCATCAATAAACCAATTTAAATTTAAATTTATTATATTTTGGTACCCACGGGTGTTTCAGGAAGGTGGTTCACCCCCCTTAACTTTTTTACTTTTTTATGTAGGATCGTGAAACTGGCACGAGCTATATTATGTATAATTTAGGATTTTTTGACATGGTTAGACATTTTTTGGCATTTCCGGTTTCACCGAAAATGAATCGAACTGTCGATTTTTAAATGGACACCCAGTATATTTTTACATATTTCGATTTAAAAATCAATTCTGAGAACAAGCATGTTCCACTTGTCAATTTTTGACAGGTCATGTAATTTTTTATTTAAATTTTTATTTTAAATCTAGAGTGCCTTAAATTAGCTAATTCGCTTAATTGTGGGTCTATGGTCTGTTCTTTCAAGAAAGATAGTAAATTAAAAATCGCACAGTGAATATTTTCATAACGGATTCGAATATTGGATATGCGAATATACTGCGTAGTTTATATTATAAAACATCCCAGTCAACACAAATACATGGCAGGAACATAGCAGGTACATAACCACTGTTCTATGTGATGTTGCAGACATGTAATTTTTATAGTCCATGTATAGTCCTTGGACTTTAACAATTCCGCCTCAAGTTATGTATCAGCTACATAACATGCTACATATCAGATACATACTAGGTACATAACAATAAAAGTAGGCGTTTCCGAATTTTACTTGTTATGGAGTGCATCATAGATTTAGACATGGTGAACATTTTTACGTCTTTTTGATAAACCTAATAATTAAAGTATATAAATATCTTTATATGTAGCATCCATCAGGCAAAATTCTTATACGATGTGCATTTTTACTGTGAAAGCAAACTTTCTACCAGGCTTAAAAATCATGGGCCACATAAAAAGCCAATTTTTAGAGAAAAAATAGCAAATAATCATTTGAAAAAAATATATATATTTTAATTTTTTGTCTAAAATTATCTAAAATAGGTTTAGTTGTCTAAAAATACATGCGTTTCTACTACTTAAGGGTAAAACTTTTATTATTAACAACAATTTTAAGAATATTGGTGATTCTAACCTATAAAAATTAAAATAATATAGACGCCATATTTAGTATTGAATTCATAACATTTTATGTATCGTGTATGTTCTCGTACCATATATATGATACATAACATGCAATATTGCATGTTATGTATCATACATATGTATGTGACATCTTATGTAATATGGCACATGTAACGTAAAAAATCTTTCTGTTATAGGGCATGTTATGTAGCATACATATGTATGTTATGTCTCATGTAATATGGCACATGTTACCTAAAAAATCTTTCTTTACCATGTTGCATCCATATATGTGCGGACTGGGATAACTATATTCTATACACAAACATATACTAATCAAACCTGTTGTAAAAATATTTACTGTGCGATTTTTCATTTACTATCTTGCTTGAAAAAACAAACCATAGTATCTTCAGAAAAATACTATTTTGATTTTTTTCCCAAAACTCTAAATGTGGTGGGCTCTTAAAGGTTCGAAAATCATACTTTGAACCACAAGGCATTTTTTTCAAATGTAAAGAGGGTGGCTCATTAGGTTAAAGTGAAAGAGAATTTTCTTGCGAACATTTTGATACCACACAAGAATAGTTTATTTGAAATTTGGCATTAAAACACAAAAAATTTAAGGACAGAAATTTTTAATTAATTAATTTTTGATGGAATAATATACAAAAAATTTAAAATGATTAAACTAAATAATGACATGACCTGTCATAATTTGACAAGTGACACATACTTGTTCTCAGAATTGATTTCTGAATCAAAATATGTAAAATATACAGGGTGTTCTATTTAAAAATCGAAAGTTCTATTAATTTCCAGCGAAACCGGAAGTACCAAAAAGTTTCTATGTCGAAAAATCTTAAATTATACGTAATATAGATTCTGCAAATTTCAATATCCTACCTAAAAATGTAAAAAAGTTAAGGGGGGTGAACCACCTTCCTGAAACACCCAGTATAGGAAATGATGCTCACACCCGCCTTGAACAGAACGCACCACAGATTCCGAAACAATTTCCAATAGTACCTTCTTACAGATTATACAACAAGTTGGCCGAGAATTGAACAGGTATCCAAGGTGCGGGGGAGAGAGAACGTAAGCCCGTTGGTCCCCCCACCGCGGGTACTACCTGCGATGGTCACTCGCTCTAGGCAATCAGTTCGCCCGAAGCCTTTAACGCGCGTCCAACCGTCGCGAATTTCAAATCGATTACTACAATCATAATGTGCCAAAATTAGAAACTAGGAAAAATTCCGCGTGACATAATGGACGGGCATCCAGACTCCCCAGACTCGTTGGCTAGCGATCACCTCACCATCTCCGTAGACCTGCTGAACACTAGGTTAAAACGCAGAAGGATCGTGGTCGATGAGATCGACGAGGATAGAAGGGAAGGGACACCGGATGTAAATAGTAAAAATAATAACAACGATGTTGGGTTTGTTTTGATTGAGGAGCAGGAACACCAGGAAAATGGGACTGCTGATGAGGAAGATGTTGATGTATGTATTTTTAAAGGATTTTTATCAACATTAATTACTTTTTTATTAGTTGGGTTTAAGGAGTGGATAAAAACTGGAATATACACATTGCTTAAAATCTTTTTCTTATTTTTGTATATAAAAGACACGTTTGGTCTTTAATAATTATGTAATGTTTTCTATAATTTCATTAAGGGACAGTTTGACATTTTAATTAAATAAAGGAATTTTAAACAAAATTAGAATTCTTTAAGATCCGGCTGAAGGACTATAGGCCCTATAGGGTCAATGAACAATTATTGTGTGTATGTAGATATTGATTTATTGGTGAAATCACTTTAAGGTATTACTTTATACTTAAAATGGTCTTCGTAAATTTAATGAATGCTCTTTCTTATCGATAAAAAATAAAAATAATTACATACTGATTATTTACATTTCGATGATTACATGGAACTGTTTTGTTCTTACATTGGGTATACGTGGACTCCTGTCAGGAAAGGGTATATATTGTTGCTTACTGTTTTAATTTTTGCTTACAGTTAACGGTTTAAATTTTTTATACAGAAATAAATATTATAGGCAAGCTTTTGTATGAGCAATTTTTTAAGTTGGCGTTAAAATTGGTGTTTTTTGTTTGCGTTTTTTGGTACTTTAACAGATGGACTATCCACTGATGCTCAGTTTATAAGCAGTAACTACAGGAATGTGAAAAATAGATTTTTATTTATCGCCATAAAGATGGAACTACTGATGAAATAGTTATTTATGGTACTAGTGGGTAAAGTAAGATATTGCCCATGAGAAAATTAACCTGCGAGGCGTCAGCCAAACAGGTTAATTTTCGAGTCGTTTTACCCATGAGTGCCATACAAGGTTTTATCCAATAAATAGCTTGGGAATTTATATTTTTATTAAAAATTTTAATGACATTTACAAGAAAATAAGTGACAGTTGAGTGGGTAAAATGAATAATTATCCACGCAATAAAGTAAAAGCCACGCGGGGGTTATTATTGAGTTTATCTATTTAAAATAAAGCTGGTAATTGTCTTATTCAGGCCTATTCACATGTACCATTGAGATTGAGATTTATGGCAATATTGACGAAAATTGCAAGGTCATTTACGTCAACTGTATTAAAACTGCATGGGATTGTAATTTTTGTCAATATTGAATAGATTTCAATGGTACGTGTGAATAGGCCTGATTATCTGTATGTATTGGATAAAAAATATTTTTAATGTCCAGAAAATGAAAAAGAAAATATTTGATTATTAAATCAGAAAGAAGTACCAATATCTACATCAGAAAGATTGGTATAGACTGTTATGACATAATTTTGTCACTTTTATTATTAAAGACAGGTTGTCGTCGACAACAGTTACAGTTTATTTACTTTTCTAAAGTAAAAACTGTGTAAAAAGAACTACTATAGTAGCAAACAGTTCCATAAGTAAATATATGACGAATAGACTATAGGTAGCTGAGGATAAATATTTTCCTTGCCATAAAATCTAAGCAAATATTGAATCAGATGAGGAAATATTTTAAAATGTTTATATTTAGATATTTAAAGTAGGTATATACAATAAACATAAGAATAAAAAAATATATGAGAAAACAATAATTAAAATTCTTGATTTTAATTATAATTTATGCAATTATTTGCAGATTCAAATAGAATTAAGTATTATATCAATCAATTTTTTAATCATCGTACAGGGTGATACTGGTAGACTGCCCTCGTCAGTACCAAGAGTCATCCCTGTACGCTGAATTTTAGAACTTATTTACTTTAGAAGGAAAGTGATTAGATGGATGTATGTTTGGGCGCCATCTATTTCTAGACGTAGACAACAACTCACACCTCTCTTTAAATGGTACTATATGCTTGAGAGATACAAGTCTTTAATTTACTACTATTCAGTCTCCAGACTAGGAGAAGTATGAGTAGTTGTCTACGTCTGGGAATAGATGGCGCCCAAACATACTCCAGTCCAATGACTTTGCTTTCGAAGTAAGTAATTAAGAAATTTTCCTCTGTTAGCGTTCAGGGATGACTATTGTTACTGACGAGGGCAGTCTACCAATATCACTCTGTACGATGATCAAAAAAATAGATCGATTGAAATTAAAAAAATCCTGACCCTTCAAATGGATTTTTCAAATAAATTCAACTTTTTTAGGGGAAAACATGGATTATATTTGCAGCTGTATTATTTTAGACGTATTTAAATGAATATAAAATCGTTTTGTATATATTTTCTGTCTAAAGTCTTTAATTTGATAACCTTAGAATGACCGAAATCGCCAAAGAAAAAAAGAGACTTGAACGGTCAGTCAGAACTGGTACTTCAGACCTAGAGTCATCGTAACAGGTAGAATCGATGCCTGGGGTAAACTGGGAATCCCTCCCGCAGGGGATTGCTACGTTGCCGTGCATTCTGAACTTGGAAACACGTTTGTACGATCAGTTCAGTACATGTTGTCAGTTTTTCAGTTTTATACAGGAATCTAGAGAAACCTTTTTCTGACTAGATTCCTTTTGTTTTGACATAAGGTCGGAAACCGTCCTGACTCTGGTACGAATCCAGACTGAGACTTGATTTTTTATCTATTTTTCTCTTTAGTCCGTCCGTCCGTTGATGATTTATTTTCTGATTCCCCTTTAAAGCTAGAAATTTTAATTATGAATATAAAATGATAACTTGCTCTTCTTATTTTTCTACCTCTTCTTCTTTTTCTACCTCTTCTTCTTTTTCTATCTCTTCTTCTTTTTCTTACTTTAGCCGATAATGCAGAGGAAAAAGAAGAGGAAGAAGGAGCAGAATCAAAAGAATAAGAAAAAGAAGACTAAATCTTTTTATTTACATCATAATTTTTTGCATTTTTTACGGGTGTTTTTTGTTGTTGCGTTGGCAACATTGTCTAAGTGAATAAGCAAGTTCGGAACGAGAATAAATAAATGTGACCCAGAGCTATCTACTTATTTATTATTCGCATTGAATTATGTTTATAATAAGGAAATGTCAGATGCGCAAATACACGAACACGATATCAACTGGACATGTTTCTATAAAGATTACCATGTTAAAAGTTTACTTTTTATGCCGGCAACATAAAATAATTTGGTGCAACCAAGCCATTGGATTAAAATTCAAAATGTTGGGTTAAATTGAACTAACTACAAGCAGATTTATGTCAACGCCGAGATTCCACTAGATTCATCATACAATTATTTGAGGTTATGTAACATTTTCTAGATACAGCGTTGCCAGATTGTAAAAACAATAGAACCAATAAACCCTTCAGTTTGATCAAATTATTCACTTCTGAGGTTCATTAGTAATATATTATTACGCATACCCCAGGTATGATACCTGTCAAAAATGGGGGACCAGCCAGCATCACATATTAAACCAACGAACTAATAACTCTTCTTTCTAGAATACGCATACCGTTAAAATAAAGTATCGCCAACATCTCGGTATGTTTGTAAACAAATAGTAGGTATATTCAGGCCTGAACAATAACAATTACCAGTAACTGGTATTGTTGTCTCTGTTAGAACAAATATGTGCGAGTAAGACAGACGAATGTTTATGGTGCCGACGTTTTTGTCAGTTTTAACGAATGAAATGCCTATTCTAGAGAGAAGAGTTATTAGTTCGTATTAAACCCTCAGTGCGTGGTACAAGTGATGAAATGGAATAACATTTATTTAGTTCTAGAAAACTAAAAACTTTTTATATTTTCTTTAATTTAGAAAAAATGAGAAAGTTCCATCGTTCTATTAGTATGCATATATGGGGAAATATATATATTTATACGTTTTTAGATTTTATTGAAAACTATAAACTTTGTAGGATCATAATCATAAAAATGTTTGATTCGTATAATACAATTTTCCAAAAAGGGTAATAAAAACGATATAAATTCGTGTCCAATAACGGTAAAATCTTACTTTAATATATTATATTCCCACAATAAATAATTAATTTACATGTTCACCGTCAATAAAAACATTTTACAATTTTGATTTATACGATTCTATTCGAAATATAGATGCTTACATTGAAAACTAGTTTTAGGGACTATCCTTAAATGTTCTTGTGAACTAGAGTCAAATTCACAGTTATTTGGACTGACGTCATCACAAAATTATACCTAATTTTTCATCTTCGAGCAAAACTTCCAAAATTCAATAGTGTAGGTGCTAGAGAACTTTGATGATCTCGAACTAGCTCGTCCAATACGGGGGCGGATCCAGGAAGTGGTCCTGGGGGGGGGGGGTAAAATCCAAAAACTTAACTTTTATATTATTAAATTAAGAAATAACGTAAGACAGCCCTAGCACCGAAGGCGAAGATTTTTACAATTTCGATAGGTGGGTCCCAACCCCAGCACAGACATTTTCTTTTTGTGGACCTGTGTAATTATTATACCGTATGTATAATTGATGACTGAGCATTGCAAGTTTGAATCCACACCTATAAGTAAAAAAAACGTATTTTTGATAGTTAGGGAACGTTCAAGTATTACGTAACGCTCCTAGGGCGGGTGGGGGTCATTTTGGAGTGTTACGCCCATGTTAATGGTATAGGAAAATGGCGTTACATGGGGGGGAGTGGGGGTCCAAAATGATCAAACTTTGCGTTACGTAATACTTGAACGTTCCCTTAGACAAAAGTATTTATTGTAAAAGGGGATAAAACTACAATTTTTGGCCAATACACCATACTGTATTATTTTAGTTAATACTTATTTCTTATTTTTCGCAATTCCAAACGCAATTATCGTAAAAATCCATTATCTCAATTTGATAATTAGCCTGTAAAATGGAAACGAACCACATTAATAACAAATAATAATAGAATAACATAATGGTTTGAAATTTATCATAATTACAGTGTGGATTTAACAGGTGTACTTTAAGCTATAGTGATTTGTTCTGGGAAATAAAATACAACTTAAGTCTTTCTTCACGTCCATAAAAAAAATCGATAATTGGTAATAATATCAGGACATACGAGGTCAATAGTTAATTATAATAATTTTTGTTTTTATAAATTTGATTTTCAGTTGGATTTAGAAACCAAAAATAGTGAAATACACTCAAAAAACATTAAAAAAAAAAATCGCGAACGAGAATGTCCATTGAAGATTCTAAAATAAAACAGATCACAAGATCTACATATTTTGGATTTTTAGAATTAATCCATAGTAGGGTGAAGTGGGGAAACTCCATACACGAGGTTAATCTGACCTTTACTTTGCTACAACTTCCGCCAGGAGATCCACACGCAGCTCTATCTAGAATTAATTAGGAATGAAATAGGAATTCAGAGAAAATTATCTCTCATTGAGAAATTCTGATAGGAATTCTCAGAAATTCTAAGAAATATGTCGTACTTTTTTCGGCAGGCTAACATCTCTACTCTAAATTTCTCTACTCCCTAACATCCCTACTCCATAACATCCCTACTCCACAACAACTCTACTCCGTAACATCTCTACTCCATAACATCTCTACTCCGTAACAACTCTACTCCACACTATATGCACTTTATTAGCCACTTAATAATAAATGAGCAGTTCAAAGAACAAAGAATCTTCTTCTTCTAGATTATTTTATTTTTTTCCTAGAATCTTTAAATGTAAATCTAGAACAATCATAAATGAATTATTGTAAAAGCAACAATGACCGCGTACTCTTAACATGCACTAATATGTAAGTAATTAATAAACTGAATTAATTTTTGACAGTGACTTAGCATGACAAATATTATTTTGAGTTAAGACAAGTGGCTAATCGAGTGCATATAGTGCGGAGTAGAGTTGTTACGGAGTAGAGATGTTACGGAGTAGAGTTGTTGTGGAGTAGGGATGTTATGGAGTAGGGATGTTAGGGAGTAGAAAAATTTAGAGTAGAGATGTTAGTCTGCCCTTCTTTCCCTGACGGACCCATAGCTTAAACCATGTTGCCAAGTTGAATACAATCAATATTCATATCTTCCTAGCGGATAATAGCTCACTTTGACGTAATCTTAACCTTTTCTAATAAATATCTTGCAAATTAAAAGATACAATTTGAATATTTATCACCTAACAAATCGGCTGTATAATATGCAGTGTATAATTATTATTTATAACTATATAACGATCCTAATAAAATACATTGAAGGTTAAATTAAGCAAGTAAAATTAATTTAGCAACAAATCTTCTCTTGGCTTTATATGAAAGGATACATATTAAATATACCATCATATTAATATGAATGAAAAGTTCATCAAATAACCTTTAATATTTAAAATACTTATATGTAGTTAAAAATAGATTTATTTTTAGGTACCCTTCAAATTCTTTTATTTGGAAATGGTTGCTAAATATTCGGTTATTACTTATTTGACAAACTTCGAAATAATTTAGCACCAAATAGGTATAAATCTGTTTAGCAACTTTTTTGCCTGTGCCTCATGCGATTGATAGAATTTTATAGTGCACGGAATCCGTGACAGTAGTGGCATCTCGTAAATTTTTTGTAAACTTCTAAATATAACAGCTAAATTATTCTTAAATTATTTATAAATTATTTTCAAATTATTCTTATTATTAGTCTCTTGTGGAAGACAAAATGTATGGGTAAAATCACAACTATGCAATTTCCCATATTCGTGATTTTACCTATATCATTGTTATTTATGAAAAAATATAACAGCAAATATTTGAAGTTTTTAATGAGAATATATCCATAATTAAAAATATATGACTAATAAATAAATTAAAATTTATTTACTGAAAAGATTTACTTCTTTTTATAATCTCAAGTAGTACCTACTACCTGCAGGTACTTACCTACCTAATTCAGTGGTGAATAAGTTAAAAATAATCTTCTTGTGGTATAAATCCTTATTTAAGCGTATAATAAGCTATTCAATAGTTTTAAACGCTCCTTATACCTGTCTTTAGAGTTAATTTAAACCTAAACCTTGCATTTAGCACCATACGTTATAATTATTTCAACTTACAGCCGCTAATAGCTTCTTACTGATTGGTTAAAACGAATACTTATTCAAGATAAACACCGGCACACAAAAAAAATTAAGTAGAATGTGCATTTGACCGGACCTACCTACGGGTACGTATTTTGGTCCGCTGAATCCGAATTCGAGGTCAGTTTTACCCCTACACCCTCGAAATTTCGAGAAAACTTCAAAAAACCGTAAAAATGATGAAAATTGGCAGTTTTAATGATAAAAAAATGTTTTGGAACTAAACTAAGCGTGATTTTCATGTATTTCGATCCGCTGAATATGAATCGAAACTTTATTGAGACCACGAGCCATTTTAAATGTGAAAAAATCACACAAAACTCTCGAAAATTCCGAAAAAATATAGTTTTCATGATAAAAAAACTTCTTCTGGTCCAATTCAGATAAAATTTTATATCTTTTGATGTCTTCAATTCGCATCTTAATTTTTTTAGTCGAATCACCCTCTAAAGCTGGAAAAATTCGAAAAAATTGTAAAAATGACCATTCATAACAGAAAAAAAATTGATTGAACATGATTTAATGCCTAAAATAAATACTCTATAACGTAGATATATCAAATAACTTGAAATCTGTGAAAAACACAAGACATAATTTTGGAGGGTTTGTGTGATTTTTTTACATTTAAAACGGCTCGTGGTCTCAATAAAGTTTCGATTCATATTCAGCGGATCGAAATACATGAAAATCACGCTTAGTTTAGTTTGGAATTTTTTTTTTTATCATTAAAACTGCCGATTTTCATCATTTTTACGGTTTTTCGAAGTTTTCTCGAAATTTCGAGGGTGTAGGGGTCAAACTGACCTCGAATTCGGATTCAGCGGACCGAAATACGTACCCGTAGGGAGGTCCGGTCAAATGCACATTCTACTTAATTTTTTTTGTGTGCCGGTGTAATTATTCATTATAATAAATCAATACATTTTTTGCTTCTAATAAGACATAAGACTGGTTTAAAACTCGCAATTCTGACTTCTATTAATTTATCTTTAACCATAAATGTTTTTAATTAAAGAAATCCTTTATTTTGGTTTAATATTTTCCTCTTCTGTAAAATATCCCTTAGTACCCAAGTAATTTACACAAGTATTGCCACAGAAAAGAATAAGTGGTCCAATATCACGCAACGGGTTGTTTTTTACAGCGTTGCCAATGCGACGTTGCCGCTACTTTATTATAATAGTATTTTTTTTGGCTTGGTAACTACTATCTTTATTTTTTCACCACACGGAAAAAATAAAATCTATATTCAAGAATAATCATATACTTAAAATTTTACACTTGTTCTAAGTATAATATTCTTTTCATGAGTATACATTAAACATATTTAAAGCCAATATACTCTTATACTTGGTTTCCAAACTTAGTTATAGTCACTTAAAGTAATATTGTATTTAAAAAAAGAATATATTGTCTTAAATTTAAGAAGAAAATAAACTCTTGAAAAGTGAATAAATTATTTAGCGATAAAGAAACTATTATTTAATCAAGTATAACTTAAAGTCAGTGTATTAAGACTTTAAATAACTACACTATTTTCGGCGCGAGAATAAAACCACATTTATGTGATTTTTTATAGATGTTATTTAGTACAGGCTTGTGTATTTTTTCAATTTCAGTGCACTTTACAGCGTTATGCTATAGGTGGCGCCACATGTTATTTCCTACCACTAACAAAACTTTTAAAATTAATAAAGTCGTTCTTCGACTACTGTCGTTAGTAACTTACAAATTAGCTAATTCGATACACATTATCGGATTGGTTTGGATCAAGATATCTGGAGGCTTTAGCCTAGAGGAACTAGTTCCTCCAGTCATCTTGGGGAACATTCCCACTGGGAACATCCCCACTTCCGGTTTCCTCACTTCCGGGTTCCTTACTTCCGGTGTCTTCAAGTTGTTGAAATTGAATTTATGTGAGGGTGTGTGTCTAGAGGGATCAATTTTTTCTTTATTTTTTTGATATCTCTTCGCGTTTTCAAGATACAAGTAAAAATGTGTGTGTGTGTGTGTGTGTGTTTAGCAGTTGACACATGCAAGTTTTTCGTATTTATCCCTAAATGATTATAATCAAATATAAACGACTACTAATTTTTAATTACACCTGGGAATTTTCGGATCAAAATGTGGTCTGCAAAGGCGAAATATGTGAGTCATAATATAATATATTATATTAAATACAAATATATTTTTTTATTCGAAATTAGAATCCTTAATGGTAAATATTTCCTTACCGACGACAATTTTCAGATAACCAATAAGCATCTTATTCGCGTCGTTATAGTTAGGAAAGTGTTCCAGCTCGGTAAGTTGACCTCTAGGTACCCGGAGGGCTTTTACCTGCTAGCAGGAGCTGTCGGTAGCCGCTCGTGCCTATCAAGAAGCGAGCACCAGGTCCGCCGGCGGGCTCGAGGACGGCCCGAGGCGATGCGTGAGGCGTGTGCCCCATCGCCCGCCTTCCGGAAGCCCTGCGAAGCATTCCTGGCTACCAAATTACTTGTTCTTTGCACGTAAACTCTGTGGAGGAGGTTCCACTAACCTCACTTCATTTAAAACCTTTATACGTAACTGTAATGCATTTAAAATTCTTAAAACAACTAAAGATCGGTAACACAAGGATCATAAAAGACACAGTTTCTACTAAATAGCTTTGTCTTGTTACGGTCTAGTGTCCTAAGGATTCTATAACTGAGTAAAAATACCGCTGCCAACAAAATCATACTTTCCCCTTATACACTCAGAAAGTTCCATTGTATTTTTAATACTGAATGTTATTTGTTAATACATATTTTTTATTTATATCGCCACCATTGGTATTTAATACTTTACTTGTGATATTAAATACTGCAATGTGTGTATTGTATACAAAATGTTGTCATACTAACATAGAGACCGTCATTTGAAATAAAATTATGGACCAGTAGTCTAAGAGCTGGTCATTATTTTCTCCCGGCTCTATTTTATACATGTTTTAAAGTATTCAAATTCAAATTAAGCTTTTTGTGAATTACCAGATCCTAGATCGGCTTCCTTTGGGTGTCGGAAGCTCCAAAGATGTGGTGAAATGGAGTCCCCGAAAAATATATTTTTAACTTACCGAGTCAAACACATCACATTTATTACATTTAGATTAGTCTATTTTCAGTTTTACACAACTATTCAGCAGGCCAAGGGTTAAAAAAAGACTTTAAAAAGTTTAATTGACACATGTCAATACTTGAAAGTCGAAAATTCTCATTTAATCAAAATGTCATTTCATAAATTCTTATTTCTTTAAAAAATTAGGTATCACATATGTCATAGACACTTTTTAAAGACTGTTCTTAACCCTTTGTCCTAGATTTATGCGCATCTATGAAAATAGCTTAATCTGAATGTAATAAATGAGTCGTTGCATTCCAAATCTCGCCTTATCCTGCGGTCGTTAAGTGGATGAGGCGAGTTTTGAATGCAACGACTCAAATGTAATGTATATGACTTGGCAAGTTAAAAATAGATTTTTTGGTAGCTCATTGTCTAGCACCCAAAGAAACCCGATCCGGAGCCTAACAATTTGCAAATAGCTTGATTTAAATGTACGTTAAGACATATATGAAATACAGCCGGGAGAAAATAATGAACTAAAAATGGTCACCAGCTGTCCGACTACAGTATTATTTTAACTTGGCGAAAAATATTCTGCCACATCGTTTACTATGAAACTTTTATTGAGCACCACAGTATCTTGCTTAATTTTAACAAAAGATCTTTAGATTGATGCTTTAGTTTCCTTTTTAGCACTTTTCTTGTTCTTTCTGCCATTTTCTTCCTGCTTTTTAAAAATTTGATTTTTTTTAAATGTCAAAATAATGTTTTGACTGACAATGAATTTGAAACACAAAATAGTCAAGAAACCAATGAGCATCAATAGATTCTGCGCTGTTTTTTCTATGATTTTACTTAAATTTCTTCCGTAGAACCTGAATTTATCTGTTTTACTTTTTAAGTATAATATTTTAAATATGTTGCTGGTAAAAAAAATGTTAATTAAATAAATGTTAAGTAAATTTTGATATTAATTAAAGCCGAATATTGTACTGCGTAATATAATTATAATTAATGATATCAAGGACAAGTTTGGTTGCAGCATCACTACCAATCTAGCTAGCTCTGGTTTAATCTGTTCATCTGTCTGTAGTAATTGGCTACTGCTTCTTAGAACACTTATAAATCGCATTTTAATTAGAAAATTCAAACACTGTATAATTAAATATCAATTATGTTTGATCGTACGTAGAATTAAATTTAAAAAAAATTGATCCACCTCTTTATATTAATTGCGTATGTAGAATCCACATTGTAGATATAATGCATTAAAAAATTACTTTGAAGTTGTTCCGATTCGTTCAATGACCTATGAACATTGTATCGGGCTTGAAGGACCACAAATGAGTGTGAAGCACTTTTTAAATTATTGTACTAGAAGTCTACTTTTGTTTTTCTTAGTCGCGAGTCTGACTCTCTGAGACTCAAACACCCTGTATAATTTTGCAGATGGTGCTTGATCAGAGCTTTTATTCGCTAGTCATAGCCAACTTATAATTTGTTACACAAAATCTAGATTACCAGTTTAAACCATTGAAGTTAAAGTACTTTTGAAAGTATCTTAATTACTATCAGAATATTTTAATAGGCTTTTTGTATTTGATTTTTTTTTTAACATTGAATTGTAGAACGTTATTATTTAATATCCAATAATATACCGTTAAGTATTAAAGTATTTAATAATGATAATACTGAGAAAAAAACTAATTAAATTTCAGCTAACCACATAAGTAGTTAAAATATTGGAATGGGTGTGAACCTAATCACCAAAAATGATCTAATTAATTTAATAGATGGCTATAAAGTTAGTTTTCTAATTCTACGTCGTTCCAAGTAGTCTACTGTGGATTACTTAAACGTCATTTATAAAACAAATTTTAACCTTTTCGTGACGGGTGGGTGTTCTGTGGTGACGGGATTCGTTTCAACATACCCATGGTCTGTTTCATCAAGAAAGATAGTAAATTAAAAATCGCACAGTAAATATTTTTACAACAGGTTTGAATAGTATATGTTTGTGTATAAAATATAGTTATGTTTTATAAAATAAACTACCCAGTATATTCGCACATCCAATATTCGAATCTGTTTTGAAAATATTCAGTGTGCGATTTTTAATTTACTATCTTGCTTGATGAAACAGACCATTTTTATTGACTTTGACAACTGAGGTTATTTTAGCCAGATACAAGTGTAATAATCATTTCATATAAGTTAACCTCAAAAAAACATGTTGATAACCCTAATCCGGATTCATCCACTAAAGTACATTACAAATATTAAACTTTAATTGTAAAATCAGTTTTAAAAGTTATAACGGTTTCAAATGTATAAATATTTTCATAACAAACACACTGAGAATTCGTAAATACTAAATAAATAAATACTAAACGTTTTTGCCTATTTGGAACCCCAGGCAACGTTTGTTATTAATTATGGATGTCCACAGTTGTGTTATCTGGACGGATGTCCATGTGACGTCCATAGAGAAAAAATTGCCATCCTATGGACATACAGCCGTCCATGAACATACGTCCAATGGACGTCCATAGTATTACTTTGTGCTATCTGGGATGTGAAATCGTTCACCAATGAATAAATACAGTAGTCAACTGTACAGTAAGAACTGTAGTTGAAATACACTGTAAATGCAAATATGGTAATTTTACAGCAAATAAAGTAGGTCATATGTTGCCAGCCTAGAAAGTGGTAAATTTAAATCAGTACTGTAAATTCACAGTTATCTGTAAAAATGTGAATTCGATACCCCCAAGCAACAAAGCCGTAACTCATATATTGTCATTTTTCACGACAGCTAAATTTCTAAAATATTTTTTTTTGTTATTTAAGGGTGGGTAAATGATTGAAGTGGAAAAGGAAGTCATGTGGTACATCATTGGAAAGCTTATAAAATTCTCTATTTAACTGTTTAAGTATTTATTGTTTATTTGCTGTTTGTTTCTGATAATATTCAAGTTTAGAATTTCTTACTTTAGTGATTTTAAGTAAACTTTTGCTTAAAGTGGACTGTGGAGAAACCTGAGTAGTACCACCATGTGTGTCTTTTTTCAAGGCGTTTACCTATGAGTATAACTCAAAATGGGTCTAACTTGAGTTACAACCTTGTTGCTTGGGAGTGTCGAATTTTTACCTGTGATTTCACAGTAATTTAAGCATCGAATTTAATGTGTATTTCAAGCAGTATTACGGGCTCTTGTAATTTTCGGGAAAAAGTGCCGGCTTTTTGCACCACATGCATGAATTTTAATGCAAAATTATTGTACCGACAGGAAAAAAGCTGAGATTTTACTAAACCCAGTAATATTGAGGTTAATTTAATAAATATTGTAAATTCACATTCTGATATTTTAAATTTGCTTTAATTATTACAGTTAAAACTACTGTAAGATTGACGGACAAATTAAGAGTGTACGTTCTCCATCCAAATTTCGTCATTTAATGGCGATTTCTCCCGTTAGATTAGACAGGGACAAAAGTTCTACCCAAAAAGGATAGAAGACATACATACACTCCCACTTCCACCCAACCAAACAAATTCTGTATTTGTTCTTTGTTGAACAAATACAATATTTACTTGGCCGGGCGAAAAGTGTAACTATAATATTTTTATTAAAGAAATTACTGGCGCCATCTAAATTTTAGTAGACTTATCTTATTCTACAGCTATGTTCGTTCGTGGCGCTCAATGCTACACTTTCCGGCCAACCAAATAAATACTGTATTTGTTGTATGAAAAACAAATACAGTATTTATTTGGTTGGCTGGAAAGTGTAGCACAAATGAGATAGAGATAGGGTAGACGTCTTTTGTTTCATAATTCTAGTTGTAGAGAGCTCCATTGCAAACTGGCCAGATTAAATGAACACCTTCGATCGCTGATTACAGGTGTTTCCTCTCGAAGTCCAAACGGGCATACCGTACATAGGTTTACCGTATATCAAAAACGCTCTTGCTTTGCATTTAGGTAACAAAAAACGCTATTGTTTAAATTTTTTTTTTCATATATCTAGAATTTTTTAAATATTAATGATTGTCATGTTAAATGGACCACCCTGTACAGCTGTATATCTGGTTCCATTCACAAAAAGGTTAATAATTCAATTAAAAAAAAAAAAAAACCTTTTTGTGATTATTTTAATAGTATTTTTTATGTTATTTATTATCACTATTTATCTTTACAGATAATATACTCTTTTGACGCTCATGAATGTATTCATCATAATCTTTACAATTACTTCGATTGGTATGCTTTATTTTCAAAAGAAAAAAAAATAATTTAAAAGTAATTATTATTTAACTGTATACGTACCTATAATAGTTGAAGGAAATAATTAACTAGCAAATTTTATTGATAGTTTAAAAGATTCCTTAGTAAACTAATAATTTTTGATTTTTATTTTTTTGAAAATTAGTATTTCGTTCTCCCAGCAAACACACCAGCAATGGGCCGGCAACGGCACAATGCCGTAAGCCGATAAAGAGTCATCGGTCCGTTGACGACATGCCATTACCGGCCCGGTAATGGAAGTGTCGCACAAGCCGATAACTGGCCTGTAATGGCAAGCCGATAACGGGCCGGTAATGGCAAGCCGATAACGGGCCGGTAATGGCTAGCCGGCAGACTTTTTGTTGGAGGTTGGATTGGTATTTTAACATGGCATAAAAAAGAACGATAATATCGATTTTAGAATATTATTCTGAATAAGTTTTTATATTTTAGTACCTACGGAACCTTAACGAGCTTCTTTCCCGCCCTGGGATCTTAAATGCGACTTAAATGCAAGTGAATTAATTGTTAATTTAGTATTTAATAAAAAAAATGTAATTACTTACTTTTTATCTTCAAAAATCATTATTAAGAATTGTAAATAAACACATGCCACAGAAAATTTTCATTAATGAACTTTATCACTGACGCAGCAAAATCACAACACAAGAGGCCAGTTTGAGTTGAAGCTCTCGGAGCATAGTTCTATCTCTTTCTAACTACTTGTTTTAAAAGAGATAGAACTATGCTCCGAGCGCTCCAAGCTTCAACTCAAACGGCCCTAAGAACACAACCCGCGAAAAACTTGCGCATGCGTCTTGACTTCTTCTCCTACGCAAGATCATATTTTAAATTGGCGTTGTATCGTCGGCCACAGATCGGTCCTTTACAGGCTAGCCGATAATCGGCAAGCCAGCAATGGGCCAATAATTATTTATGCCGATTATCGTACGGTGGTTTGCTGGGCTTATAATCAAACTTTCCTGGCATTTTTGTTTCTATCGTATATCCCGTTTTTGAGTTATAGTGGTCACATAAAATTATGACCATTTTTAAAATATACAGGGTGGCTCTAAATTCTTGGTTCAAAGTTTAATAGGTGATTCTTCACCAAAAAGTATGGGAAAAGTAAGCATCGTTATACCTCCTAAACGGTTTCTAAGTGATCTACAGCCTCCTAGAGCTTCATCCTAAAAATATATTTTTCAATTTGTTTTTTCAGGCTTGAGAAACAAAAATGAGTTTAGCATATAAAAAATATGGTGTAATTTTTGACGATTTGAAATAGAAAATCATCGTAAACTACTCTTTAAGCTAAAAGCATAATTATATAATATTTATCCACTTTTATTTATGTCTCGTTGAAAAAAAATCTTAACAGTTACCTTAATCATAATATTTATCCAATAATTAGTTTTATTTTATTTTACTAGACAGTTTGAATTTTAATTATGTATGCAAAATATTTTAATATTTAATTATTTAAATAAGTAAAAGTTATCAAAGAATTCAATCATTAATAAAATTTAAATATTTTATTTGCACGCGCTTGCATGTTTTTTATTATATGCGCATGTCTAAATAAAAACTAACCTCAATTTTTTTTATAATAAAATTTTATCTGACTATTCTCTTTAATGGGGGGAGGGTTTGTCAGGGAGTGTGGGATTTAATTTTGTAATTAAAAGTTACTTTGATTTAATTTAGTTATTTTTTACCACGTTTTACCCCAGAAGGAACTATAAAATTTTTGTGAAAGTTGAGTAGGTGAACTAATTAGTGTCCAGCGAAAAAAATGATTTCAAAATTTATTCAAATTACAGTTTTAATTACATATTATCATATTTTGATATGTTATAAACTAATCTATTGAGATTTTGTTTCTTAAATATGTATAATTAATAAAACCCGAAGTAAAGCCGGAACTGTAAATTATAAAAAAAAAACTAGAAACATATTTCAACAACAAAATTCTCCTACTAAATATTGCGCAATCAACGAAAAACATAAATATAGTATTTGCAAACAGAATAGACGTCTGCGTCACTCGTGTGTACTGTGAAAACCACAGCGTACAAGCGAGAAAACAGGAGTGATGCAGAAGCCTCTATAGATCTACCTCTGTAGATCTACCGTTTGCAAATTCTATAATAAATAGTACCTATCTGAATTACTCACGAGAATGTTCTGTTAGGCTCTAAATGTTACCTGGGAAGTATTTTAATGAGTTTTAAAAAGCCCTGAATATTGTTTTACCTTTACCTTTTAGTACTGAATTTAAACCTATAGGTCATGATTATAATGATATACATGTATGATTACAATACAACTATACGAATCGATTTTGAAAATTAACTTTTGACTGATTATCCCGAAATTAAAGGGTACCTAAATGTTTTGAAACGAAAGTAATTTGAAATAGAGAATTTCGAAAGTACCAAATTGGTATTACCAATCAAACTAACAACCAAAATTTATTTACTACTAAGAACAAAATAAACTTTATATACCAACTTGCGATTTCATTCAAATAGAAATATGTAAGAACATTAAGCACGAGGCGTAAGTCCAGCGCGCAAAATGATCACACGAGCCTAAAAATTACTTTAATCTCGAATTATGTACACTTTATTTCCTAAAAAAGTAAAGCACACAGTTGTCTAGATGCAAAAGAAGAAAGATATTCACACGAGCTTGAAATAGACTTCTCTCTCGAGTAGTTTACACAATTTTTTCTACAAAAGTACGCACAATGGCAAATAAATAAGACACAAATGCGAAAGTAACACGCACAGGTGCAATAGTAACACTCATAGGTGCGGAAGTAAAATGTAATATGATGCATGGTTGCAACTGTTTTTATATTGTGTTCTTTTCGTTCTTAGTCTCTGGTATCCTCATATCGTTTGATATTAGCGAGGCCACATAGCTGGAGGCTGCAAGTCGCCTCGAGCATTGTGGAATGCCGTCAGGCAAGTGTACGCCCTGCTTTGTCCCCCCGGGGCCCCTCACAGACTTCACGCGTTCTCTTCTTTTCCATGTGTACCAATGTGTGTCCCCACTAGTTAACAAGTCATGACAATCAAATATGTTCCAGGTATTGTAAATAATAAAGAATTACAATAAAATGTCATAATAAAGTAATAAAATCTTATAATAGGGTAATAAACACTGCTTCAATGATAATACAATGGTTTCCTTTTTTTTTTAAATTTATTTATTATTTTTTTCCCGGGAAAAAAGTTTATTATGTCTAATTTTACCTAAAATTATGCATAATTATGTCATGTCTGGATTTTGAACATGCATGAATTTTGACCCGATCATATATAATTATCAGTAGTCGGCGTAAACTCAGTTATGACTCATCAACATTGAAAATAAACACAGAAACATAGGCTTACGGAATAATTTTCTCGAATTATGAGGGATATTTTTATAAATGTCACTAAATCGAAACATTTGACGACTAATTTGTTACACACAACGATATTGACTATACATATTAACTATACATATGTATATATATCGGTGGTTTTCAAAGAAAAAAACGAAAGTTTTTAATTTTTATTTATCGATAACTTTTTTCCCACCTTACTCGTTTAAATGGAATCAAGATAAAAAGAAATAAAAATGAATATATTTAAAACCTCGCGTCAACGCTAGAGTCGACGCGGCGCCTATGCGAGTACTGGAAATTCGCCGACTACTGATAATTATGCAATGATAATGTTCTTAAGCAGAATGAATAAAGCTACAAATTTAGCTAGTACTGTTTTTCCATTGACCGATTCAATTATTACTTATTATTTATTTTTTTCAGTACTTACTACATAAACATTTTGCCATAGAATCCTAATCTAACAGTTTATAAATTTCCAAACGAACAAATATGGTCTGAAAAGATTTTACAGCAAATTATTTTAATTTACTTTGTCGGTAGGTAGGTAGGACATTATAATTTATTTTTTTTATATCTACCATTTTTAAATTTAAATTAATAATTAAGTCAAAAATTAACTACTATTTACACAGTATGGAATATATTTTGCTCCAAAAACCATTTTGTACATAACATGAACACCTGCTACAATATTTTATGGCAATTTAGCCTTTAGTGCGTATTAACATAACTCCACCCTACCCCATCTTAAAAACGTTCTTTAAGTGAGGACACTAAATTTTAATAATAATAAAAAAATGTTCCTAAGATGGGGCAGGGTGCAGTTATGTTAATACGCACTCAAGGTTGAATTGTCATGAGATATTGTACCAGCTCTAATATGTCCTTAAGGGTCAGAATGGCGAAAAAAGCGTCACATACACTAATAAAACAGTTTATTTGTGTCAAAAAAATTTTGCTTGGATATGGCCAATTGAATTATTTGGTTGTGACAAATAAATTTTATTTCTGTTCCCATTAATAAATCATTTTGAAATTAAAATATTTGTTTACATGAACTAAATATTTATTTGACTCAAATAAAATTTATTACTCAAAACCAAATAATTTAATTGGCCAACCAAATATTTTGTACATACAAATAAACTGTTTTATCAGTGTACTTTATGGACGTCTCCCAACAAAAATCTTTAAATTTTGTTTCCTACACCAAAAATTTTGTTTTGCCGTGTTTGCCAGCCAGGTATTAATTAGTTTTGCATAAAGTAGATCAGTTACTAAAAATAAGTTGTATTGGATTTTTTTTTCGCTTAATTTATAATCTGATTTTCAATCAAACCAAACATCTTTGTGACAGGTTCAGATTTTAAAATTCAATTTTAAATTTATAATTATTATTCAACAATCTGTATAAATTTTGAATTAAATATGTACTTCTACCTCAAAAGGTACCCAGAGGTCGCGACATGTCGCTTGCATTTTTATTTATTTACCGATTTTGTAGAAGTTATTACCGACTTTTTCGAAGATGTTACCGATTTTTTAGAAGATATTTTCACTTGAAAATTTTAAGTTATAAATCTTGTGTACCTACTAGGTACCTAGGTATTACTTAGGTACCGTCAAGTGGGGTGAATTCGGACGGTGTGGGTTACTTCGGACACTTTTTCGCAAAAAAGAAATGGACGAGGCGCAGCTGAGACTAGCTACTTTTTGAGCCCGGAAAATCGATTTTCCGATGTTATTTATTTTTTTTTTTTTTAAATATTTAAAATTTTAACAAATTAAAAATTACACAATTTTAAATGATTTTTTTAATCTCTGTGGGACCTTTTCAGGGGGAAAGACAAATTATTATTCAAAAATTTTTATGATATACGTATTAAATTTAAATAATAAAAGATACTATTAACCTAACCTTAATTAATTATACAGAATTATGTATCCTAAGATGAATGAACAAGAGACCAATGCTTGACAGAAAATTTATCAAAGGAATTGATTTCTATTCGAATTTCATAGTTGTACTAGCCGTGAAGACTCTTTTTCAACAAGAAAGATAAAATTTATGCCCGCGCACTTTCCAATGGTAAGTGCGCCTTCGCCATTATTGTAAATGTATGTTTTTTGTCCCACAGGACCCCCAAAAGAAAATTCTTTCCTTATTAGCAGACCTAGGTTTTTGATCTACATGTAGCTACATGCCAAGTTTTAGACTTCCAGATAAGCATAACATTTACAAAGTTTATTGTGGGATTTTACATGAGTCTAGTATCTTCACACGTTCGCTGCGTTTCGGGGATAATATGTCCCGAACAAAGAGCGGCCAGACTTTTCTATGAAACCACCATTGCAATTATATTGCATTGGTGCGTTTGCCTTAAAAAATGCGTTCTTAAGGATATTTTAAAATTATTTGTAGCTTTAGTTTCAGAATTGCGTACAGAACTTACTTTTACATAAATTAAATTCGGCCCATATATACCCCAAAACGTGTCTGTCACAGACTGTCTGTGCAAAGTACGTTCGGGATATATATGACCCGAAACGCAGTCTATGCAGAAAACCAAAAAGTGGCTAACGCAGCTAAAAAAATTAAGTATTTTAAAAACGTTTTTTTTTAATCCCACCCTACGTAGATATTTATGTCGCATTGACAGTAAGTCACTTACCGAATGCAGCTGAAGACTTCTCGCTTTTTGTTTATTTTTCTAATTTATATTTAACAATAATAAAAGCTAGTAAAATTAATATTCAATAAACAAATGGATATACATTCAATATTTACAATGTATATCGTGACTAGAAGTCGGACTGTGGTATTCATTTACCGGGTAAAATTAGAATTCTAAAAAACTATTTTTAAATGGTCTTTTACATTGCACACTTTTTTTTAATGTTCCAACTCCCAATAAGCATTAGCTTGTGCTGGATTTCTTCATTAATTTTGAAACAAAACCCAAAATCAAAAATTTCTATCTCTACTATACTACTATCGTTTCCTTATTTTTCATATTTTTTATTATAATTTTGAGTTTGATTATTCCATTATCTCTTCTATCGATGTAGAATGCTGAATCTGATTATTAATATTTTAAAATAATTTTTTAAATTGTCCTGGTATATGAACGGCACAATCTGGCCTCCAATTGTGACTAAATACTGTCAAATTGACAGTGCCAACAATAGTTATTTATGGTACTAGTGGGTAAAGTAAGTTATTGCCCATGAGAAAATTAACCTGCGAGGCGCCAGCCAAGCAGGTTAATTTTAGAGAGGGCAATATCGGTTTACCCATGAGTGCCATACAAGGTTTTATCCAATAAATAGCTTAGGAATTCATATTTTTATTAAAAATTTTAATGACATTTACAAGAAAATAATTTGACAAGTGACAGTTGAGTGAGTAAAATAAATAATTATCCACTCAATAAAGTAAAAGCCACGCGGGGGTTATTATTGAGTTTATTTATTTAAAATAAAACTGGTAATTGTCTTATTATCTGTATGTAAACTGCTTTTTCCCAAAATATCTAGCTTTAAAATTTTTGAATTAAAATAAAGTATTTTTGAAATAAAATACTCAATTTTTGGCAGGAAGTGATCAAAAATGGCCAATTTCACTTATAATTCCATTATAAAATATTCAATCTTCGGACCCTTAGCGAATATTAAAATTCCGGAATGGCCCTTTTTAGTGATTAATTCAAATTAAGGAGGAAGTAGGTGTTTAGATGTGCAGCCAATGGGAAGGCACGCCGGAAATGGAATATTAGTTATAATTACACAGCGTTTTACCGTGTTTACATGATAAATTTTACGTTTGCATGCATACTATAGTATTATCAGATAATTCGCTGATAGTTATCTTGAAAGACGCGTGTTTTATTAGTTTTGACTGAATTTAAAAAGATTTAAAGAATAAAACTTTCATAAGAGGTTTAAAAATACTATTTTTGGCGATATGCGGTTTTTGCATTAAATCGATATACAATTATTAATAAGAAAGTTATCGAAAATAGTTATATTTTTTTAAATTATGTCCGCTATATTGGATCAGACATTTTAAATATTGTAATTTTAATCAGATAAAAACCAAATATAAAAACTGGGGGTTAAATGCGAAAAAATTGAACTGTAGTTAAGGGCCAGCGCTAGATAAAGATATATAACCTTCTTCTGACTAGCTCTAGTATTTCTTTTCTGGAATGCTGTAGCATCCAAAGCTTTAACCTAGTGCGCGCGATAGCATTTGGGAGAGCAGTTTGACTATATATTCATAGAAAGTTCATAGCTTTGATTTTTGTGATTTTGTGCGGAAAGAACAATACACGCGGTAAACACACACCGTACGTGTAGAGCAATTTAATACTAATTACTGACTAAAACCCCCAGTACTAATTTTTCTAAAAAAGCTTCAATTTTTGAAACAACATTCTTCCATTTTGAGTTCTAAAATTTTGACACCGGACCCCAAAACTCCATACTAAGTCTATAGACTATAGTTTTATAAAAAAAATCGAACTTTTTTCATGACGTTTGATAAACAAGTGCCTACTTTGCACATTTATTTTTACTTATTTCTTAAATCGACAATAACAAACTAATGTCGAATTCTAAGATGGAGGTACTTTGGGAACGACTTGCTAGAACCAAACGAGATCATGAACACTCCCCTGAAACCGTACCTGGACTTTATAAAAGAAACAGGGATGATATGAGGAGATCTGTGCGGTTAACACAAAGGTCCCCAGGGTGTTGAGGGCAGTGAACCCCGCACTGAACTAAACTAAACTAAACTAAAATGTCGAATTCTGAGGTTCCTTTGAAATTAAAAAAAATATGTTATATTATGACTCACATATTTGATCATCCTGAAAAATGGAGTCAATAGCGTTTAAACCCTTGTGCAAGTTGTACTCTTGGTTTGTCCCTCGAAGGAACTTCCTCCGTAGAATTCTTGGCGGATATTAAACCTATTTGGTTGAATAACAAATAATGTGGGAAGTACCTAATCTTTAACCTTTCGGGCTTAAAGAAAACTTGAAGGGAAATCAACAGCAAGAAAAATTTCACATTATAAATTACTATTTCTACCGTTTCTTTGGAATTGTGGATTTTCAAAGAGCTTTTATATGGTCACTTAATCTGAACGTTCTTTGTTCTTGCTTGAACAGTATTTTTGCACTCTAAAATTTCTATTTATTCGGTAACTAAAGAGATTTTTAGATTTAAAAAAAGTTTGTCGATCTTAAACTACCCAAAAAACTATATTTCTATGGAATTTAAGATATTGCATTGGAGCCGTTTTTATTAGTAATTGGTATCAAACATTAAATATAACAAACAATGAATATTCTGGAGTAAAAGGAGATAAAATAGGAGTCCACAAGGTAACGTCCTAGGACCATTGCTTTTTATTTTCTATACTAATGTTATGGTAAAAAATGTATGGACACGCTGTATACAGAAATGCATAGAAATATGTTAATAATATTAAATATTTGTCATACTCGTTCCTCATTAACACCTTGTTCTGTTTGTTTAACTGTATAATGTTCAAACGGTAGCCTCCATGTATTAAATTTTTTAAAGCCCTCGAAATTAAAAAAAATGAATACCTTAAATATGTTGGATGTAAGGTTTTTTTTTTAAGCAAGGGATCTAGTTAATCTTTTGAGTTGCCACACAATACATTAAGTAATCTTTCATTTGGGGTGGGGTCTGGAGGGATCAGATTTTAGTAGGTTAAATATTATATAATCATTTAGAGCTGAAAAATTTTAGACCACTAGGTGGAAGTGGGATAAAAATTAATCGGCTGAATCTAGGAAAGACATACCCTATAAAAAAATTACAACGAAAATACTTTGGTACAGGCAGAATTCAATGGAGATTTCTCCATTTAGATTAGACAGGGACAAAAGTTCTACCCAAAAAGGATAGAAGTAATATTACCAACATAAAGAAAAAAAAAATCTACTAGGTTTTATGTTGGCTGCACTGTCAGTAACGCCATTTTCGTTAGCCACTGTCATTGTGTGAGCTGCGTTTGATATTGTTTTGATTTCAGTTTTTTGTGTGTTTTACTAAATATTGTGTTTTTGTTGACTATTATAGTACTTTTACGAATTTTGATATTTAAATATTGTTTACCAAAGGTAAGTTCTTTCTTTATACCTTAGATTTAAAGCCTAGGCGAAATTCGTTTGGACTTTTGCAACCCTTGTAAAAACATCTTGGCATTTGGTAGCTATAACAGAAATAACGCTCGTCATAAAATTAATTTCTTGAAATGTAGAAACTGGTAACGATATTAAAATATATAATAATAATATATAGTTAATAATAAATATGATAAACGTGAAATAAATTCATATTTACCTTTTCATATTTGAGGTTATGTTTTGTAAATAAATAAACAGATTAAGCAACCAACCTAAGAACAATTAATAGGATTTATATTTCATTCTTTATTTTACTATTAAATCGTCAGTGTTATTTCTTAGCAAAAAATATTCATTTCTTTAGGTTTATTTACAAATTGAAAAAAATGCAATATTTTTTTAATTTATCTAAGTTGGTAGTGGTGTGCCGTGCACAAATGAGATAGAGATAGGGTAGACGTCTTCTGTTTCATAATTCTAGTTGTACAGACCTCTATTAAAATTGTCTGTCTGTCTGTCTGTCTGTATGAAAACTCGATAACTCCATTTGTAAAAAAGATATCGACAAGCGGCTTTTTGCATATTGTTTCTTATCATATTTCGAAGAGCTGATTAGATTTTGGGGGTAAGCGATCGGAGGTATGGGGTAAAACTCCTATTTTTAGCGTTTTTTGGTTATAATTAAGGCAATTATTATTGTTTAGCACTTATATGAAGATAATATTAAATTAATTAATTAATTTCATTTATAACCCGATTTAAAAAATATATATATATTTTAAATGAAAGCTGTATTTAAGCCCTATAAAAAACGTTATATACATTTTTTTGCTAGAATATAACGTTTTGAAGATACAGACTTTCAAACTTTAATAAATTATGCAGGTGTATTAATGGTTTGGACTTTTTCACGTGATCACACAACTTCCCTTTTCATAACCTTTCAAATTAGTGCCTAGTGCCGATGTTTTGACAAGGTGCTTGCAACTGTTCAGCTGTTTTTTTTTCGATAGGAACCTTAAAAAAGTTTCTAATCTGTGATTTAATAAATCGCCCTAAAACTTCATAGCAGCTTTCCCTAAAAAATATTCTTCTATCATTGGCTACGAAGCTCGTCACTTTTCGACCCTCCTCGACTCCACGTGCTTTTAGCTCCAGGCGTTCCTGAGAGTTGGTCCATCGACATAACCAAGTGTACACTAGATGCGATAATCTGTATAACAGTTGATTGACGGTCTTCTTATTTTACTGGTCTAGTAGGCTAGTTATTACCTCGTATCGTCGATTGTTTTTTTTTTCCTTTGGCCACTTGATATAACAATTTTCTTCTGTCGGTATTTATGAAATTTGTCTAATTGGTATAAACTATATTTGTGAAATTTTAAAGATTACCTATTTCATCAGAAAAAGTGCAAAAAATTGTATTTGTTTTTGTAATATTGCAAAATAAAACGTGTATATCTAATAAACTTTTGTGGTTTTCGCAGTTGAAATAGTGAAAAACTATCAGTGATTATTGTAGATTTTTGTTGTGGTTGAAATTGCTTCGGATTATAAAATGATTGTTGGTATTAGGAAGCTGGAACTTTATGTTACAAACAATTGATTTTTTGGTATGTACCTATTTTTTGGCAATAACCGATCAAGTTTTTAAACATAAGAAAAATTAATGGGAATGTTCCATACGCTCTCGTAGAGTATGCATTTTTTCCACTGAATCCAAATATTCAAAAAGTTCCAAAATCTACATAACTTTTTATTTATTAATTATTTATGATTTAATATAAAAAACTTGCTTTTGCTAAATATTATATTATTCACAGCACCTGCGCTTAAATATTATACGGTAGTTTCGAATTTTCAAAAATTTTCTAAAATCGTCCTGGACAAAAAATTCTTGGATATAAATTTGTTTCATAAAAAAATAAGCAACTTTTTTATGTCTGTGACACCGGACATGTCACGTTTTTTGTAGATACGATAACTCAAGAACGAATAGTCCGATCGACTCGAAATTTTCAGGAAAAATCAAGTTCTATGAGGGGAAGATCCCTATTGATTTTCAAAGTAACTCACTTAAAAACAAAAAAGGTTTTTTTTTTAATTTAAAAAAACTATAATTTTCAAAAAAAATATAATTTTTAGGTTTTTCGAAAAAAAAGAAAATAAAAAAAATGAAAAAGTTTTTTTTTTGTAAATTTTCTTTTTCGCAAAAAGAATATAAAAAAATTAAACATTTGGACTTTTTTTTATTTTAAAAAAAAGTATTTTTTGAATTTAAAAAAAAAACTTTTTTACAGATTTTTCGTTTTTCGCTATGGTATCGATTTTTTTTTAGTTATTTTTTTTTATTTTTTTTTGAAATTATTTTTTTAAAGTATTTGGGAAAATGCAATATACCATTTGGAATGTTCAAGTATTACGTAACGCAAAATTTGTCTATTTTGATTAATGAAATTTTAACTGATAATTTCACTAGTGCAAGTTATCAGTGTAATAGTCGTCAATAAATGCTGTTCTTTTTTGTCCGTTTTGAGGTTCCGTGTTCTTAAAACCAAGAATTTTAATTACTTTATAATAATTGAAATCAATTAATTGTTTCAGGAACGTCTCACGGCGAGCGGGCACGGTTCCCTAGCGCTGAGCGGCAGTTCCCCAGGATACGGGGCTGGCGGCTCAGGGGCCCACCACCGGGGCTCAGGGGGCCTCCACCACACGTCGGCAGCCATGCAACACCAGCTGCCGCAGCCCGACTTCCAGCCGCCGTACTTCCCGCCCCCCTTCCACCATCCCCCCAGTCCGCCCCCTCAACAACATTTGGAGTATTTGGCGGACCCCTACGGAGGACTCACAGGGTTGCATCACTACAATCAGTTGGGTCTTAGGCGGGATGGAGATCCAAATCATACACATGTCGTAAGTAAAATGTATTCTTACTTTCTGCGTTGGTAATAGTGTATTACGCACCGAGTAGGCGAACCTTTTTTTCCTACGACCTAACGAAAATTAAACATTTCTAACTCGAGAGATGCTGTGAGGCGTAGCCTAGGCCAAATTAGCATCTCAAGAGTTGGAAATGTCATTTTCTTATGTGGTTAGAACAGAATTTTATTCACAAGCATAAATAAATAACACATTACCTCGTAAAATTCGCCATTTTAAATGACCTACAGAAATTTTGCAGATTTCTAACGTCACTGTAAATTTCAACTAAATAATAATTTAAATAAGTGGCTCGTTGTTATTTTATATTATTAGTCTCGGTATGAACCATATAATATATAAATAAATATTATTATTGTTTTTCGTAGAAATAAACAAAAAAGTTAGGTTATTTTATTCGCAAACCACAGGTGTTTAGAGACAAGGCGATAGTTTCGCTATCTATGAGGAATAACCAAAAGCCAAAAAAACAGGTTAGATATGAATGCATATCTAACCTAGGTTAAGTAAAGCTTTTTTAACTTTTAAGGAAACAGACAAAAATTATAGATTTTGAAACTTTTTATAATGCATATAAAGAACGTTTTTCTGTATGCTTGTGAATAAAATGTATTCTTACTTTCTGCGTTGGTTTGGACTTTTTAGTCTGTTTTAGTCTGTGTCTGAAATACAACGCAGAGACTAATTTGCGAAAGTGTGGTAAAAGGCGAATATCATATCAATTCGGGTGCGATTCGTGTAATTTCGTCTGAGGGGAATTACTTATACGAGAGCATCATACTACGTTTTAGGTATTACTCACTGCGTTGTATTTCAGCCATAGACTATGATTGTGAAAAAAATCTGTCTGTCTTTTGTGAGCACATCAAGAGAAAACGCAATTTAGTATCCACTGTGAAGATACATATCTTGACGACTTGCTATTAAATTGTAATGAATTAACGGAAAATTACTTAAAATTTCACTTTTATGCAAATTTTCGTCCGGAAAAAGCTTAGTTAATGGCGTTAACTTAATGTTCTTTTAATTTATTTTATACATTTTTTTTATTTGTTCACTTTGTATATCGATTAAGAAGGAATTTACCGTGACTTGTCAGATCTTTAGGATATGACAAATAATTATCATAAAAAATTATTTTAATAATATATATTTTTATAATAATTTTACATTAAAATAACTATTTACAGGGTGTTTCAGGAAGGTGGTTCACCCCCCTTAACTTTTTTACTTTTTTAGGTAGGATCTTGAAATTTGCAGAAACTGTATTATGTATAATTTAAGATTTTTAAAAATAGAATTTTTTTGGCAATTCCGGTTTTGCCGAAAATTAATCGAAATTTCGATTTTTAAATGGAACACCCTGTATATTTTTACATATTTAGATTCAGATATCAATTCTGAGAACAAGAATGTGTCACTTGTCAAATTTTGACAGGGCATGTCATTTTTTTAGTTAAATCTTCAGTTTAAATCTTTTGTGTTTTAATGCCAAGTTCTTCCAAATAAACTATTCTTGTGTGGTATCAAAATGTTCGCAAGAAAATTCTCTTTCACTTTAACCTAATGAGCCACCCTCTTTACATTTGAAAAAAATGCCTTGTGGATCAAAGTATGATTTTCGAACCTTTAAGAGCCCACCATATTTAGAGTTTTGGGAAAAAAATCAAAATTGTATTTTTCTGAAGATATTAGACCATCAATTAAGCGAATAAGCTAAGTTAAGGCACTCTAGATTTAAAATAAAAATTTAAATAAAAAATGACATGACCTGTCAAAAATTGACAAGTGACACATGCTTGTTCTCAGAATTGATTTCTGAATCAAATGCCTATTTTTTGTGGAGCAGCGGTTACTAACCAAGTTAGGGGAATATGTATATCTCTCTCTTTTTAACTCATCAATTAAACAGAGAAAGAGTAACATACTGGTTAAGCAGCGTTACCACAAAAAATTGACTATAGTATGTAAAAATATACAGGGTGTTCCATTTAAAAATCAAAAGTTTGATTTATTTCCGGTGAAAGCGGAAGTGCCAAAAAATGTCTAACCATGTCAAAAAATCCTAAATTATATATAATATAGCTCCTGAAAATTTCACGATCCTACATAAAAAAGTAAAAAAGTTAAGAGGGATGAACCACCTTTCTGAAACACCCGGTATAGTTACTATTATAACTTATAAGCTACACCTAAACACTTATATACTTAGTATAGAATTAGCTCATAAGTTAATTTTAAGTCGTCAAAAAAATATTAAAGTCCAAAGAACTTTGTGTAAAAACATATGGTTCAAATTTGAAGTTTGAAGCTCTAACAGTTCTCGTTGAGTTATCATGGTCAGTCGGATTATCTGGGTCAATATTTTCCGGACAGACAGACGGTCAGCCACAGACCGAGAGACAGGCCGAACAGACAGACCGACAATCAGTCGAGTAACATTAAAAAAAATAAAATAGTAAAATTTTACTAACCCAACATTTTCCCTTTAACTTGTATAGGGGAATGTTAAATAACCCTGTATAGGGGAGAATAATGTTTTCTAATATATTAGGTAAATGCGGTATGCAAACCAAGATAAGAATTCCCAATCTCGGGTCCTGGCCAAAACACTGATACGAGAAAATTCAAAATCGCGCGAGTTTGAAATTCCTCTCCCGACGTCTTGACATAGTTCATCAAAATCGTCAAGAAGGAGCACTGAATATTTGTACCCGGGCTCGAGAATGTGAGCAACGCGGGCGTCCTTTCGATAGCCCGATAACTTGAACAAGGGACTGTGTCCCCTTCTTACATCTTACCTCACCCTCAAATACACATACAAAAAGAGAAATTTATAATTTTAGAGTAATACACATAGAGGACCGATTTCTTCGGATTTTTACGGGAGCTATACTGCCCTATGTAGGAAAAGAGTTGTATGTAACATTTGCCAATAGCGACGTTTTCAAAATATTATATCAGAGTTAATGTTAAAACGTTGCTATGCGACTATGTTAGATACGACTCTTTTCATAAAGAGGACAGTATAGCTAGTAGATATAGCTATTAGCTACCTGTTAAGGGTGTTACAGTTACAGCTACAGGGTGTTAGGGAATGTTCAAGGATTACGTAACGCTTTAGGGGGGGTGGGGGTCTCGAAAACCTTACGCCACGTTACAGAGGGGGGGTAGGTGTCAGTAAAAATTTTACGTAACACTTAAATAATTATAAACACATAAAATAGTTATTGGATCAGGTTTTTAACAATGATCTAGGCCTAATATACTGATTACTTGCAAATTTTATTGCACACGGCGTTCACTAAATCTCTAAACAAAAAAATTAGAGATGGAAAATCATAGGCAATAACCGGTTTTCGGTTAACCGATTGCGGAAATTACCTCAGATAAAAATGGCCAAATTTTGCGGTACATAATACTTGAACGTTTCCTTACACCCGTAACGTCGTGAACCGAATTCGACCGAAAAAATGTATTTTCGGATTTAGAATTTTATGAATTGTTAAAAAAATACAACGAACTAATAACTCTTTTCCCTAGAATAGGCATTTCATTTGTAAAAACTGTCAAAAACGTAGCCAACATATGCATTTGTCTGTCTTACTCGCACAGCTTTGTTCTAACAGAGACAACAATAACAGTTACTGGTAACTGTTATTGTTCAGGCCTGAATATACCTACTATTTGTTTACAAACAAACCGAGATGTTGGCGATATTTTATATTAACGGTATGCGTATTCTAGAGAGAAAAGTTCGTTGAAAAAATTTGAAAATAAGTGTTTTGCAATTTTTTTGTGATGGGATTGTTTTTAATAAAAATCTTCGCCTAAAATGTTGGTTATACAATTTAGGCCCTAAGTAAAATATAAATAAATTAAGTTTTTTTGTGTGTATAATTCGTAAGACAAATAACCCCTGCCTGTAATACAACCGATAAATAATTCAGATGCTTATAAAATCGATGAGTCTTTTTTGTCGGCACGATAACTCAAGAACGAAAAGTACGATCGGTTTGAAATTTTTAGTAAAAATCAATGACAAGCTACTTTCTTTTTCCAATAACAAAAAAAAAATGAGTTCGCCACTTTTTAACTTAAAAAAATTGGTAAAAAAATGTTTGTTTCTCAAACTACAAAAAAAACTTTTGATAAAATAATCGTACATACCTGAAAACAACTTTTTTCAAAATAATTCAAAATAAACCCTCCACGGAGACTAGTAAAAATATTTTCACGGCTTGTTTTATTTTCATACAGATTACCTCGAGATTACCCAAACAAATGTCCCACGTTTGGTAAAGGTGAGATTTCTTCGATATTACCTTCAAGATTTCTTCCAATTTGTACACCTGAATTCCTCAGCAGTTTACTTACTAATTTTAAAATCATTTAATGGCTTAAAAATAATGTAATCGTAATACATATTAATTTTCTATTTTTTTTTCAGAGCCAGCTTGGACATGGAGCTAGTTTTCCTTACAGTACCGGACCTGGCGGTGGCCGGTCGGAATACACGGTGGGACCCCAAAGACATGACGACACACTATCACTGCACCAGGCCCTAGGCCAAGCTGTTGAGGATGCCCAAGGCGGACTCGACGACAACACAGGGTTCATAACTGATCTACCATTATTAAAAAGTGAGTATTAAATACGAGGGGTACATATGATTTTGCATTACCCAAGATTTCGCAAGATTTTTTTGGGATTTTGCAAGATTTCGCGGGATTTTGCAAGGTTTCGCGGGATTTCTCAAGATTTCGCGGGATTTCTCAAGATTTCTCGGGTTTTCGCAAGTTTTCGCGTAATTTTGCAAGATTTCGCGGGTTTTCGCAAAATTTCGCGTGATTTTGCAAGATTTCGCAAGATTTTGTAAGATTTCGCTTGGCTGTTATACAGGGTGTCCCAAAAATGTACCGACAAACTTTCAGGGGTGGTAGGAGACATTAACACAAACAGTTTTTGTTTTGTAAACATACAAATAACCGCTTATTTGTGGACATATGTTTATTATACAAAAAAAATGTTTGTTTTGATGTCCTCTACCACCCCTCAAAGTTTGTCTGTATGTTTTTGGGACACCCTGTATATTAAAATAATCATGTAATAACGCACGATGATTTAGCATAATTTGACTACAATGTATGTTTTATAAACTTGAAACTAGAGTATATTCTCTCAAATTGAATTATATCTAAAACTAGTTCTTTTTTATGGAATTTTTATTAGAACAAGCTTTTTAAATTAATTAAAGAATAATTAATAATTAATTAATGTGTGGATGCACTGATTGAAAGAACAGTTATATCAAGAACATAGTAAGACAGGATTTTTTTTTAAATAAGTAATTGGAAGTAGTACTACTAGTATAAAAAACATCTAATATATTACCAACTATTTAATATGTAAAAGGGTTATAAAAAAGTCGAATACTGGTCTCTTCAGGTAAAAATTTTAGGTGCCGTCAAAAATTTACTAAAAAGTTGAATCTTCCACACTATCTTTTACGCATCTCATGAAAATCCATTATTTAACAAAAAAAATAAAACTAGGATTTTACGAGGATTGCTTTACGAGACACTGCGAGACCTGCAGGCTTATATGTCTTTTGTTGCATGCTTTAAAACCACGTATTCCTATCGCCCTTTAAAAAAATTCAGTTGAATTCCAGTTTGAATCCAACGTTGAAATGGGATGTTTCACCTTTTAAGTCTTTAAAGTTTATTATATCTTCTGTGCTCTCCCAAAGTTATAACATGGGTTGTTTTTTAAATTATTTTTCTATTTTGCGACTCTTATAAGCTCATAATCACACGCATTTTGCGTGTTCTTATAGGCCCATAAGAGGTCTGTACTTGTTGTTCTTTTGGGTTGGCAACAGACCTGGCCTATCGCTCGACATTTTCCGTGCAAATGTCAATGTAGCTTTAAAGTTGAATTTTCTACAAAATTTTGTGTTTATGTTATTTTTACCATGTTAAAATTGTGGCTTGGTTAATTGCAGTAAAAAAGAGAAGAAATGACTATAAAATATATCAAAATATAATTTGTTCTTAGAATTTTAAACATGGTGTAAACTGTAATGCCAATCCAAAACAAAAATCCCTAAATCAGTCATCAATTTAAATGTAAGTTTTTTTAAATTTTAGAGCAAAATAGAAAAAATTGTATAAAGCACGCGCTAAAAACGTATGTTATGAAACTAGTACTTTAATATACTATAGCGACTTGTTCAAAAACCTCGCGCACTAGAAGTCGGCTTCTATAGCCTGTAAAAAAGTCCCATCAAATCTTACGAAAATACCACCAATAAAGTAGGAAATTGTAGGAATATCCCATAAACTTAATAGGTTTTCTTGGTTTTTGATAAACTTTGGTAGCGTTTTCGTCTTTTTGAAATAAAAATTACTATTCCTTTAAAATCTTACGAAAATACCATTCTCGGTTCCATCAAATCCTACGCAAACTATCAAAGCACACTTCATAAGTTTTATATATTTTTTTTAAATTACATGCGGTTTTTGCAATTTTCATATGAAAATTCATAAGATTTTTTAAGTTTTAATATGTGTATTGGAACCGGTTGTCATCAGAATTTTTTTATAGGAAGGTACATTTATACTATAATTACAAAACATCATTATATGACATCATCTAATTAAAACCCACTTTTGAAATAAAAATGTTAATATATGTATTAAATCAAAAATCCCTCTTCAAAAAAAAGCACAGATGTCAGACACGCCCACAAAAACAAAGTAACAAAACTTATTAGCCATGGGTACCCTTTCCGTACCACCCATGGAGACTATTTTTAAAAAAGGGGGACAATTTAGTTTTGTAAGTTTGACGCGTTACTCTGTTTGAATGACACAGGGCGTTACGTGCGGTGTTTATACACAAAAAAGCTTATTAACCCCTGACTTATTGACTTTTAATAGGGTTTTAGCGCACCAAAATATAAACTAACTGTGGAATTAAAAGAAAAAAAGGTCATGTATTAAAAATAAAAAGTCCAAACTTAATACCCTGATGAGGAAGTAAAAAATAATCGAAACGCAACAACAGGTTTGAATATTATATGTTTGTGTATAGAATATGGTTATGTTTTATAAATTAAACTACGCAGTATATTCGCACATCCTGTATTCGAATCTGTTTTGAAAACATTCACTGTGCGATTTTTTATTTTAAATATTGGATGTGCGAATATACTGCGTAGTTTATTTTATAAAACATAACTATATTCCATACACAAACATATACTATTCAAGACCATAGGTAGGTTTGTTAGGGTAGGTGGATAGTTTCGCAAAATACCTACCTACCCAAACAAGCCTGCATATCAGATGCTCTAGCCCTAATAGCTGTGAATTTGATTCTATACAGTCCATAAACTATATCAAAGTTTTATATTTTTATACAAGTTTTAATATAATTTTCTTTTTATTTCAGATATAAAAGGAAAGGACCACAGTCTGGGCGGAATGGTATCACCTAGTGACGTATTTTGCTCAGTACCAGGCCGCCTGTCCCTCCTCTCCTCCACCTCAAAGTACAAAGTAACCGTAGGAGAAGTACAAAGACGTCTATCTCCACCTGAATGCCTGAACGCGTCGTTACTTGGCGGCGTTTTGAGGAGGGCCAAAAGCAAAAACGGAGGTAGAATATTAAGAGAAAAATTAGAAAAAATAGGCTTAAACCTACCAGCAGGCCGGAGGAAAGCTGCAAACGTAACGTTACTCACGTCGCTGGTGGAGGGCGAAGCGATTCATCTTGCCAGAGATTTTGGGTACGTCTGTGAGACAGAATTCCCTGCGAGGCAAGTTGCGGAGTACCTCCTAAGACAAAACGGGGAAACCCCAAGGCGAAAGGAACTCTTACAAGCGACTAAACAGGTCACAAAAGAACTTATGGACCTCCTAAACCAAGACAGATCGCCGTTGTGCAATACAAGGCCCCAGATAATCGTAGACCCTTCCATACAAAGACATTTAACGCATTTTTCGTTGATAAGTCACGGTTTCGGCAGTCCAGCCATCGTGGCAGCTCTAACGGCTATCCAGAACTTTTTAAGTGAGTCCCTTAAGCACCTGGACAAAGTGTTCCCGAGTCAAAATGCCCAACAAGGACAACCTATGTTAGTGACGTCTTCGTTGGACAAAGCAAAGTTGGATGACAAAAAGTGACATATCGATAAAACAAATTATGTGTTGTGATCTTAAAGATTTACGCCCCGGGTTAAAAAAAGAGACGTTAGAAACGTATTTATTTAAATGAACTATGGTGCCGCTGGAAAGTAAAATAACGAAAGAAATTATTTATGAAATAGGTCATTTTTGTATAGTAAAATTTAAGTGAAATTTCCTTTTAAACAGTGTCTCGCACTTTGAATTTAATGCTCTATAAACCGAGATTCAAGTCCAAAAATTATCACAGCCGCTGACGTTATACACCCTGGTGGAAAATCACGCTAGAACGACTTGACCTAACGTTAGATGAATGTCGTTTGAATTTTAGATGCCAATCGTTAGGAATTTTAAGGTTAAAAGTCGGGACATTTATACATTAAAAAACGTTAAGAAACGTTAAAGTTAAATTTCTACTCGCAAAGTATTAAATTTGAAGTGTGAGACGCCATTTTAAAGAAAAATCAATTGTTTACTACAGGACTCGCAAAAGTAATAAGATCCCTGGGAAAATAGACTATTAAAATTACATTTTGTGGGTGTCAGGGCAAGAAAGTTATGATTTTTTTATGTAGTACAAATTTTTGAAAATATTATTTGATAATGCTGTGGTAAAATTTTTTGCCTGTGATGCCTAGTTTACAGAAAAAAAAACAGTATACATAGACACGAATATATTTTTTTTATTGTTTCACTATCCAGCAAAACCGTAAAACGTGGCGTTTTTTCTTTTTTGTTTTTTCTTATTTAAGACTTTGTTATTTATAAGTATTATGTATTTTTGTTTTATTTTATTATTGTATTATTGCCGAATGAAATATATTTTTTTCAAACAGTGCCAATGCCGATAATGTATTAAAAAATTTAAAAAATGGGTATAATAAAAAAAATTATATAAGAAAATTTGTTTTATTTTTAACCTTATCAAATGTCTCATTAAATGAGTTTTTACTTCCATTGAGCAAATTGGCTCCGCTCTATCTCTAACAAAAAATCAGAATATCTCAAAAATTATTGAATTTATAGCTATGGTCTGTTTCATCAAGCAAGATAGTAAATTAAAAATCGCACAGTGAATATTTTCAAAACAGATTCGAATATTGTATGTGCGAATATACTGCGTAATTTATTTTATAAAACATAACTATATTCTATACAAAAACATATACTATTCAAAGCAGTTGTAAAAATATTCACTGTGCGATTTTTGATTTACTATATTGCTTGATGAAACGGACCATATTTTTATATGTAGGTTCAGAATCTGTTTCTCAGTAAAAATGTCAACTTTGAATCTCCAAGCGGAACGGAGTTATTCAGAAAACTCGAAGTTTTTGCATATTTTTGTTTTAAAACTATTTTTGCATATTTGTATTTTTAATTTAGATTGAGATTTTGAGCCATGTATGCAGTCTCATTCTCTATCGATTGAGTGTATCAGATACAATCTCTATTAAAATACCAAATTTTGATTACGCTATTTCCAACCGGAAAGGAGTTAGTCACAAAAAACCAAGAATGCGTTTTCAAGAAGCGCTGCAGCAGCGCCACTGCTATGGTCTGTTTTTTCAAGCAAGATAGTAAATTAAAAATCGCACAGTGAATATTTTCAAAACAGATCCGAAAATTGGATGTGCGAATATACTGCGTAGTTTATTTTATAAAACATAACAATATTCTATACACAAACATATACTATTCAAACCTGTTGTAAAAATATTTACTGTGCGAGTTTTAATTTACTATCTTGCTTGAAAAAACGGACCATAGATAGAGTGCCCTAAAGAATTATTTTGTATCGCCATCTAGCGGCTATCATTGGCGGCAACACCACGTTAACGCTAGATGGAGCAGCGATCTAAATAATTTATGAATAATACACAATCTAAAATTTATCCAATGAAAATTATGAATAAAGTTATGTTTATAGTTGTCGAAATATTTTTTTTCTTAACCTAAAATGGGCCAGCTCTATACGTCAAAATACGGATAAAACCTTTAAATAAAGTAGTTATGGCAAAATCATTAGATATCGAGACCAAATATCAAGAACTAGCCAAAGAATATTCTAAGGTATACTAAAAAACATAAAGGGGCGTTGTTTCACAATTATATCTCGACTTCTATTTTAGGAAAGATCTAAAGCTACAGTTCTAAAAAAAGGCCTATTCGACGAATATGCGAAAAATGAACAATTGAATGAAACTATTAAGAGACATGAACAAACTATTCGAAAGCATGATCAGGAAATGGAAAGTTTAACTTTTAGAAACGAGCAACTTTCCAAAAGAATAGCTGTCTTACAACAAGATCTACAAAATACAACACAAACAAAAAAAAGTAGAAACAAATCGACGGAAAATATATCACATTCGGATATTACTGTATTAAATGAGGAGTTACAGAAAAAAATATTGCAAAATGCCCAATTATTTTCAAGTGTAAGTGCCTATTCACAGGCTCGCATAAGAACATAATACATAACAATGCGATGCTGTGATTGGCTTGATGTACCACCATGTATCTTGTAAGCCAATCAAGGCATTGCATTCTTATGTTTTATGTTTTTATACAAGCTTCTGGATAGGCTGTAAGTTTAAGAAAATATGTTGATTTTTTAAATATTTGATTTTTATTTTATTATAGATATCTGATAAGGAATTCGAGCTGGCTGAATGTAAAGAAAAGATAGAATGGCTGGAGAAAAAATTTATAGAAATTCAAAACAAGTTGGAAAAAACAGAAAATAGTAGTAGAGAAGAAGTTGAGAAATTAAGAAATGATAAAATTGTACTACAGAAGAAAATCAATGAATTATCAATGCAAAAATCATTAGCTAATGATGAAATACCAAACTGTGATAAAAATAATGAATCTGAAGAAAAGGTAATTTTTGAGATTGATATAGTTTTTTACTGTAATATTCACTGTTGCAATATTTGAAAGACCTGGTATAACCCAGTTTTGGCCGTTAAATAACTGGTTTAACTCGGTTTTAGCCATTAAAAACCTAACTGTAAAAAGCCTGGTTTAACTGAAAAGAAAAAGGATTAAACAGATTTTTACTGATAAAAACCAAAACCAAAAAAATACTATTTTTACTGGAAAAACCCTAGTTTAAACCAGTTTTAACCATTAAAAATCTGTTTAAACCGATTTTAACCATTAATTTTGGAAAAGCCTGGTTTTAACCAGAAAAAAAATATGTTGCAAAATACTTAAATAAAAATAATATTTCTACTTAAAAAGGTTCATTTTCTTTAGGAATACTTGACTGAATTTTAAAATTATTTTTTTAACAGGGTTTTTTAATATTATATATTTTAATAAATATTGTATTTTATAGATAAAATTTTGGAAAGATGAGGCAGAAAGATGTAAAATTGAATGTGAATTATTAAAATCAAAACCAAATTCCAATGAACAGCTCACAGAATATTATGAAACTCAAATCAGGGCCCTTTTAGAAACAAAAACTTTAGCTTTATCAGAAACAAAGTCTTTGCTGGCTGAGAATTTATCGTTAAATTCACGATTAGAATCTCTAATTCTAGAGCAAAGCAAAATGGAGAGTTTGTTGGAGAAAAACATGGAGGATTTGGTCACAACTAGTGATAACTATAAAGGTCAGTTAGATGCCATGACTGAACATTTGGCTGCCCAAAATGAAAAGATTACTAAACAGTGTGATGAAATTCAGATACTACGACATAAATTACAGAACAAGAAATAGAAAGATTTAACATTCCATTTTAAGTTCCAGTTAAAATATATTTTTTAAATAAAATATGCATTATCTTTTAAATATAATTATATTAATGCTCATATAAATTTAAAAATAGAAACTGAAGACCTTATATCGTCCACTAAAGGCTCTAGTTTTCTAACTCCAAATTTTTCAAAAATGAGATTTTTATCAAATTCTTCATTATCTGATTACCAACATACTTCAAAAAAAAAAAGTTGCATTAAACCAATATCAGCCTCAAAAAATGCAAAAATGTAAATATTTTAAGTTGCTAAGTGTCTAACTCCATCATATGATTGTGAGAAAACAATTAAATGAGAACTGTCACTAATGTCAAACTATTTCTCGACAACAGGGGATCCCGTTTCAAATATTTGTTAATTTACTGTTTGATGATAATTATAAATATTGCCATTAATAATGTATATATATTATGCCTACCTAGTAGTAATATTATATATTAAATATAAAAATATAATTTTTTTGTAATAATATTACGCGATATAATACGATAGGTATCCTCCTTTATCTTCCCTTGGAGTTAGACCATTAGTGAATTTAGATTCTGTGGTTAAAATTTAATTTTCAAATAATTTATATAAAATAGATAACAATGAAAAGTTTTTAATACATTAACACATTTCAAACATTTTTACCTGTGAACAAGCTAGTTTTAAAGTTCTAAATTGCTATAATTAAGTTTTAAATCGTTTTTTACGTCTCCTGAAAAATATGACGTTTTGGAGTTAGACCGTTAGAGCCTTTAGATGACGATATGTAATATTATTACTATTTGTCAAACTTTCTATTAAAACAATTATTGATTATTTAAATTTAATAAAAACCTGTAAAAATAATTTAAATATTTATTTATATATTAACATCTATATGTACAAGTAACAAAAAATAAACTGAGTTGGACATTTAATCTAACCGTACTGCAAAAGAAGCCCCACAAGAACACCCTTGTTCAGCCAAGGGATTACTAGATATTTTAAATGAAGATCTTATCAGTTCCTCACTGAAATCTACAGTTGATCCCTTCACATACTCTAAAGAAGTTTCATCAATGACTACTTTTACACCATCCTTTTCAAAAACTCTAAAAAAATAATTTAGTCTTATTTTTGAATAATTTTTTTCTGTAAGCCAATTTCTTTTGTAGCCATATTTTGAGAATTTTTATATATGAGGCCAAAAATGGCTCCAGTAGGAAACAAAATTCCTTAATTAGGCCTCTTAGAGTATGTATCGTAGTACAATACAGAACTTGTAGTTAACAAAAAATCGTAATTAACTTACTTGTCATCTTCATTCTTCTTTGAATCCAAATTAAACTTATATTGAAATCCTGAGCACCCACCTCCTTCCACAGTGACTCTCAAAAATGCAGAAGGATCCTTTTCTGTTAATTTTTTTAATCTATTTACACATCTGTCAGTCAAAATTAACTCTGCTTTAACATTCTCCAAGGGTTTAACATTTGATTGAATATTGTATTTTGGTGCAGAACTAGCGAAATTTCGCAAAATTTGACGAGAAAATATTCGAGCAAACATGTTTGATTTTTTTCTTCTTCTTCTTCTAATATGACCTTTTGGTCATTTATGGTCTTGAACAGAGTTCTTTTTGACCAGTTACAAGTAATTTTTAACCGTGCCTTAATTATTGGATTTTTTCATTCCATGTAGACATATGCATTGTTATATTTTTCTTCCATACCATACAGGATGAGACAAACACAAACAAAGGAAGGTTTCAGGTCCTGGATAGGAAAAAACCTACATATCATATTTTAATTTTACAAGATTTAATAAAATTATAAAGCAGGATGAATGTATCATGCAATGGAGAAGCAACTACTGATCTAATAGAAAGAGGAAAAGGGTGTCCTAATATATTTAAATTGTTTATTAATTCATTAGTTTTATTGACCAATCTACTGCAACTAAAGAATATATGATTCAGATCACCATATTCCCCACATTCGCATAGGGGACTATCTACAACATTTATTCTGTTTAAGTGAGCTGGGCTACAACAATGTCCAAAGCGAATACGACAGATAGTAGTAATGAATTCTCTGTTTATAAATTTAATTTTATAAAACCAAGGAATCTTCCAAGTATTATTTTCTAGCAAGGCATAGTTTTTTCCTCTAGTTTTAGAGGACTCGTTCCAAACATTTCTCCAATTTTCAAGCATCTCCTTTTCTGAAAGAGTAAATAGGTCACTGTATGGAATTTTAATATTTGAAACATTTAATGAGCTCCCAGATTTAGCCAACTGGTCTACTTTCTCATTCCCCCGGATACCTGCATGTCCTGGGACCCAACAGATATAACCTTTACAACCCTTTTTTACTAAATCATAATAAATATCATAAATGCCTAATACTATATTATTTGCCTTAAAATGTGCTTTATAGTTCTGAATTTTTTGAATACAACTAAGGGAATCTGTAAAAATCACAAATTTCTTAATATTTTTTTCCATTACCATAGCCATAGCCATAAAAATAGCATACATTTCTGCAGTAAAAATTGAAGACTTATTGTTTAATCTAACAGCTTTTTCAACATTCAAGGATGGAATAAAAAAGCCTAGGGATGATGAAGGGAACTGCGGTTGTACTGACCCATCTGTGAAAATATAGGTGAACTCAGGCCATTTATTCTGGATATATTCATAAAATATTATATTAACTGTCTCAGGTGAGGCCTCCAAAGATTTATCCAAACCAATATGAGATATAATAGGAATGTTTGTCATTTGCTTAAAAAAATCAAACCTAAATAAAGGGACAGATTTATTTACAATAATTTCACTTGAAATTTGATAAAGTCTAGCTATTGAATTAGCTAGATAAACTCTAGAGACGTCTCCCGAGGGGGAATTCTCCAGGGTTGATTTTAGTTTTAAAATTTTATTTATTACTATGTTATCCTTAAAGGACATTTTTTTAAGAATGAATCTATCCGTTAAATAAAGGCGTCTTAAGTTGAGTGGTGGGTCCCCTGCCTCTACTTGAAGGGCATTCGTAGGCGTGGATCTCATTGCTCCTAAACAAACTCTAAGGGACGCATATTGTACTCTATTCAATTTATCATTAAGGTATTTAGCCATATCTCCTAAAACCATTGATCCAAAATCCAATCTAGATCTGATTAAACCTTTGTATATTAATAATAATGTTTTTGGATCTCCACCCCACCAAACTCTCGTCAAACTTTTAATGATGTTGATTATTTTCAAACATTTATTCACCACATCACTGATGTGATATTTCCAAGTTAATCTACTATCGAATATCATACCTAAAAATTTAAATTTTTTAACTATTTCTATGTTATTGTTGCTAATGTACACTTCCGGAAAATTCATGACTGACTTACAGAAATACATGGCTTTGCATTTTTCTGCCTTTAGTAATAAACCTTTATCTTGTAACCAAAGAAGTATTGATTTTAAAGTAGAATTTATTCTAATTGACAGCAGTTTAACGTCATTGTGAATGGAATATATAACAATGTCATCGGCATACATTAAAATATATACCCCCACTCCTATGACTTCCATAATAGATCTAATATAGAGGCTAAAAAGAATCGGACTGATCACTGACCCCTGGGGCAAACCCAGATATGAAGTTCTCCTTATTTTATCCCCTGTAGAACTGTTTATTTGAATAATTTTTTTATATATAAGTTCATAAATAATTTTTATCATCTGAGGGTGGACCTTTAATTCAAGTAATGAATCACAAAGGATGTTTGGAAGTACATTATCATATGCAGACTCAACATCAAGATACACTGCTAAAGTTTTCTTCTTTTGAAGAAAGCCTGAAAGTATATCCGAATATAAAATAGACACGTTGTCCATAACGCCATTACTTTTCCTAAATCCAAATTGGAATGGAGGAAGGAAAGACTTATTTTCAACCCACCACTCCAATCTGTCCTTTATCAAGTGTTCAAACACCTTACGAATACAAGACGATAATGCTATGGGCCTGTAACTTAAATGTGAAGAAGGGTCTTTACCGGGTTTTAATATGGGAATAATGGAAAATATGTGCCATTCTTCTGGAATTGGGATTTTACCTTTATATATGTTATTAAAAAATTCTAATAACACTTCTTTTGTTTTATATGTAAGGTGGGACAACATGCTATATGAAACCTGGTCTGTACCAGGACTTGAATCCTTAACTCTACCTAGAATCCTCTCCATTTCTTCTATACTAAATGGGTTTGTAAAAATTTTATTTTCTTGAGTCTGCATATGATCTGTAATCTCAAAGGGACTAGGAGGACACATAGATGGCGCCAGTTTGTCAGCAAAGTCATTTTTCCAATCATCACCGCAATAAAATTCATTTCCTTTTTCAAAAGCTTTTTTATACCTTTTAATTGTCTTCCAAACATCTGAAACATTATTGTCTCTATTCAAACCTGAGGCAAATTCGACAAAAGAAGCCCTCTTCTTTTCCTTTAATCTTTTCTTTACATAAGCAGTAACTTTTTTAGCTTTAATAAATGAGGATATTAACCCGTCCCTAAAAAATTGTTTTATAGCTTCCTTTCTTGTTTTGCTCAACTGCGAACATTCATCATCCCACCAAGGACAAATTTTTTGATTAACATTGATTTTTTTTACTGGAATATTCTTTTCACTAGATCTATTTAATATTTCTAAAAATTTAGGGTAAAAGTCAATATCAAGAGGATTCAGGTCAAGATCATCCACATCTTGTGTAAATCCCGCCCAATCCGCTTTTTTAAAATTTTTTTTTTTGGTAAAAATAAAACTATCTTTTGTCGGACGAGCCCCAGGAACATTGTTAAAATTCACCAACAAGGGAAAATGATCACTGCCATGATTATCCTCCAACGTATTTTCCTCAACATGCATTAAGTTATTGGGAGAGCAAATCGCTAAATCTATTATGCTTTTTTCCCGGCAATGAAAAAAGGTTGGCTTATTATCATTAAATACTACAATATCATTATTTTCTATATAATGTTGTAATTTTATTCCATTTTGATTATTTTTATAACTATCCCAGGCAAAATTATGACAGTTTAAGTCACCCACAAAAATAAAATTACTACCCAAAGAAGAAAACACTTTATGCCAAAAATCATCCCTAATATATACATTGGGGGTCATATACATAACTCCCAACGAAAGATCATCTATTTGTATATTGATAAAATGTATTTTATTATATTCTACTAAGTTAACCTTTTTTTGTTTAAAAATTATATTTTTTTTAATAAAGACCGCAGCACCTCCCTTTCCATCTTCCCTATTGTTAAGTATTACATTATATTTTTTTAATTTAATAGAGTCATTAATTTTAACCCACGATTCCGACAACGAAATGACGTCAGGATCATGAATTTTAATTAAATTAAATAATTCCGATTTATTTGAATTAAAACTATGTATGTTCCAGTGTAAAATTTTTATTTTACCCCTGAACATGAAGGATTTTCTAAGGTGATAGAGGAATCTTCAAGGGACCCCTTTAGAACATTTTCTAGTTTTAGTGTTTGAATTAATTCAATAATAAATTTTGGATTCGAGTTAAATGTATTAATAAATAGCTGTTTAAACATTTGGTTGTCAATAATTTGAGAATTTGAATTATTATATATTTCTTTATCTTGGTTATTGAATTGTTTTTTTGCTGGTGAAGAATCTATTCTACCATTGGGGTAGTATAAATCCTCATTATTATAAAAGTTTGGCCTTTTTGTAGGGGTTCTTGGTGTTTGACTTTGCATTACTTTAGTAAATTTGAAATTTTTTTTTAAAGGCATGATATCATCCTCTACTGTGTTATTTTTATTTTTGAGAGAAGGAAATGAAAAAGAAGAGGAGTTGACATAATTTTTATTAGTGAATGATTGATTTTCTGATGGAATACTTTTTGATGCTTCGAAGAATGAAATATTATAGAGAGACATTATTTCTTTTATTTTTTTTTGCCTTAAGAATTCCGGGCATATTCTGTATTTAAACGCAACACCTGTCTCTGTAGATGCATGATTCCCTTTACAGTGAATGCACCCAACAGCACATTCCGTATGTTTTTTTTCATCATCTACCTTATTACCACATCTTAAACAATGTTTTGAACTCTTACACTGTGTCATGGTATGGCCATACCTGAGACACTTAAAACATTGAATTACGGGGTCTATATATTTTTCTGTAATCATCGAACATAAGAATAGTTCAGCTCTTTCTGGAATTGATTTTCCTCTGACAGTAAAAACAACCAAAGGAGTGTTAATTAAATTCTGGATACCTTCCCCATCCCTAACCTTCTTTTTTATTCTCCTAACATGAATTATATCTTTTTGAAGACCTATCGTTTTTAAATTATTTTTAATTTCTTCTTCTGTAAAATCAATGTCTACATTTCTAATGATACCTTTACTAGTCACAAGATGCCTTGGAATGTATGCAATGCAATTTTCTTTCTCCAAAAATGTTTTGTTATTTAAAAATAGGTTAGCCTTAAGTATGCTTTTAAAATACAAAGCTACCCTATTTACACCTCGTTTAGCTACTTTAATAACCTCAAAATTACTATCTGCCGCAAATGCTTTCCCAACTTTTTGATAAGCTAAAGCCCCGGTGTTTGACTCTAAATTAACAATAAAAGGACCTGTATCATAAATTCCATACCGTAAATTGTCAAGGTTCTCGTTTTTATAAACATTTTTTTTAACTGAGGTATCCATTTTTTCTATATTTACATTTATTTTTATATCAGAAAGAATTTTAATTTTGTCTGACACATCTAATTTTTCACCAACAGGCGATATCCAAAATCCACTTTCTACTATAGAATCAATTTCTTTTTTTGTTTCCTGAGATATCTCTATCTGAGATAAGAAATCTCTATCAACTGCCGATTTAATATAAGTATTTTCACATAAATCTAATAAAACTTTTGCAGCCTCCTTTGTTGAAGGAGAATGTCTTATAGCATCATTAATAATTGATATATTTAAACTATGGTTTCCCCCCGGTTTATCGGGGGGCTCGCCTCCCCCCATACTAACAAAGTTTTTAGGTTAAATTAATTCTATTAAGCAAATGATATGCAAGCGAATGAAGTGAAGAAAAAAAGGAAAGGAAACTTACAGAAAAGGATGTTTTCTTAAATCTTTTCCAATATTTGATAATCAGCACACAACTAAACTCTCAAAGAAATATAGATGCTCGATTTTTTTTCAGAAAAAATAAATCCAAAATTTGACGTTTGGTCATTATTCATAAATTTCATTTGATAAAATAATGAATTTTGTACAAATAGTTCAAATGACCCATTTTCTCTGTGTCAAAAAGTGTCAAAAATTTGATGATCATGTAAATTTTTTGAATTTTCTGTTTAAAAAATAATAATGTCTCGAGAAATTCGTCAAGAGATGCTATTGCTGATGGAGAAAAAGGATAAAATTGAGAATGATATAAAAAATCTGACACTGATCCTCAACCAAGTAAGTTACAAAGTGTTTTTTTTTTAATTAAATAATTATTTTTAAACTTTTTCAGAATGGTGTCGGTATGCATGAGTCACTGGTGGACACAGAAGGTTACCCCAAGAATAATATTGATGTGTATCAAGTCAGACATGCAAGGCAACAAATAATATGTAAAAATATCCTGTTCGTCTAAATCTATACAATTTAAATATAAATATTTTATTTTTATAGGTCTACAAAATGATCATAAGGCTTTAATGAGGCAGATTGAAAATGGTTTAGGTACATATTACTCTAACACCAGTGGAAATTCAAGTGATAACAATATTTCTATGATGGAAACCGAGAGATCTGAAATAACATTACATAAAACTCCTTTTGCTAAAATAACTGTTGTCAGTCCTGGGTCACCAGCTGAACATGCTGTAAATATACTTTAATATATAAGGTAATTTAATTTAATGGAAATATTTTTAGGGTTTGCAGCCAGATGATTGTGTAGTGGAGTTTGGTTCAGTTAATGCAACCAATTTTAAAAATATCACAGACATTGCAACAGTAGTACAGCATACTGTTGGATCACAAGTTAACATTAAGCTTAAAAGGGGAGAACGATATTTATCAGTTCAGTTAATTCCAAAAAAATGGTCTGGTAATGGATTATTAGGATGTAACATTGTGGCTTTGTAATTTAAGATTTGTTAGGGTTCCTTTTTTTAAATACTGATATTGTAATTTAATAAATAAATGTATTGCATTTGAAAATAAAATTTCTCATGATCATTCAACCGCCCTTAGATGGAGAGACCCTTTAGTATGTAAAATTAGTGAATTTATGAAAAAAAGCCAAAAATTATAGAAACCTGTAGTTAGATTACTTATTTAGTTCGGTTTCTTGCCGCTGTGCGCATGCGCAATAGTCAAAATTTTGAATTGTGTTGTTTCGATAACGGTCAGTTTTGTTCGTTTGTGCTTCAAGCGCCGTGCTTGTGTTATTTAATTGTCTTAAAGATGGATAAATTAGAATTATTCTCAAATTTGCTTGAACAAGATGTTGCAGCAACAAATGAAATTCTCAATGATAATCCTATTTTGCTGATATCGAAGAAATATGAGGTAAATATCTAGTTTAAACAATCAATGCCGCTGATGCAGAATGCAAGCATTCACCCGGATGGTCACAACAAATAATTTTATGCTAAAAACAATAATTTTCGAAAAAATGGAAAAATTAGTCAATAAACTGTCTATCCCAAATTGTTTTAATAGTGATTTGCGACATTTTTGGGGTTGCTGTTTCTTACATACAACCGATCTCGTATTCGGCGTCCATTTTACAATTTTATTTTTAATAAATTATTAACTGGTATTTCCTGCAGAGTTGTAAATTCAAGACAACTATTGGTTAAAAAAAAACAAAAAAAAATTTTTTTGAAACAAAGCCAGATTTTATAAAAACAAAGAGTTGTTTATAAAAAAAACAGTTAAGTTGTGCATTATGGACAACAATTTGCTTAATTTTAACCCAATATTGCACCTTGTGTCCATTTGGAGAAACTGGCATTAAGACCCCTGAATTCCATTGCCAGCCTTTGCATGAATTAAGTGAAACCCCTCTTTCAGTTTGCTAGCCGTTGAGGGAAGTTTTAAAATAATTCGCCATTTTTTTTTATCTCCCAGGTGTCAACTATAGTCCAATTTTCCCAACTAGAGAAAAAAGCTTTACAATTTTTTAATGGTACCCCTTAATTTTTCCAACTTTTCTACCTATTTCCAAAATATACCACTCGAAACAAAAAATTCAAAAAAAAAACACGAAAAAAACTTCAATTTCAACAATTTTTTTTTTATTTTCTTTTTGCAAAAAACGAAAAAAACATTGAAAAAATTTAACCCCCATTACTTTTTTATTTTTGGGGGATTACTTTTAAAATTGGTAGAATTGATCTTCATAATAAAATTTTTCCTGAAAAAGTTACGTTAATCGGAATTTTCTTTCGGCTTTTTTCGATTTTTTAAAAAGTTCAACCCCTCATAACTTTTTTATTTTTGAGGGGATAACTTTCAAAAACAATAGAGATCTTCCCCTCATAGAACTTGAATTTTCCTGAAAATGTCAAGTCGATCGGATTATTCGTTCTTGAGTTATCGTTATATCAGACGGACGGACGGACGGGCGATTTTAGAAAAAAAAAGTTGCTTATTTTTTCATGAAACGAATTTATATCCAAGAAATTTTTGTCTAGGACGATTTTTGAAAATTCGAAATTACCGTATAATACTATTCTAGCGTCTAGGCGCTGTGAATAGTACAAGTAAAAAAAAGCAACTTTATCTGTGATTTATGTCAAATATGTAAATTAAAAACAAAAAACAAATTGAAATGTAATATATTAAAAACTTTTTTAAGAAAATCAAAAATGTGCAATACTTAAGCTATTAATTCAAGGTGTCCTTCCATAAACTGTATTCTTTGGTTTCCTTTGGATGAATAAATATTATTTAATATTACTTTTTTCAGGATTGTATGAGTTACATGAAGGCTATTCAAAAAGAATTATTAAAATTTAAAAAGACTGGTGGTAAGTTAAAAAAGATATCAAGGGAAGATTTTATAGAAAAAGAGAAAGAAAATGACACATCTGTGGCAAAGAATGGTAGAGGTAGACCAGCAAGAGGTAAAGCACCATTGTCTAGTTCATCAAACCTTATGCCAGAGGACCTATTCAATATTAAAAAAGAAAAACTATCAGTGGATAAACCCGCTGAAGTAGCTCCAACGGAAATCAAAATCAAGGAAGAAATGCCGCCTCCCACCCAGTTGGCACCACGGAAAAAACGAATTAAAACTGAAAAAGATGATCCACCCCCACAAAGATCCACACGTACTAAAACACTCCGAACTAAATCGGAAGAATCTATACGGAAAGATTCCGATGTTATTGTACAGGCACCAACTATACCTGTAGTGGTTATATCAGATGATGATTGCCAGGAAAGACCTAAAAGAACAAGAACCACTCGAAATGTATCCAATGAAACAACAGCCGAAGCTGATAAAAGAACCAGAACGACACGAAATGTGGCCAATGAAACTCATTCTGAAGTGGATACAACTACCACAAGATCAACAAGAACCAAAACGAGAAAAGCAAAAAAAGATGCGACAGTTATGGAAGTAGCTGCCGAGGAAGAACCTCGGGAAGAACCATCCAGAAGTACTCGTACTAAAACCAGAGCTCTGAAAAAGGATAAACGGGTCAGAGATCCTTCTACAGATGCAGAAAATAAAGATTTTATACCTGAAAAAAAGAGGTCAAAGTCGGGAAGTGATCAAGAAGTATCAGAAAAAGTACGAGCGATACATTCAGAAACTATAGTAAGAGAAACAAGAAGTTCTAGGACTGAATCAAATGGTCAAAAAGATGTACACAATACCACGAACCAAACTGAGTATGAGGATGCTGTATCAACAATTGAGAGCAATCCAAACGCGACTTACGTATCCACATCTCCTGTTAACAAAAATATCAAAAACGATCCCATTTTAGATGCAACAGTGGTCGTAGAAAAACCAATACTGGTCAAAAAAGACTCTAAAAAAGACAGCTTACTGACAGATGATGACTCAGACACGGAAAGCAAAAGACGATGCAAACCTGCGCCGAAATCTGTAAAGGAATCTAAAAAGAAAAAAGAGTTGTTCAATCCATTTGAAGCAAGCCCTGTCAAGAAGAAAGTTGAAGCTTTCGAAAAGCTCGGCAAACCTGATGGAAATTCCAGCAAAATACCAACCAAGAAAGGCGATACCCCTCTCAAAAACGCCGGTAAATATAACACACCATTGACAAATAAATTTATTCCAAAAATATGTAGTACTTCAAACATAAGCCGAATAATAGGGAAAACATCTACAGATAGTGCCAATACGACAGCAAATAACTCGAAACCACTTAGTGCACTAAAGGCATCGCAGGCAGAGTACAGAGAACGGATGAGAAAACAGCAGGAAAAGGAGCAGGAAGCCTTGAAGAAGAGAGAAGCCTTGTTGCAGGCACAGACTCAGGAAAAGAAGAAAAAGCGAGAGGAGAAACAGTTAAAAGCACAACAACAGAGGGAGATTATTGAAAAAGAAAAACTGAAAATGTTGGAACAGCAAAAGTTGAAGGAAGAAAGGTAAGATTTTACTTTTTAAAAAAAAGTTCAAATAATACTGTATCATACACTGAAAAAAACGAAGATTTCGACGTGTAAAAGTTTACATGTAAAAGTAAATAAATTTATGTTAACGGATACCAGATTTTTTTATAAAATTACATATTCTACACTGTAAAATTATATGTAGACCCTAAATTTTTGATAGTTTCTTCATAAAATAAATAAACATTCATTTTGTAATGTTTATTACGGGTGGACACACCCGTTAATAAGATCGACCGAAAAATCATTTTTTTTATGCATTTTCGGCTTAAGAATGTTATGAAACGTCGAGAAAATGTATGTATGTAAACCTTATAACTTTTTAACAAAATGTCCGATTTGAAAAATTCTTTCACCAAAATCCACCACCAAGACCTTTTCTATTTGCGTCATATTAAATATGGTACACATTAGCGTAGAGCAAGGGGGGCAAAATTGACAAAAACTATAGTTTTTAGTGATATCTCGCTTATTATTTTTAGTAGGACAATTTTTTTTGCATAAATGAAAATAATGTTTAATTCCCTACAAAAACATATGTAAGTAATCATTTTTATCAAATCTGGTATAAAACGTAATTTGTCAACTTTTACATGTATAAATGTTAGTTTTTTCAGTGTACATATTGCCAGGGCCAAAATCATTGGCTAGTTTTTGGATTCTAAATGCAGAGTTTTGAGTTAACTAGTTATTTTACCTTGTTTGTAAGTAAATTATATATTTATGTTTTCTTCCCAAGGCACAAACAGATGATGGCAGAGAAAGAAGAAAAACTGAAAAAGGTACAAGAAGAACAAGAGCTAAAACGGCAGAAGGCCAAAGAAGCGGCGGTAAAAGCCTTAAAAGAAAAAGAGGCTCTAATTAGGGCCGACGAAAAGAAAAGGATGGAGAAAAGGAAAGATGATGGTGACAGGAAAAGACCTATTTATATGGTCCAGCCTATGCCCTTGTTACCAACCGAGGACTGCTTAGACTCTGATGATGAAAACTACAAAAAAGTACAAATTAGGTGGCCCTCATGGTGTTCTGGTAAGTTGAACTGTTCACTGTCACACTATTATTTCATGATTAAAGTGCAATTACTTTTTTTCTATTTTGCGACTCATATAAGATCATAATCACACGCATTTTGCGTGTTCTTATAGGCACATAAGAGGTCTGTACTTTTTGTTCTTTTGGGTTGGCAGCAGACCTGGCCTATCGCTTGACGTTTCCCGTGCAAATGTCAATGTCGCTTTAAAGTTGAATTTTCTACAAAATTTTGTGTTTAGGTTATTTTTACCATGTTAAAATTGTGGCTTGGTTAATTGCAGTAAAAAAGAGAAGAGATGACTATAAAATATATCAAAATATAATTTGTTCTTAGAATTTTGAACATGGTGTAAACTGTAATGCCAATCCAAAACAAAAATTCCTAAATCAGTCATCAATTTAAATGTAAGTTTTTTTTAATTTTAGAGCAAAATAAAAAAAATTGTATAAAGCACTCGTTTCATAACACGTTTTTAGCGCACTAGTACTTTAGAAAACTCGCCGCAAGCCGCTCGTTTTCTTAACTTGTACTCGTTGTACTCGCTAAAAACGTATGTTATGAAACTAATACTTTAATATACTATTATTTAATTAAAGGTCCTTTCAGATAAAAAAAAATTATATACCAAGTGGGACAAAATACTGGGACAGCCCTATAACTTTTTTGTTTATTAACGTATCAAAATAAAATTTGGAGTATGTAAATAATTAAATAAACTGCATTTTTTGACATTATAAAAAATATTCTCAACTTTTGGTTTGGACTTTTTTTTATTTATTTTTTTTAACGCAAAGCTTTCCCTTTTCCCTTTATTTACTTTTAAAAAAGACATTTGTGTGAAATATGACCATAATGATGGGTAGCTATAGTTTTGGTCACTTTTAGACCCCAAACACGACATGGTCGTCCGTTTTTGTAATTTTTTTGCTTTAAGTCCAAACCTAGGGGGTGTTTTAGGGGGGGTAGTCAAAATATGAAATCTCTACAGCCTTAAATAACGCGAGAATTGAGGTATGAAGTGTATGTATTTTGGTACAATTTGCGTTACGTAATACTTGAACGTTCCCATATATGTATATATATTTATTTTTTTCAGACAGTGCATTAAAGAAACAACAAAAAGTTATGGAGGCAGCGGGTCAAACGATAAAAAACACTTTCTTCTGCATGCAAGCTCAAACTCCAGACCTCACGCTAATTTTCCAGGAAATAGACCCGAGAAAATTGAAGAGGACATCCAGTGCAATATGGAGGAGACCCCCACGGTATACCCTCATGCCCAAATATGCTCAACCTGAATTCGAAGAAGATTTTGAGGAGGACGATGAATAATATTGTTATCGTCATCACCATGGTTATTTATTGAAATTTCGTTCACTGGTGATATATTAGCCGGAACAAGATAATGTACGAAAATCTTCCTGTAAAACGGTATCTCACACTTAAAATTTGGTGCTCTATGAGCCTAGATATCTAGATTCAAAAATACAGCTATAAGTAGGGTCACTTTATCAGTTGTTGCTTTGTCTAGTTAGTCTCTTTAAGGGGTCTTTCTACCTTCAAATTTTAAAAAGATTTTGTTTTTTAACATTTTTTTTTATATAGAAAGAAAAAAATGTATAAATACGTTTTTCTTGAAAATTATTTAAAATTTTTTGAAAAACGTTCGCCTTTTTTTTTATTACATAGTCAAAAAAAATTCGCGACTTCAGTACTGAATAATATCCCTTTTTTTTTTCAGTCGATCCAAACGGCAGGAATCATGGCGACCATTGTTTTTTGATGTTTTTTTTCAAAAAAAATTTATGGCAAAAAATGACACTTTAAAAATCTAAAAATAAATTTGTATTCTTTAAATATAAATAAACATTCTTCTCCTTCTTCTAATAATAATAAATAAACATACTTAAAAAAAATCACAATGATATCTTTTTTCTTTCTATATAAAAAAAATGTTTAAAACCAATATATTTTTTAAGTTTAAAGGTAGAAAGTCCCCTTAAAACACTTTCTTATCGTATTTTGGTGGTTGGTGGGTTTTTTATTTAGTCGAAAACTTCAGAAACCCAAACGGCTAACCACCAAAACACTAAACAAAGTAACAACTGATCAAGTGACCCTAGCTATAAGCAACTGTAATGTGATCTTATGGCTGAATTATAAAAGTTTATTTGTCTGGAAAGTTTTAAAAGAGTTGTAGAAAAAGACTTTTTTTCATTTTTTAATTTTCCTGATTTTGCATTGCCAATACAAAATCAAGAAAACTAAAAAATTTCTAAAAATCAGGGAAATTTAAAAATTGTATCTTTCTACAACTGTTTGAGAAAAAAACTCTTTTTCTACAACTTTTAAGGAAAGAAAATTCTTTTTCTACAACTGTTTTAGAACTCTGTTATTATTATTCAGTTTTATGATGTACATCTTCTTGAAAAGAGATATTCCAAGTAGTTAAAAAAAAAATTGTGAATTAAAAACGTATTATAAATTAAAACTACTTATTTATTTGTAACTTGTTAATATTGTTTTTTAAGCTTGTGTTTTTTATTCATTAAGTTATATAGCCATTGCTTAATATATACTAAGTATTTTATAATTGTTATATTTTTTTTTTAAATGGCACGTGTATAATAAATTTTATTAAATTACAATTAGAAAATTGTCAGTTTAATTTGTTTTTTAATTTAAAATTGGCATTTTAACCACTGTGCTATAAAGTCATTTCACCCAATCACAACAACGTGTGCACTAATGCAGCGGGACTAAAACAGCCAGTTTAATCCCTTGATATATAAATTATTATATGCTCGTTTTCATCGATTTTTTTGTAATTGTATAATTTTTGCGTGTTTTTTTAATAGATTGTAATAATTATTGAATAAGTGTTTAAAAAATTGTAAAAACAAGCCGTCAAGATATGTAATGCTACGCATTCCATTATATACTATTCAAAGTGGATGCCATCCACCATCCAATGGTATATTGCATTTTTACAAATAATGCAATTAAATACAATTAATAAAAAAAATATGTTTTTAAAAAACAAAAAAAAATTTTGTGATCAAAAAATGTTAAAAAAAAAATTTTGTAAAGAAATTAATTTTTTCGAAAAGCAAAAAATTTTTGAAAAAAAAATATACAATAAGGATCTTTCCCCCATAGAACTCGATTTTTCCTGAAAATTTCGTGTCCACAAAAAACGTGACATCGGACGGACGGACAGGCATTTTCAAAGTTTCTTATTTTTTCATGAAACACATTTGTATCCAAGAATTTTTTGTCTAGGACGTTTTTTGACGATTTTGCGAAATTCAAATCTACCATATAAGGGAACGTTCAAGTATTACGTAACGCAAATTGTACCAAAATTCATACACTTCATACCCCGGTTCCCGAGTTATTTTAGATTATAGAGATTTCATATTTTGGCTACCCCCCCCCTAATAGGGGGTGTGTTAGGGGGGGGTAGCCAAAATATGAAATCTCTACAGCCTTGAATAACGCGAGAACCGAGGTATGAAGTTTATGAATTTTGGTACACTTTGCGTTACGTAATACTTGAACGTTTCCTAATTATTATATTAAATACTATTCTAGCGCTAATAATAAGAATCGATTTGCCATAAAAAAAATGTCGTTAAAAGGAAAAATAAAGGCGCGCAGAAATGCTATTTTTAGATTAATAGATCTGTTTAAAACCAATAAATGACGTGTTTATCAAAGAAAACAAGCCGTGAAAATATGTAATGCTTCGCATTCAATGGTATACTTTTAGTTCGACTTAAAAAAACACCCAGTTTTCTTGTACAATTTGTTTACTTATAATATATAAGTAAACAAATTGTACCTAAATGTGACATGTAAAATATAGTAGTTATTTATGGTACTAGTGGGTAAAGTAAGATATTGCCCATGAGAAAATTAACCTGCGAGGTGTCAGCAGGTTAATTTTCGAGAGGGCAATATCGGTTTACCCATGAGTGCCATACAAGGTTTTATCCAATAAATAGCTTAGGAATTCATAAGTTTATTAAAAATTTAATGACATTTACAAGAAAATAATTTGACAAGTGACAACTGAGTGGGTAAAATAAATAATTATCCACTCAATAAAGTAAAAGCCACGCGGGGGTTATTATTGAGTTTATCTATTTAAAATAAAGCTGGTAATTGTCTTATTATCTGTATGTATTGGATAGTGTTTTATTCGCAAAAAAATGCAAAAATTAAAAATATATACGGGATTGTTTTTCGTAAAAATCGGGTTGCGGTAAGGGGTTGAAAACAATTTATTTCTATAATATATATTTTTTTCAATTTATTTTTCGTTTTACAAAAAACTTTTTGAAAAAAATTGAATTTTTTTTTCTTATTTTTGTTTTGTTTTTTATTTTAATGAACATAGGCCTATAGGGAAAAGTATTATTTTGTTAGCAGCAGTATTTTTTATCAAATATAAAGATGCATTTTAAAAATATTTTTTTTAGATTATTACCAATGGATTTTTCCATTGTGGAAATCCTAGGTACGCCACTGAAGTTGACAAAAACAATATTTTATGCAAAAACTCAGTATTCGCAAACCGTGAGTTTATCACGTAACCGCATCCTATTTTCAGGGAAAACTCTTTTTTTTATTTAGATGAGATAATAGTTTCTTATTATCAAGTACTAATAAAAACGCTTTTAGAATATTACCAAACTTTTTGCGCAAGCTTAAGACCCAGAGTTGCGTATTATATTATATACAACACCCAACTGTTCACAAGTAAGTACATATTTTTTTTTAATTTAAAATATTTTGATGGCCTTTTTAGTTCTTTTTGTCAACCTAACGAGTAATTTTACTTTCCTCAAGGAAAGTCTTGCATTAGTATAAAAAATTGTATTGCTTTTTTTACGCTTTTCGACGCAAAAAAGGCTATTTACGCGAAAAAAATCTGTCGGTCTGTCGTAAACATTTTCACCATGATAACTCGGGAATGCTTTGAGCAAAAGTCTTCAAATTTGAAACATGGGTTAATTATCTCGGCTGGGATTGTTTATGGTAAAAATCGGGGTGTGGTAAGGGGGTAATTTTTTTTTTTTTTGAAAAAAAAAACGGAATAGGTACTAAACCGGGTGGCTTACGTAATAGAATCACTTATTTTTTATTCCACAAATTTCAATAGGTAATTTATGGAATAAATTTTTATTAGTTATTATAATATACAGTGCGTGTTTAAAGTCCGCCCCTCTTACATTCTGAACGGCTTAAGATATGAGCATGAAATTTAGAAAACGTTAATAACCCATTTTGTTTTTTTTTTTGATATACATATACTTGATATGTTTAGGGGGCAAGAGGCAAGGAGGAACTTTTTATTAATGGTAAGGTGGGTCGTGTGATACATTATTTTAAAGCTTATTAAATTCTCTCTGTGACTATATAATTTTTAATCATTAAAAAGAATTTTTTAATGTTTAAAAAAAAAACAAAAATCTAAAGTTAAAGGGGGCGGATTTTTGACATGCACAGTTTAACAATCGCATTTTTTGTATATTGTATGGAAGGATGTCTGAAGTTAGAGGTCCCATTCCTAGACCCCAACTAAAAGGTCTTCTGCACAGCCAAATCAAAAGAAACTTGACCCTCTGTTTTATATCTGTTTTCACTGCAGGAGTTTATATGAGATTTGTTTATGGAGATGGAAATAAGAAAAAATACGCCGAATTTTACAAGTAAGAGAGTTTTGCTTTCCCTTTAAAAATAATCATAATTCTAGGCCACGCCCAGGGTCGGACTGGAACCATTTACCATTTTTGACTAAACATATATGTTTTTATGTATATTAAAGTGTTCCCACCTTAATTTAATGATAAAACAATTTTGGACACTTTTCTTCATTTGGCGACATAGTGCGACGCGTCGGCATTTGCCAACTTGGCGACTCTGTCTACGCCCCTAAACAATACTACAGTTTAAAATTAAAATAACAACAACTTTGGTTTTGAGTTAGCAAGCCTCAGTTAACTTAAGACTTAGATTTAGTGTCCCTAGGACAAATTTTAAATTAAAATTGGTTCTAAAAGGGCCAATGTGAGTTTGTCAATAGCAGCGTTTTCAAAATATTACATCAGAGTTGACATGAAAACGCTGCTATTGACAAAGTGACATTGGCCCTTTTAGAACCAAGTCACAGAATTAATTAAATTATTTAAAAAAATATTTTTATGTTTTAGAAATTACGATATCGAAAAAGAATTTGATCGTATGAGAAAAAAAGGTGTTTTTGATTCATGTGATTCGGAGTAAAAAAAATAATTTTTAATATTTATAAAAATCTCGTAGTGTAAATTAAATGTATTATAATAAAATATTCTTTATTTAATAACTTATTTTGTGTTTTTTTTTTAAACTTATGTTTACGGACAAAACATAAGTTTTTAGGGTCACTCCATCCAGCACAAGTCAAAAAACAGCTGTGTGGAGTGATCCTAAGCTTTTTAAATACGGGTTCTAAAAAAACTTAAGTATTACTAAGTATAACTACTTTTAAAACAAATTTCAGAATGCCTTGAGATTTTGACGTATCTTGACGTAATAGTAAAAGTCATAGGTAAAAAAAGTTTTAGATTTTGAAGTAGATTTTTACCTGAATGAAAATTAAGCAAAAGTAAGTAATATAATGTTTTAAATTAGGATGTAAGCACTTTTAAACGTAATTATTTCAGATGTCAGACCCAGCAGCCGTCAGAAAAGTGAAAAAACCGCAAATGCATAATTTATTATTTGGTGTATTTTCCAAAAAACTGCCCATTATCCTGGCGAATACCGCCTTGGTTGGTTTGGCCTTTGAATTTCTTTATATTCAGCGAAGAAAGAAGATTTACAGAGATTTTTACGCGTAAGAGTTGTTATATTTACATTACATTATATTTTGTTTAACCTCGTACTATTCTACTTAATTAAGCATCACCTAAGTCCAGGACTTGTGTGGGCTAGTAGTAGAGGGAACTACCGGCTTTAATTGACTTTCGAACCAATTTATAGGGAGTGTCCGCTTCACTTACGCCTTCGCCAAATTTCAATTATTAATTAACTAAAAAAGGCAAATCGGCGCCGGTGAGAATCGAACTCACGCTATTTTGGGTAGTAAACTTGTCGAGTACGACGCGGTAGTCTACTACACCAATCCTCCCATGTTAGCTTTTACTGTTGTCAATGTGATGCTTTCTCAAAATAATGCCACATTAGGGTCCTATAATTTTAGTTTTTCATATTTTCCTACCCAAGTAACACAGTAGCTATAAATTATCTTTTACAGCAAAATTGCACCCACACTGGCTGCGAAAGAGTGGTAAGATATACTTTATAGCTACTTGTGTTACATGGGTTGAATACGTGTACTTATACCTGAAAAGGGGCCCTGTCGCTTAGAAATAAAAGCTATTTTTTTTTCAAGAGGTCAAAATTTACCATTTATGATACAGATATACTGCCCGAAGCGCGTGTTTTCTTTTTTCGCCGATTTATGATGCAAGCTTGGCCGACGATCATATAAAACGCCTTATTTTACATCGGTACTTAGTGCTACTAAGAGTGCCGATGTATTGAAATCTTCGCCAAAAAGTCAAAATCTTGGACCACGTTTTTTTCACATTTCTCGACGTTTTAGACCATTCAGAGTAGAAATCAGTAAAAAAAATTTTTGCGTCCGTCTGTCTGTCTGGGTGTAAACTCTCTAGATCCATTTCTTCATTTGCGTTTTTTTGCATATTGTTTCTTATCGTATTCGGAAGAGCTGATTAGATTTTGGGGGTAAATGATTGGGGGTAAGGGGGTAAAAATAGGGTAAAACTTCTATTTTTAGCGTTTTTTGTTTATAATTAAGGCAATTATTATTGTATTTGGTTAATTTAGCACTTATATAAAAGATAATTTTAAAATGGTCAAAAAATGTTATAAACAACGTTTTCCTAAAACGCATTGTTTTCGAGATATTGGCGTTTAAAGCAGTAAAAGATTTTTTTAGCATATCTCACATATTTATAACCCGATTTCAAAAAAATATATTTTAAATAAAAGCTCTTTTTAAGCCCTATATATAAAAAATGTTATATACAGTTTTTTGCTAGAATATAATGTTTTAAAGATACAGAATTTAAAATCAAACAAAACACCTTTTTTGAAATTTGCAAACTAGATGGCTCTAGTGTACAATAGTGCCGATGTTTTGACAGGGTGCTTGCAACGTTTCATCTAGTTACAATTAATGAAATTCTCTGTACAATATTGTATACTAAAATTTAATATCTGTATATAATATACAAATATTGGATTATAATAATAAATCATTAAGTAAATATAAATTTTATTTTTAGAAACTACGACATCGAGGCGGAGTTTGACTGCATGATGAAAAAAGGTGTTTTTGATTCTTGTTAAATAAAATGTAGTTAAATTTTAACTAGAAATAAAAGAACCAAAGTTCTTAGCAAGTTTTATTTAACAGAATATAATCACGTATCATATAAAATATATATTTAAAAAGTTAACAAATAAATGCTGATAAAAGGGTGCAACGTACAAAGAATTGTTTGGTACCGTAAAAGTTCCATTTTTGGTTCGGATCCCAAAGAAAAATTAAATTCACTGTAATTTATCATGGAGTTCAATGTAAATCCTTTTTTCAGTGCAATTTTTTGATAATTTTTGGAACCCGCGCCTTAAATATATCTAGAGTAACTAACTTTATATTTTCACGCACCAAAATATGTTTCCCATGGGCCTAGTACATTAGTCAATCAAGTACGGACTATCTAAGGCTCCCAGCCCTGCTGCCACCCCTCCTTCATTGGCAGTGGACACCTTGGTCCTCAACATGTGCCCCACCTGACGGTTTGCGTATATTTTTTGGGAATCACTGAAAACAAATAATCTTTAATCTTGTGCCTTATCATTTATATAACTTTCCTAGACACATTCTAACCTCCAGCATTTCTCAATGCTTTTTTTTGTTAAAGTATTTAAAAAAAAAAACTTGTACTTACGCAATAATAACACCAAAAATGCCCAATTCCGACACCATGTCCACTAGTGGAGGTGGATTATCGCCACCAGGTCTTATCATATACCCCGTGGTGATAGGTGGATGAATGCGCTCCATCAAAATCCACGCGGTGCGTTCTTTGCTGTCCTTCATCTTCAGCATGGCATCTTTGACGTCCTCTCCGTAGATGTTGTTGCCGCCACCCTCTCTTTGAGGCTTCAGGACGAACCTAAATAAAAATCAGAACGGTTTTTAAGGCAACCAGCGCCCTTAGGGGCGGGGGGTGATTTTTGTGAAAATTGGTATATTGGGGTTTTTGGGGTTGCTGAAAGTAAATCTAATAACAGATTGTTTATCAGCTACCCCAAAAACTCACATATACCAATTTCTATTACAGAGTTAATTTTACGAATTCGGTGCGCCATATTGGATCCGCCATCTTGAACTTTTAAAATCTCATAACAGATTCGACATCAACGACCCCAAAAACCCAAATATACCAATTTCTATTACAATCAGAGTTAATTTTACAAATTCGGTCAGCCATATTGGATCCGTCATTTTGAATTTTGAAAATATGATAACAGAGTCGTGATCAGCGACCCCAAAAACTTATAACGCAACTATTTTTATAGAACTACAGTCATTAGAAAAATGCGTGCTACAAAAGGGTTAAACCAAACAAGGCACTTCGATAAGCCTTTAAGTTTGAGTTTTTAAAGAATCCACCAGTCACTGACATATTGAGGTCGCATTAAACGACCCCAACGGCTCGTGTATGGATATTTTAAGGGCCATTAAGAGGGTTTTTAGGGGGTTAAAGTATAAATTTCTGGTTTTTAGTCTGTTTTTCTTTCTTTTTTTACATTTTTTTTTAGTTTTCCTTCAAAATTTGCACGCTAGGTCTACCTTTCGGGATTATCTAGGGCCATTTGAACAGCTTTTTCTCCAAATTCGTCGAAATCCAATCCATAGAGTCCCGTGAATATTTCTTTCACTGATTCGATAGTTTTCGATTCCGTCAAAAACATTTCCACCGCTCCAGATTTGGCCAATGCCTGTTGGACTTTTTTTGTACCAGCCAAGTGATATTGAATCGATGGGCATTTTATTGCTTGGGATCTATAACAAGAATTAATCTAGATCTAAGGCAGACAAATTTAAAAATACAACATTTAACTTGAAAGCCATCTTACCATTATAAAAGAGAAATTTTAATTAATATCAGTTTATAATAAATACCTTTCCATTAATAACCGTGCATCCCATTCTTTTTTTCCATGGTAGTGTCCAGGTTCGTAACCCGCTCTAAAGTAAATTACAGCTACAGGATGACCATCACTGAAAAATCAACGTAAGGTTTTCTGATTTTTTTTCTTTTTTATTTTACAATTGAACGCATACTTTAAGGAGACTGTTCGTTTCATAATTGGAAAAAAGAAACTTTTAATTTTTCAGAAAAAAAAAATATATAAAATGATAAAAATATTAAAAATAGAATATTTTTTAGGTTTAGTTACTATAGTGTTTAGTCTTATGAATAGAATCCCGTTGGAATTTTTACTCTATGTGTTACAGGAAGCCCAAAAACTGTGGAGACGTTTAAAAGGTGTCTTTTAGAAGAAGTTAAGAAGTGGTCAAGATGAACGAAAAATGCAAAAAAAAATATATTCTTAATAATGTCCAATAAATACAATATTCTTTTCACAAAAAAATTTCAAAGTTCATTTATCTATAAAGAACTTTCACTTTCGGGTTTAGACCGTGTTAATGGATTTTCACTTTCCGACGTTTCGTCTCTTACTACTAGAGACATCTTCAGGGATTAATCTGAAACTAAGTTTCGAATCAACAAAAAGTCACTATTTATGACGAGTTGTGGTTATTCACCCGTGACGAGGTTTTTCCTATCAAAGACTTCCATATTGCAGGTAAGTGTCCCGATTGATATTGTTAGGATGCTTGATGATTTCTATCGATTCCCGTATCTTCCTTGGCATTTTTCTGTTTTCTGTTAATATTTGTTTTGTTTCAGACAAATTGATTTTATGACCTGTTTCATGTACATGTTCGGCTACTGCCGATAAGGAAATTTGTTTCTTTCTTATATTGCGCTCATGCTCTTGAAGTCTTGTAGAAATTTTTCTCCTAGTTTCACCTATGTAAACCGTACCACAGGAGCAGGGTATTTTATATACGCCTTCTGAACTCAGGGGTATTTTGTCTTTTGTTGAAGTCAAACATTGACCTAATTTTAGGTTGGACCGAAATATAGGCTTAATATTTGACCTCTTCAAAAGTTTACCTATTTTATCCGTGATACCGCTTACATAGGGAAGTATAACTTGTGTCTGTCTGTCATTGTCACTATTGTCCTGTTGTTTGGGTCTGGGATTTCTGTATTTGTATATGGTCTTATTAATGTCTTTTTTGGTATAACCGTTCATGGTCAAGGCTTTGGTTTAAACTTAGTTTCAGATTAATCCCTGAAGATGTCTCTAGTAGTAAGAGACGAAACGTCGGAAAGTGAAAATCCATTAACACGGTCTAAACCCGAAAGTGAAAGTTCTTTATATCTTAATGGCCGTGAAAGCTTAAAATCTTCATTTATCTAATTATGAAACGAAAAGTCCCCTTAATACGTAACGCATATTTCGCAAAATTCTGCTGTGGCTCCCCCCTAACGCTACCCCTATTAGGGGGGGGGGTAGCCAATAGGAAATAATTGAACTACACTTAATGTTAAAATTTTAAAGTTAAAAAGTCCAAAATGATTAAAATTTGCCTTACGTAATACTATACTAGTTTTTTTTTATTTTAAGTGATTTTTTTTTAAAACAATATTGTTATATATATAACTAGTTATTCGGAATAACTTATTCCTCTTATTAAACTTGATTTTTCCTGAAATTTTTATGTAGATTCCTTTTTTATCTTGCGCACCAACAATGTGACACACAGACGGACGGATTTTTTTAAAATTGATAAAACACACATGTACATAAAAATGTTTGACCTAGGTTAATTAAATAGTATATTATGCACCTAGTATGAGAACTAAGTCTTTAGTGTTCGAGACTGAAGTTTTTTTGCTGAGACGGAGTCGAGGCAAAAAATCAGTCGAGAACAGTTCGCATATGTGGTGCATATACTATTTTTTCTACTACCTAAAGCTAGTAACTCCGAATATCAGTTAAAAATAAAGTTTAAAAATTATTTTGACATAGTTGTCAGTTTGACAAATAAGTTGAAAAAAGTTAGTCTCAAAAATTTTTCATTATTGACCGTCGTCAATAAACAATGCTTAACAACGGTCAATAATAAATGAGTTCACTGATTTTATTGGTTGCCAAGGTAAACAAGCCTTGACAACGGTAGATAATATGTAAGCTAGCACTTAATTAGGTAGTAGAAAAATAAAATTTTTAATGTTTAGCTAGGTTAATTTTTTCGTTTTCGAAAATTCAAAAAACATCTAGCTCGAACTCGAAAAATAAAATAAAAATCTACTTTCTATAAAGGTCATAGAAAAAATATCATTCTTACATTAACATTTCATTATCCGAAGTGAGACTGGCACTGTCAGCAATTTGCGTGAGGTTGCGTCTCAAAACTTTGACGTCAGGATTGAGTTTGCGAATTTCAAATTCGTGAAACCTCTGGTCGCAAATATTGTAAGAAACGTCCTCAATCACAAATAAAATCACAGCGTGCTGTTTTCCATAGATTTTCCAGGCTTCCAGCATTCCAGAACATAGTCCTTCGAGCGCGTGGTTCTCAGGAATCTAAAACTTTTGGATTTGAAAAGAAATACAAAAAAAACATCAAAAAACAAAAAAAAATCAAAGATTTTGAATTTTTTAACAAAGCAGTTTTTAACCCCCTTGGTATCCCATTCGAGATCTTTGGCTAAAGAACTTAAGATCTAAATTTTAAATTTTTATCTCTTTTCGGAGGGACAGACCAACAGACAGAAATCAGGGTTTCTGTATACGAAATTTTTATCAGATACTTACATTTGCTAGTTTTTCTCGATATCCCAATTCAGTCAAAACATACCTATTATACGAAAAAGTCGGTTATTATGGTGGTCTAAATTTTACAACTGGTGACTATTTAAACATCAAAAAAGAGCTACAAAATAGTAAAAAGTAACAAAAGGAATTATATGGAACTATTCAGGGCCGGCGGAAGGGGCGGGCGCCTGCTTGCTGTAGAGGCTGGGCGCCAAATTAGTACCAAACCAAATGACTTTTTTTTAGTCGTTAAATTATTGGCATGGGCGCCTAAATGCTTGGAACTTAATTTTTTAGGAGTGGTAAGCTTTTTTTTCGGTCGTCAAAATTTTGGCATAGAGCGCATTAATTTTTCAGATGTGGTGAACTTTTTTGGGTCGTCAATTTTTGCCAGGGGGCGCCAAATAAATCAGGGTTTCGCCCGGTCAACATTGTTGTCTTGCGCCGACCCTGGAACTATTGAAGGTTTTATTTTATATAAAATGGTGGAATCCAGAGACTTATTCAGAAAAAGTTATTCTTTATATATTTTTTATACACACGACAAACTAGGTATAATTCAGTTAAATATTATAAAGTAAAAACGGTGTATCACACTTCAAATTTGATACCCTAGGGCCCTCCTGTCAGCAGTCAAATTTAAAATTTAAACAAATCAATACGGGTTTTACAAAATTTACTTTAGATATCCAATTAATTAATTATAACAAATCTCTACAGTGCCTCTACACATGCAAATTATTATTATTATTACTACAGTAGGTATACTGGAACTGGTAAAATAACGACTCGACCTAATGTTAGATAAATGTGGATTAAAGGTTTGACGCCAAATGTTAAGGTCTCACTATAAAATAACTTTTATCTAATGTTAGATAAACGTTATTCTAACGTTAGACACCTAACGTTAGAAATCGGGACATTAATACAATGTTATTTAATATTAAATCGCGTTTGAAAACACCTTTGTCTGGCGTTAAATTTATACCAGGGTTTTAGTACCAGTAACTGGTTTCTCATGCATTAATGTACATATTTATTAAAGTACCAAAATGAAGTGATATAACGTAATTTATATCAGGGACCTTACTTTTAGCATGTCCGGTAAAAAGATCGGACAGATATGTGTATACACATATCAATATATTGAAACTAATTTTGATCAAATTTTTTTTAGGGCTACCTGATGTTGATTAACAACCAATGTAACCGAGTGCGGAGGGTCACCAAATTTAATATTTCGTCAAATGCCGATGCTCAGTTATGATAAATGAGGAGTTAACATGCAAACCGTGCTTTGTCCATTTTTTTTGGGAAACGAGTTATTGATAGATTCTTATCACTCTGTCATTTGCACATGAACCAACCTCACTTTTCAATTAAAACAAGCTTTTTTCTATTTAAAATAATATTTAAAAACTAGGGTTTCAATCAGAGTGTGTTTTGTCCACCTCTCAGTTTCAGATCAAACCATGTTTTGTCCACCTGGCCAATGGGATTGCTGATTTTCGGAAAGAAAAACGCGTTTTTTTAATGAAAATTTATCAAAAAGTCTACATATACTATAGTATATATTGAAAAAAACGCGTTTTATTTTTTTTTTAATAAAAAATTATGAAAAAGTCTACATATACTTTCGAAAAATATAAAAGAAAACGATAGATTTTTTGAAAATTATAAACCAGAATGATCCCTTAATAAACTAATTTTGTTCAACTGAGCTTTGTCCAAGTTGTTTTCTTTCAAAACATGCCCTGTCCCCTCAGTTCAGTCAAAACGTGTTTTGTCCAATTTTATTTCACATTTTTTTCATATTTCTTATGTATGCTTTTTGGAAAAGTATGTTAAGTATTAATCTACAGTGTATCTGGAATTTGTACAAGCTATTAATAACAAGAAAATATTATAATTTTGTTCTAAATAAGTTTTTTGTATTTCCTGAAAAAACTTTTGGATGTGACAAAACACGGTTTGCATGTTACCTCCTCAAATATTATTCGTACCTATTAAACGTTGATATTAGAGTGCCTATGCCCGCGAAACTTGAAGCAATGGTATTTATTTCCACTTGTTTAATGGCGTTGAACTGATCGGAGTGGACCATATAATCCGATCTTAGTAGGCCCAAAGACACGTGCTGAAAAGAATTATGCCAATCAAACAAAAAAAATTAAAATTTTGGTAAAAAAAATCGAAAAAAGTTTTTGAAAAACAATTTAAACCTTTTACAGCATTAATTTTTGTCATGCGACTAATATTAAGCGAGCTATCCTAAAAAGTAATAGTTTTATAGGAAGAATGTTTACGATACGACGACTTATAGTATTTTACCTTGACAGTTATACCAGCATAAATTATTATTATTATTATTAAAAAAACAGTAAGCGGCATAGGCGATGAGACTGTTATCAATAATTTGAATTAAACTTAAAATATATCACATAAAATTACAATATCACAGAAAAATATATAGAATCACATTAACTTATCACATAGTTTTCACATAGAATAGTGAACAAGAGTATTGTTCCATGCCTTTATTTCCTGATCAAGTCTGTTCCAGACATACACTACTCGGTTTGGAAAAGAGTTTTTACGTTGCAGCTTGTTACACCTCTCCTTGCTGAGTTTTTTATTGTGACCTCTTAACTGCTGGGTATCAAATTGTAGAAGTGCTTCCATGTTGCATGTATAATGGCCTAGAGTAATTTTGTACAGCTCAATTAGGTCTCCACGCTGCCTTCTTTGGGATAGGGTGGGGAGGTTAAGTATCTGGAGTCTTCTTTCATAGGGTGCATTTTTTAGTGAGGCTGGAAACTTGGTGACTTTCCGTTGAACTTTCTCAAGTGATTCATAATAGCTTTTGTTTTATTCATTACACTATCTTGCATTAATAAATATTTTTTAATTAAATTTGGGTGACTTATAAAAAAAAGATGTGCCTTTAGGATGTTAATAGATTTTTTTAAATATCGATCGCAATTTTTTTTAAGTGAAAAAAATTTTCAAAAGATTGATTTTTTTAACCTAAAAAGTTTATTTTTTTCATGAAACAAATTTATATTCAAGAACTTTTTGTCCAGGGCAATTTTTGAAAATTTTGGAAAATTTAAAACTACCGTATTAATACCATTCTAGCGCAGGCGCTCTGAATAGTATAATAACATAAATCGTCGTAACGTAATTTTTGTTCCAATACTAACGCAGGACTACTACTTCTTATCTGCTAAAATAAGTAACATAACATTTTCGCTGAAAATTTGTCGGTCCACACTATTGCTCATTACGAAGCTGCAGGGGATTTTTTGCATAACATTCCAGGAAATTGAGGAAGTTAGTGGGTAAATTAAAGGAATTAGAATTAAGGAAAAATTTGGGTATTTAAAAATAATTACGGACTAATTACTGGAGAATTAATATACAGCGGGCGTATCTAGCGGTAAACGTACATTTCTGCCAAAACGGGAAAATTAGTAGGGGATTGTTCCACATTTATGTCACCGATTTTTTGCTATTTTCAGACACCTTTCCTAGGTCGGTGACATAACTGTTGAACATCCCCTAGACAAATTACTTGGGTACTTAATTGGAGAACTAGCGTAAAAAAATTCGAATGGATAGTTACCAAAGAATTTTTACACACCCTTAGCACAAAGGTTACTTAAGATGTATACACGTTTTTTACCACTCTATGTTAGGCACTTGGAGTACCATGGTGCTCCAAGTCCACAGCTCTGCATTATAGGTCAATAATTATGTTTTTTCACTACTAGCCTTAGAACATACCATTATTTGTCATGTTTTCAGACTGTGAAATAAATTTTCTTCGCCTATAGCAATAATAATTTTTTCTCTCCTACTAGGAGTAAATTTTATAAACAATTGATTTCTGTCACTTTAGATGTTTCAGTTCTTTGTGCAATTTTTACTAATTAAACCCAAGAAAATAGCTTAAAATAACTTTCTATTTATTAAATATAATTAATTATAATTATTAGCAATTAATATAATATAATCAATAATTAGCTAAATATTATGAAAAAAAAAATAAAATTCAAAGTATTTATTTGAGCAAATGTCGTTGATCAAGGCTACTTGATTTTTATGAAAATTTCAAGAAATATAATTTCTGTTAATAATTTATTTTATTATTTGAATAAAAATAGTTAAATAGTGCACGGAAAGAAATTAGTGGGCTCTGCGCTATACATTATAAGATATTTGGTAACAGTAGCAAATTATAGTGATTTAAGCTATAGATTATAAGGGACACAATAACTAATAATGTTGAAAATAAATTGGAAACGATTATATATATTACAGACACGATTATATTTATTACAGGCACTATTATAAATTTACAGAAATTTTATTATATTATAAAAATTATTAGCACGGACAATAATTAAATCTATTTAAGCTATAAATGCCATACTATTTGTTATATTTTATTATTCACTAAACAATTAAAGTATTTCATATAAATTTTTACACTGACTGCCATAATTGTAAGAGAAAGCCTTGTATTTATATAATAAGCGATTATAATTTGCTTGGTATGTGTGTTATAGCGCTCCTAGCTATAATTTTTTTTTTCCGTGTGCTAGTAGTGAAAAAAACTAATATATAAACCACGGTAGAGAAGACTGTTATAGCCCCACACTTATAAAAATGTCTTCTCTACCTTGGTATATAATTACTATTCTTGTAAATTCAAAAATACGAATTAATTATGATATAATTATATACAATATATTTAAAAAAATTATACCTAAATAAAATATAACCTTCAGTAATTCAATAATTTTGGTTTACAACAAACAATAAATGAGTAGAGATTAAACTTACAAATATCACTATTTTATAATTTTCAAAAAAATTTAGAGAACATAAGGGAACGTTCAAGTATTACGTAACGAAAATTTTGATCATTTTGGACCCCCACTCCTATACCATTAACATGGGAGTAACACTCCAAAATGGCCCCCACCCCCACCCCATAGGAGCGTTACGTAATATTTGAACGTTCCCTAATATGTAGAAACAGGTCAATATATTTTCACATGTGGACATAAAAATTTTATAATTAAATATTTGAACAGAGTCACACACTTTAAATTTGATGACATGTGAGCCTAAATAAATTCAAAAATTTATCTAAACAATCAAAACTTTATAACAAGCCGTGAAGATATGTAATACTACGCATTCCATTATATACTATTCACAGTAAATGGCATATTGCATATATCCCAAATACTTAAAAAAATAATTTTCAAAAAACAATAACTTTTTTAAAGATCTTTTTGCAAAAAACGAAAAACAAAATTAAATGAGTTTTTTTAAATTCTTTTAAAACTTATTGTTTTTGGGGGGATTACTTTTAAAATTGGTAGAATTGATCCTTATAATAGAAGTATTTTTTTCTGAAAAAGTTACGTTAATTTTCTTTCAGATTTTTTTCGATTTTTTTTTTTTAAGTTTAACTCCCCTTAACTTTGTTGTTTTTGGGGGGATTACTTTCAAAAACAATAGGGATCTTCCCCTCGTAGAACTTGATTTTTCCTGAAAATTTCAAGTCGATCGGATTATTTATTCTTGAGTATCGTGTTCACAAAAATCGTGACATCGGACGGACGGAAAGACATTAAAAAAAAGATAAGTTGCTTATTTTTTCATGAAGCATTTATCCTATTGAAAGTCTGAAAGCTCGTGAATAAATGGATTAATTTATATATTTTTTAAATATTAGCTCAAAGGGCATCAAATGTAGAGTGTGAGACCCCGTTTCAGAAGAAATTTCTATTTTTATTACAGGTTTCACTAAAACCACCATTTGTATTACAAACAGATGACCTTTACAAACTTTGTAAAGGTCATCTGTTCAACAAACCTATGTATATCACCGGAGACAGGTCCTAACCAGCCAAAACCCGAAGCAATTGTATTTATTTCCACCTGCTTCCAACAGCAATAGGGCGAATGGTCCTTCTTGCAATTAGGCCTTTTCACAGGACAAGAAGTCTCAAGCATCAGATCGGATCTCACGAGTCCAAGACACATGGGCTATACAATTAGACTATTTTAAATCAAACACTCCTGTCAAAAAAACAATTCTTTCCCATAAAATATATTCGGGGTATGCCACCAAACAATATTAAATAAAATAATAAACGTTTATTTATTGGACTCCCAATAGGCTCTTGACCGAAGTCCTTCTGCCTGTTACATAAGTATTTAATTATATATTCTAATTAATTGTATTAAATTGAATTTTATAACTTGAGGAGAAAAAAAAGTTATTAATATACTAATAAAAAATGTTCTAAAAATAAAAGGTACGTGTTTTAATCAGTCTTCTTGCAATTCAAGCAGTCTCTCTAGTATCGTTTTCTGTGGTCGTTCATGTTGATTTTCCAGCTGTATACATAAAGGCCTAATCAATTCAAGGTTTTTTGCGTTTTTGCTGTATTTGGCTGATAAGTTGTGCAGTCTCTGTGTTATGTGTTCTATCTGTGTGACTTCGTATAGTGTTTCGTTGTTTGGATTATGTAGGTGATTTCTTGGATTTCTCATTCGTGTGATAGCTCGCAATGTGGATGTTTCCGCTACTCGTAGATTTTTTAGTGCATTAAATAATAATTAGCTTTTTTATAATTTTTTACCCTCTTTGTCCATTATGTATTAAATAGTTCCTACTTATACTAAAAGAACCAGGGTTTTTAAGGGAAACTATATAATATAAACAAGCCGTGAAGATATGTTATGCTACGCATTCCATTATATACTATTCACAGTAAATGATATGTTTTATTCTCCCAAATAGGTATTTAAAAAAAAAAATTAAAAAAAAAATTAAAAAAAAAAATTCAAAAAAAAGTCCAAACACTTTTTTTAATATATTTTTTTGTTTCCTTTTTGCGAAACAATTTTTTTTTTTCGAAAAAAAAAATTTAAAAAAAAACATTTATTTTTTAAATAAGGTCTTGTTTTGAAAAATAAAAAAAAAATTTTTTTCTTTATTTTCTTTTAGCAAAAAAATTGATATTTTTGTTTCAAATAGTTTTTTCATTTTTTGAAAAAGTTTAACCCCCCTTAACTTTTTTGTTGTTGAAGGGATTACTTTTAAAATTGGTAGAATTGATCCTTATAATAAAGGTAATTTTCCTGAAAAAGTTACGTTAATCGGAATTTTCATTCAGCTTTTTTAGTTTTTCTTTTTTAAGTTTAACCCCCCATAACTTTGTTGTTTTTGGGGGGATTACTTTTAAAATTTTTAGAATTGATCCTTATAATAAAAATATTTTTTCCTGAAAAATTTACGTTAATCGGAATTTTCTTTAGCTTTTTTCTATTTTTTAACAAGTTTAACTCCCCATAACTTTTTTGTTTTTGGAGAGATTACTTTTAAAAACAATTGGGATCTTACCCTCATAGAACTTGATTTTTCCTAAAAATTTCAAGTCGATCAGAGAATACGTTCTTGAGTTATCGTGTTCACAAAAATCGTGACATCAGACGGACAGACAGATGCACATTAAAAAAAAAGTCTCTTTTTCATGAAACAAATTTATATCCAAGAACTTTTTGTCTAGTGAATAATATAATAATGTCATAACTAACTTAAACCTTAGAATGCTGAAAAAAAAATATGGGATTTTTTTTGGATAAAAAAGGAATAAGAAAAGGCAATAATAGCTATAGGCAGATAGGTTTGGACATGATGAAGACATCATTTTAATCTAGAAATTATCATCTTAGGTGATTCACCTATTAATACTTGTAGAGCTGTTACAATATCATAAACATTCAGCCTTGAGTGCACAACTCCACCCTACCTCTATTAAAAACATATATAACATTATATATAATATAATGGTGAAAGAACTAAATTTTAATAATAATAAAAACTATGTTCCTAAAATGGGGCAGGGTGGAGTGAGACATAGTACGAGCTATACTAACCTGTGTAACTCCTTCATCATGTATCGTTTCATATATTTTAAACAAGTTTCCAGTGAATTCATCAACCTGAATGGTATCTTTAAGGCACTCAGTTAAAAACTTTCTATCGTGAGCAACTCTGTGGATTAATTCATTCAAAACTGGCTGTATTCTTACAGCTTTCTCAAACTCTTGTCTAGGAAATGTCGAGGGTAATAATATAAACGGAGCGAATAGAACACTGTCTTCGGAAAAGTTGGTTTTCGATCTCATTGCAGCTCCATGCATTAGGGCCCAATCTTTTGATTTTTGAACTAATTCTGTTAATACATTTTTTTCCAAGGGTATTTCTAAACAATCTGGCATTTTCATCGTCATTTTGATCTAAAAAGAATGAAGACAACTGAGAAAAATACTAAAAATCCAAACCTCAAAAATATTTTTTTATAAAACCAGTTATTACCAAAATATGTATTTATTATCTTATAATTATATCAATAATATAAGTAGTAAGCAGAATTTAAAGTCCAAACGATAATAAACAAAGTACATTGTACAAAACTGATAAGATAAAAACTTACCTGTGTATTCTGATACCAAATTATGCCCTTTTCAATATTTATTTAAAAAAAAATCACTAAATATCACAATAAACCTATGTTTATACTTAATCGGAGGAAATATTTAAAATCGAAATAACTTATATTTTTTGATGTGTTTAAAAATTTGACAACTTGTCACAGGAACGCAACGTTGCCGATAAAAAATAAAGTAGCGGTAACATTGTTGCCAATGTGCATTAATTATGCGGGAAATTTGAAGTAGAAAACAAGTGAAAATTCATTTTTGGGATTTTTACATCGGCACTTAGTGTTACTAAGAGTGCCGATGTATTGAAATCTTCGCCGAAAAGTCAAAATCCAATGATGACGTTTTTTTCACATTTCTCGACGTTTTAGACCATTCTAGAGTCGAAATCAATAAAAAAAAAATTTGCGTCCGTCTGTCTGTCTGGGTGTAAACTCTCTGACTTCATTTCTACATAAGATATCGACTTTTTTGCATATTTTTTCTCATCGTATTCCGAAGAGTTGATTAGATTTTGGGGGTAAACGATTGGGGGTAAGTGGGTAAAACTCCTATTTTTAGCGTTTTTTGTTTATAATTAAGGCAATTATTATTGTATTTGGTTACTAAAGCACTTATATAAAAGATAATTTTAAATTGGTCAAAAAATGTTATAAACAACGTTTTCCTAAAACGCATTGTTTTCGAGATATTGGCGTTTAAAGCAGTAAGTTATTTTTAGCATATCTCACATATTTATAACCCGATTTCAAAAAAATATATTTTAAATAAAAGCTCTTTTTAAGCCCTATAAAAAATTTTATATACAGTTTTTTGCTAGAATATGTTTTAAAGATACAGAATTTAAAATCAAACAAAAAACCCAGTTTGAAATTTGCAAACTAGATGGCTCTAGTGTACAACAGTGCCGATGTTTTGACAGGGTGCTTGCAACGTTTCATCTAGTTTTTCAGCCAAATCAAATTATATGTGCATAACATATGTATATACAGAAGTTTAAGCTATTAATGACTAATATTTACTGGATTAAATCGTTTTTTTCTCTCAAGATTGTTTTTAAAAAAGGGGAAAGGATTTAAATTGAAATGCAAAAATTTAATAAACTATTAATATCAATAATTTTATTAAAGATTAGAAATATATACTATTTAACTATAATAATAATTACATCAACACAAAAAGAATAAAACATCCAAGGAAAATAATATTGGGTGGTGTGAAAATAAAAATAAATAATAAACAAGCATGTATAAATATTAAGATATTTCTATTTAACAATGTATAGTTTATAATTAACCTTTCCACAAAATCTACAATTAAGAACATTACAAATTTTATTTCCCAAAAAAAAAACAGCCAAAAAAGGTTCAAAAGATAAGCAAAAAAAAATTGAAAACCTGGGGTCAAAAATGCAATTTCAAAAACATATCTCATTTTTTTCACGCCAAGTGATTTGCATTTATTCCAATATAAATTTTTATTTCACTTTTTGGTAGATAATAAAATATGAAAATGTAAAATTTAGAAAAGTCCTTATAGTCCTAAAATTAATGTTAATAAATTTCATCATTATTAATAAAAAAAGTAAATCAAATCTAATATACTTTTCTTAACCATATAATTTATAATATATGTATTATGCATAAGCCCAATTTATTTATTATCTAGCATTAATTTTTGTCAATTTTTCTTTTTATTTATTTACAAATGACAGAAAGCTAGGCAGACAGAAAATGATTTTTGACCCAAACATTGAAAAACGTGGTTAAAAAATACAAGGAATATTTTTTTAATAACCCTTTTTATAATTTTAATTGAAGTTACGAAGGAGTCATTTAAAGGATTATATACCTTGGGGTTCGGGAAAATTAGGGGTTTTTATTAATTTTTTTCTGGTATGTAATCACAACTTTATTCGAATGACCTACAAAATATGAAATAGTATATGTTTTGATTCACGAACTATTGTAATGGCGATTTCTCCTGTTACATTAGACAGGGACAAAAGTTCTACCCAAAAAGGATAGAAGACATACATACACTCCCACTTCCACCCAACCAAACAAATTCTGTATTTGTTCTTTGTTGAACAAATACAATATTTACTTGGCCGGGCGAAAAGTGTAACTATTATTTTTATCAAAGAAATTACTGGCGCCATCTAAATTTTAGTAGAATTATCTTATTCTACAGATTCACATTAGCCATGTTCGTTCGTGCCACTCAGTGCTACACTTTCCGGCCAACCAAATAAATACTGTATTTGTTGTATGGAAAACAAATACAGTATTTATTTGGTTGGCTGGAAAGTGTAGCACCAATGAGATAGAGATAGGGTAGACGTCTTTTGTTTCATAATTCAAGTTGTAGAGAGCTCCATTAGGAACAATACCTAAAAATTTCAGATTGACCGGTAAATTGGTTTTCGAGAAATCGTGGTCACCGCAAACAAAGGCGTTTCGGGGCAAGGGCCATGGTTTCCACAATTTTCCGAATTTTCCAACAAAAAACATTTCACAAACACATCAAAACAATACTATTTGATATTTTGTAGATTGTTCAAATAAAGTTGCGATTACATACCTGAAAAAAATCAATAAAAACCCTTAATTTTTCTGAGCCAATAGGTATATAACCCCTTGACTGCCGTCATCACAAAATACCGTCGTATTGTGCATTTCATCGATTTTACCATGGTAATTTCCTGTTTGGATAGCAAATTACCATGGTAAAGTGAATGATATTATCTTTTAGCAATATTAGTATTTAGGTACTATTTTGTGATCAAACCAGTTCAAATAGCTGTAAATTTGACTCTACCTAAGTAACACAGTAGCTATTAAGCTCTTTCGCAGCAAAATTACAGCCATATGGCTGTTATTTGGTTGCGAAAGAGCGATAAGAGGTACTTTAAAGCTAATGTGTTACTTGGGACCCATCATATTTCCCATTTTCTATGGGTTTTTACGTTTTTGACGTTTTTTTGACTGTGTTTTGTATAGGTTAATTTCAATTAAAGAAATAAGAAATATAATTTTTGCAAGGCTTCTCAGTGGTATAAATAACTATATAAACAAATACAATAAAGTACAAACTAAGCTAAACAAAAATAAACAATGTCATTTAACAACTGTACAATTATACACAATACAGGGGGGATGCTAGGGACACTAGATCAAGTGTCCCCAGGGGATACGTTTAGTATCTTTTTTTTACGTAAAATGCACTTAATTAAAAAATATTTAAACTACATTAATATATAATTTAAAATATATTAAACGAGTTTGTGGATGAAAATGTGCGAAAACTGATTAAAAATTGCTGTGGGACATTCTAAATTAAAAAAAAAAGAAGATCTGTAATAAATAATTATGTTATTTTATTGTCTTCTTAATATAACAATTTTAATAAAAAATAGAAATAGTACATTTAATGCTAAATATTTCTATAGCCCCCCAAAAAAAGTTAATTTTAAATTAATTGTATTTGTAATTACAAATTATTTTTTTACGAAAAAAAATGCCCTAGAATGAACGCAATTTACTATATGAAGAATTTTTACTTAGGGAACGTATCATATGTTATATAAAGTAACTATACAACAGTTACTGTAACATTTCATAAATGTTTCAGGTAGGGTCACTCAATCAGTTGCTACTTTGTCTAGTGTTTTGGTGGTTAGCAGTCTGGGTTTCTGGAAGCTTTCGCCTGAAAACCCCAAAAAAAGCCACCAAATAGACAAAGCAACAACTGATCGAGTGACCCTCATTTCAGGCACTTGCAGGAAAATTTAGAACCACTCCATCTAGCAGCCGTCCAAAAAGTCCAAACAAACAAACAAAACAAAACAAACAATCTTAATTTTAGTCTTTTAATATATAATATTTTTAAAAATATGGCCAAAACATTAAGTGTTTTGTTGCAAAAATCAAAATTAGCAACATTTAATTTCTCTAATAAATTGAAGTCAAGTAAGTAAAGCATTTTTATATAAAAATAGACTTCTTTAGCTGTAATTTAAGGGGTTGTTGGCTCGGAAAAATTAAGGATTTTTGTTGATTTTTTTTAGGTATGTAATAAAAATCCCTTTGTTCACGAACTAGCTATTGTAATTAGGAACAACACCTAAAAATTTCAGATTTATAGGTAAATTGGTCACCGCAAAAAAGGCCTTTCGGGGCAAGAGCCATGGTTTCCACAATTTTCCGAATTTTCAAATAAAAAAAAATTCACAAACACATCAAAACATATACTATTTGATATTTTTGTTCTAATAAAGTTGTTACTACATACCTGAAAAAAATCAAGAAAAATCCTTAATTTTCCTGAGCCACAACTCCTTAATGTTGCCAGGGAAATAATATTACATATTATGTAGATCTGATAGTAATATATTGAGAAACAGTGTTTTTAAAACACGCCGAATGTTTTAAATATCGAAAAAAAATATCACAAAAATCGTCCCAGTAGCAACTTTTAAACAAACCGGTACCACAATTTCAACCACAAAAAAAAATTCTTTTAATTTTTTAGCGCGTAGGGAAAATACCACATTTTTACATCTCTGTTTTCTTAGTGTATGTATACGTAAAACCTATATGCATTATTTATCTCTATATACAATAATTCAACTAACTATGTACATTTCCTAGTAGTAGTGGGTATCATATCACAATCTGTACAGTATGTTTTAATATTTAGATTTATTTTTCTTGACGATTTTTTATTTAAGTAGGGTTGGGTCCTTTTAAAATAACAACTAAAGACTAGCGTGCATCAAAAAATTACTAATATTAATTTTTACGGGAAAAAACTTGACGATTTTTAGGCTGGAGTGACTTTTTTTCGCACTAGTACTTTAAAGTAAAAAAACCTGCCTCCCGTTCTATTATGAAGTTCCAAAACTTATAATGATGTTTTTTTCTCGGATTGTTTTAGTATTGCACAATATTTACACAAAAAATGGTAAATAGTACATTCAAATTATGCTATTTCCCAGTTGCTAGGCTCTGGATCTGGTTCCTTTGGGTTCTAGAAGCTCCAAAAGTTGTGGAAATGAGGTACTTTAAAAATCAATTTTTAACTCTCCGATACATTAATTTTATTAAATTCAGATTAAGCTATTTTCATAGTTAAACACAATAGTTTTGGGGCCAAGTTTACCCCTTGGCCCCAAAACTATCTAAAAAGTCCTTAAAAAGTGCCTTTGACATATGTCATGTTAAGATTTTTAAAGAAATGGGAATTTATTCAATATTTATAAAACGAATTTTTGATTAAATGAAAATTGACAGATGTCAAATGAACTTTTTAAAGACTGTTTTTACCCCTTGGCCTGCAGAATAATTATGAAAATAGCTTGAATGTAATAAATGTAATGGGTTTGACTTGGTAAGTTAAAAATAGATTTTTAGGGTACCTTATTTCATCACATTTATGGGGCTTTTAGCATCCAAATGAACCGGATCTGGAACCTTACCAGTTGGGAATAACTTAATTTGAATGTGCCTTAAGACATATATAAAATACAGCCAGGAGAAAACAATAAATGAAAATGGACCATGGTCAGCTCTTAGACTAAAAATTCAAGTTTAAGAAACCATTTATATAAAGTTATTGCATAAAATCTATCAAAACTCTAAACCCAGTTAATTTTCATTTAATATACTTTATTTTCCAAAAGAAATACTACTAGTTCAAGATTATGAAATTAAAACTACGAAACTGAACTAAATTGCATTGAAATTACGAAAAAAAAATATTTTTTGATGCACCCTACTGAAATTCCTAATAAAAACTTTAAAATATCCCGTGCGGGTGACATGGCTAGTCAGTTTTATTGAAATGACTATAAAGAATTTCAAATTTTAATCTTTTTATTGGGTATATCGAAACTAATCTGAATGTCCCTAAATAGAGCATAACTCAAAATAAAATCTCAAAAAATAAAACATAGACAAATTTTAAAATAAACAAACCATATTTTGTAGCAAAAAACTACAAAAATATAATTTGTTTTAAATTTTATCAATGTTGAAAAGCTTTCTCTGACAAATTTAATCAAATGCTTTTTTGAAGTCAGTTAATATAAAACCTTGGAAGTAAACTAGATTGTCAGAAAGATGTCAACAGCGAACTACTATACCTGGTGAGTTTTATTTATGGCCACCCTCAAAATTAAGATTAATCTTCATTCGATAAAAACGAAACTTGGGTGATTTATAAAATTTTACATTGGCTATAAAATTAAATCCGCCATTTTACAGCCAATGTAAAATTATATCTTACCCAAGTTTCGCTTTTATTGAATGAAGATTATTCTTAATTTTGGGGGTGTCCATAAATAAAACTCACCCGGTATACTAAAAAGTTGTCCCTCATTTTTTTTTTATTTTTGAGCATGGAAATCTTATAAAGAGACATTCATTAACAGACCTCGTGAGATTTCCAGTGATGACGTATACGCATAAGCGCATGCCAATCTAAACGTCTGTTAAACTCGCACCACCTGATCAGGTGGTGCAGACAAGCTCGAGTTGGACCCAAAATACGCCATCTAATTTTTAACTGGAAATTCCACGGAATCTATCCATTAATTTCCAATAAATTTTACTTTTTAAGCGCCAACGCCATGAAAAATTTGTCGTCTTCGTAGCTATCGTCCTCTTCGTCAAACTCCTCTTCGTCTATCCGAAAATCGGCGTCGGATACCGAATCGGCCTCGTCCTCCGAGTCATTTGAACTACTGGATGAAGCGTACGAAGAAATTGAAGAAGATTGCTCGTTCAGAAAGGCCTGCAACGTCGCGGACGCGTCGTTGCCGTACTGTCGCAACAAAGGATGGCTGTCTGTCCAACAGCCCTTACCATATTGTCACTTCACCTCTTTCTTTCGTTTACTGTCCACTTCTGACACTGCAAGTAAGAAAAAAGTGTTAAAAAAGGACAAAACAACAAACAATAGGGTCATTCCGCACCGACTGCTACCACAGTCATAAAAAATTAAATATGATTATTATATACAAGGTGTCCGTTTTTCGACCTCAAGCATGGTTATCTCGGTTATTATACAAGACACAAGATCGGTCAAATTAGGAAAAAGTTGCGCATTTTTATGCTGATCAATAATCTGGAAGAAAATTTGATCTTTCCCATAAAAGAAAGTATTGTGATAGAAAAAAAAATCAATTTTTTTTTTGCTTAAATCAACTGCAATTTTTTTTGTAGTATATTGCCCTAAATAAAAATAATTTAACATATAGGTAGTTTTCGCCAATTCAGTTTGAAATTTGGTGAAAACCCTCAGGTAACGTACATTTTTTTGTAACATACATAACAACTATCATAATTTCTGAAACTCATATTTATTTTTTTATTATCCTGTATGCTTATTAAAAAGTAAATCTTTCACAAATTAAGCAAACATAATTAAAAAAAAACAAATCAGATTAGCAGATTTTCATCATCATTTACTTAATTGCTCAAGAGTACTTCCAAATTTTGTAACATAAAAAACGCGCACATAATCTAAAATATTTTTATTGCCGAACTGATTATTAAATTTATACGTAAACTAAAAGATGTAAAAAAGTGCCTGTAAGGAATATAACCTGAAATACAAATGAATGAACTATCGAGTATTTTTCTGAGACCTAAATTAAGGTGTACGAATGTAACGCACGTAACGATGGAATGACCCAATAGTAAATTAAAACATAAGTTTCATAATGAAATGAATATTTTATATTAAATTAACTTACCAGCACTGCGAGTCTTTCTCCTTAAAGCTTCTGAATCCGCTTGAACTTGAACCTTCTCCTTCCGTTTCAACGCATCCGCTTCCTGCTGCACCTTGGTATCCCCTTTACTTCTGGTGTTCTGCGCAGGCATATTCATCCTCACCGACCTTCTGGTGCTCACCACCGTAGGCGCTACCGTCGCTGCCGGTTTGTTGTTATTCGCTATATTGTCCCCACTACTTTTGACTTTTGCTGCTTTTGCTGCTACGTTGTTCGACTTAGCTGGAGCGTTCGACGCGTTCGAACTATTACTACCAACAGTCGGAGTATTTTTTCTTAGTTTATCCATCAGAGGCTCGTCGCTGTCCGAGTCCTCCCCAGGAATTTTCGATTTTCCCTTGACGTTATTCATTTTCTCGCCCACGTTTTTCGGTTTTTCCACGCTGTTTTCCGTCGATTTTCTTTTCTTGTTTCTGGACTCTTCCAAACTCTGGTTCGAGCTGTCCGATTCGTTTCGTTTTCTTTTCGTGGTCACCGTACGCGGCTGCTTGGTGACGGGCGAGTTCAAAAGCTCGGGTGAATTCATTTTCGATAAAGCTCGGGTTCTGACTGAAGATCGGGTCGCGGGACTCGGGGAACTGGGAACGGTGTTGTGTTCCGGGATTTCTATTAAAAGTTGTTCCAGCAAACTTTTGTTTTTGCTTTGCAACGTGCTGCTTGAGGTAGAACATGAGTTGCTGTCTTCGTCCGATATGCTCGGACTCTCCGAACCGCCTCGGGACTTTTCGGGATTTGAATACGTGTACAGTGGTGGCGTTACTCGGACTGGTAAAGGCTCCAGTTCTTCTTCTTTTTTACCCTGCAACAAAAAAATTATTTCATTTATTCATTCTTGTAGGAAATAGTAATTATATACCAAGGTAGAGAAGACATTTTTTATAGCCCAGCGTATTAAATTTAAGAGTGGTCTTCTCTACCGTAGTTTATATATTAGTTTTTTTACTACTAGCACTATTTAACTATTTTTATTCAAATAATAATAGTTATTTATGGTACTAGTGGGTAAAATAAGATATTGCCCATGAGAAAATTAACCTGCGAGGCGTCAGCCAAGAGGGCAATACCGGTTTACCCATGAGTGCCATACAAGGTTTTATTCAATAAATAACTTAGGAATTCATATTCTTATTAAATATTTTAATGACATTTACAAGAAAATAATTTGACAAGTGACAGTTAAGTGGGTAAAATAAATAATTATCCACTCAATTAAGTAAAAGCCACGCGGGGGTTATTATTGAGTTTATCTATTTAAAATAAAGCTGGTAATTGTCTTATTATCTGTATGTATTGGATAAAATAAATTATGAACAGAAATGACATTTCTTGAAATTTTCATAAAAATCAAGAAGCCTTGATCAATGACATTTGCTCAAATAAATATTTCGAACTGACGTTTAAACATTTAGTTTTTTTTTAAATTTTTTTCACAATATTTAGCTTATTATTGATTGTATTAATTGTAATTATAATTATTTTTTTTTCGTTTTCTAAAAAAATTATTTTTGAAAAAAAAAACCCTAGACCTACTGTAGGTAACGGGAAAGTTTTACACACCTTCTCCGCATCTTTGGCATCCCCTCCTTTCAGCGTATCCTGCAGCACGCAAGTCAACTCACAGCACTGCGCCAACTTTGTACTTTGATGCTTATTCTCGTTTACGTCCTCCCCTCCAGGTTTCCCGACCACCCTGTCGTTGTCCCCATTCAGCCCTTCCATCTTGGCGAGCTGTGCCTCAATGTCCAGCATATCGGGCACCTGGGTCTTGGGGGGCACCAGGTCCGCGTGGGGGCTCTGGCTGGCCTGATTCGGGCTTTTCTCGCTCAGCGCGTCCATGCTCTCGATGCCGCTGTCCTCGCCCTGCCCCCCGCTGCTGCCCGAGTTCGGAGGGGAGCGATTGCCCCCGCCCGGGCCCGCCGATTTCGCCTCCAGGTCGGTTGATTTTCGATCGGGAGTGTTGCACTTGTCCGGGTCTGGGGATTTTTCTTTTAGGGATTTTACCACCTGGAAATAAAAAATACATTAAGGGTTTATACAGGTTTATTCTTTTGAATGGTACACCCCCCGTAACTTTTGAACGAAATGAGATATAAACTTTAAATCATACAATAAAAATTATCATTTGCCATATTTTTCATTTTAAAAAAAAAAATGAAACACCCGAAACGGCAAATTTTGCCAACATCTTCCTTAATTTCTTTTAAATTTTATTTCAGGTTTTAACAGATTGTTTAACTGGTATATTAGTCTAATTGTAGCACACGTGGACCAATCTGTTAGTGCAATAAGTATTAATAAAATCCGTTTTAATGTGTAATAGTGAAACACCCGAAACGCTGGAATGGCCCAATAGTGTATAATATTTTATTTTATTAAGAAACTGTACTTACTTTAGCTGTCTCTATTTTATTGTTCTCAGTTATAAGATGGTGAACTACTTCGGTCCGATGAGGCGGCCTGGGTACCCCCTTTTCCCCTTCCAAAAGCCCCTGTTTGAATTTAGCCTCCATGTCGATTTCCCCTGAAGTTGGCAAGGCCACGTGTTTCACAGAGTTAATGTTTTTCGCAAACAGTTTATTTCTTGACGCATCTTTGCTTTTAAAGCTATCCTTTTTATTGAGCTGAAAACATAGAGAAAAATAATTAATGTGTAGTTTTTGATGATAACTAGAGTAATTATAAAGTTTTTGATGATATCAAGAATGTGATGTCATGTTTTGAGTAGTATTTGATAATAACTAGTATAAAATGTTAAGTTTGCATAATTTTTGTAGTTCGTAACTTGAGTACAATGTTAAATTTTGCGTAGTTGTTTTTGACGATAACTTGAGTAAAATATTATCTTTTTCGGAGTTTTTTTTATGATAACTTGAGTAAAATGTTTAGTAGTTTTTGACGATAAAGCTTTACGAGTAAAATTTTAAGTTTTGAGTAGGTTTTAAGATAACTTAACCCACCGTTGGTGGCGTGGGGTTACATCTCGTCGTTCGGTGACATTGACAGCTGGTCATTATCACGTTTTTATAGCTAACAATCAAAAGGTTAATATATATTTAAAAAAAAATAAAAATAAAAAAACAAAAACATAGTTTTTACAACTTCTTATACATATATGCAGCAACCCTTTATTTTCATTTAAGCCCTAAGGCTAAATTCAGTTCCAACCATTTTGTTTAGTTGGACTACAAATGGGATGCATAGCGTAGTGGCTAGCGCGTATGTATAGCAAGTCTACTATCGTGAGTTCGATTCTCACTGGCGCCGATTTGCCTTTTTCAGTTAATTAATAATTGAAATTTGGCGAAGGCGATAAGTGAAACAAACACTCCCTAGAAACTGGTTCGAAAGTCAGTATAAGCCGGTGGTTCCCTCTACTACTAGCCCACACAAGTCCTGGACTTAGGGGATGCTTAATTAAGTAGAATAGTACGAGGTTAAACAAACAAACAAACAAACCAATTATTTACAAACTTCTTAACTTAATACTGATAACAACTAAGGTTTAGGTATATTACATTGGTTTGTGATCTTTGACACTGTCATTAAAATTTACTTTACAAAAACTTCTAACATTTCTGACATGCTTTGTCGTAAATTCTAGCGCCACCAACAGCGGGTTAAGTAATACGTTAAGTTTTGTGTAGTTTTTGATGATAACTTAGTAAAATGTTAAGTTTTGGTTTGGTTGATAACTTGAGTAAAATGTTAAGTTTTGCGTAGTTTTTGACGATAAACCTCGAGTAAAATGTTAAGTGTCGTGTAGTTTTTGATGATAAGTAAAAAGTTTAGTTTTGCGTAGTTTTTGATGATAACTTAAGTAACATATTAATTTTTGTGTAGTTTTTGATAATAACTTAGTAAAATGTAATGTTTTGCATAGTTTTTAATGATAAGTTGGGTAAAATAAGTTTTGCGTAGTTTTTGACGATAACTTGAGTAAAATGTTAAATTTTGTGTAGTTTTTGATGATAACTTAAGTAAAATGTTAAGTTTAGCGGGGTTTTTGATGATAATCAAAGTATACTTATTAGTTTAGCGTAATTTTTACTCATTTATAAATAAAATTTGACTTACTTTTTCCTTTTCTTTCCTAGGTTTCTGAGGTAGTCCCATGATGGTACCTACGTTCGTCGACCCCAAAACGGCTGGTTTCTCCCCACTTTCCAAGTGTTCGGAAGAATGAACCATGCCATGGCTCATGCGTCGTTTCTTTTCCTCCGCAGATATTACTCCATTGCTTTCCGAGTATTTTTTACTGAAACCGCTTTTCACCAGGTCAGAATCGCTGCCTCTGCGGTCTTTCTGCTTCTCTTTATAGTGGTTGTGTAGTTTCGTTTTTAAATCTAATTCTTGGTTTATAAGAGTGGAAATAATGTCCTAAAAACGAAAAGATGAAGAAAATTTAGAAAATTTGAAAATATGATACAATATGAAAGAAAAAAGTATCGCAAATCATTCATTTTTTTTATAGATTTATTAATACGCGAAAAAAGAGTGATCGAGTGATTTGACTCAGGTCTTCACCTGAGTTGTATACACTAAATAATTTCTTACCTTGTGCTCATGATTGGACTTGAACTTCTTTATCTTTTTCGTCTCAAATCCGGCCACTTTATTCCCACTTTTACTATCTATTGCACCATCTCCCACCACCGGCGGATTTATCACACCTTCACTGTTTAAACCACCTTCAGAACTCCCAGATTTCTTAATCTTACTATATTCTGGATTTCTTTTAACCTTCGCCTTTGGAGTCCCGTCGGGATTAAGCTTGTTTTTGTTCTTAATAATGACTGAATTTCTCCCTCGAAGCGAAATATGCAACGGAGGCACTCGGAGCTCTTCTCCTGAGCCTATAACCGACGAGGAAGCTTTCTTGGGCTGCTGCGTGTTGATAAAACTCACATCAACCTTGTAAGCTGGATTAATCGGCTCAGATTTCTCTAGTTTCAGTCTCAATTTGATCTTCTCCGTAGGCTTCAAGGCTGGTGAATCTCTACCTCTCTCCCGAATCTTTGAATTCTTCCTGGAGTGTTTGGAAGTTTCACCAGACCTGGTTTCGCTATCGCTTTGGTCTGTAGTCGTATCAGGTCGAATAGTAGAACTAGTATCGTCATCAGACACCGCCGCAGGGCTCGGCAACCCCGTGAACACATCTTTCGTTTCCTCCGTGTCGCTCTCACCGCTGCTTTGAGGCTCTAATTCACCGGTCAGAGGGTTGATCAGAAATTTCCTACCGTCGTCAATAGGTGGAGCATCATTCGTGCTACTTTCCGTAACGTTTTGTAGCGCCAGATCGGGTAGATCGTTTAAGAGGTTGTCCGGGTCTAAAGAAGGCAAAAGTTCATCCAAATCGTCAGCTTTTAAATCCGTCAGGGTTGGGGTGAGATCGTTAAAATCCCACGTTGGTCGAGATATAGCTACGCTATAAGGCGGGGGCGAAGGCATATTTCTAGTTAGTACGTTATTTATACCATGAGACAGCATGCTCGGATTGGTTGTACTCTGCGTAGGCATCACCACACTAGGCTGTCCTATGGGGGGCTGTAACGCCATATTTATCGATTGATTGTTTAAAGGAATACCCGGATGATGCATCATCATCTTGTGTTGATTTAATTTAGCCATATTAGCAACATTTGATTTAAACATGTTTGGCATGTTCGAAGGCATGTTTGGCATGTTCGAGGGCATGTTTGGCATGTTTGAAGGCATGTTTGACATGTTCGAGGGCATATTTGACATGTTCGAGGGCATGTTTGGATTGTTTTTATTCATGATCATAGTTGATTTGTTGAAGTGGTTACCGTGTTGATTCAGTGAGGTGCCTGGTTGTTGGATTAGAGTTGATGTGGAGGCAGTTGCGACCGTTTGTACGATGTGATTGTTGGAATTTGATATAGTGCCTAGAGATGAAGTGATGGGACCGTTTATCGCGGTCGGTTGAGATGCCAAGGGTTTCTGCTGAACCTGGAAAAAATAACAATGATATATTTTTATATATAAGCTAATTTTAGCTAGAGCGTCCTTATTTGACGTTTTTTGCCAACACAGAAAACGTCACATAAAGACACTCCATCTCTAGGATATATGGTTGGTCAAAAGGTGACGAAAAGTGACGAAGGTGGGAGGGGGTCCAGCTAAAAGGGACGTCACCTTTAAGAAAAAGGTATATTTGAAAAAAAATAGTGAAAATGCTTACAGAATTTTTATAATAACAACTACGGTGTAAAAGACTAGAGTAAATTTTACTTTAGGCGTAGCTCAACAAAAAATCGTATTTATTTTTTCCATTTTCCTTAAAAACAGATATCCTTAAACAGCTTTAATGATTTAATCCTCAGAGGTTCTGGGCCTAAATGGCCTGTTTACAGCTTAGTTGGTTACAGACCCTGCAACCAACTAAGATTTTGTTTTATTTGTTGAATTATCTATTAAGTTTTATATTAAAATATAATTATTTCTACATTTTAGTAGGGATACCTACTATAATTTATAATAATATAGGTTTGGCCTACTGCAATAGTTTTTTTCGAGGCTTATTAACCTTTGCTTTTTTAAGGCTGTCATTTCGCTCAAAATACCTAAATATTTAACAAAAGGTAATAATTATATTTATTATTATTTATATTAAAAGACATTTTTCTAGTTAATTAAACATTATATTGAAAATTTATTTGAAACGTCCCCCTATTATAGGGGGGGTCTTCCAAAAGGTGACGCCATTTTTTCTATTTTATGGCGGGGTCAAGGCAAAAGTGGCGAAAGGTGACGAAGGGGGATGGGGTGGTCAAAAATTGGTGACATAATTTTTGAAGAGCCCCCAATTACTTTAAAAACATTAATAAATAATATTATTATCTATAATTATTCTTTCACAAATCCACTGTACGATAGATAAAATACACGCAATCATCCTGATGTATCTCAAATATTTATTTTCCTATCTAAATATTTACCAATACATAATATGTATATTTAAATATTGTTTTAATAGTATTGAAAACAGTGGTATTTGTGATTCATAATTTTTCCACTGAACATCTATAATATATTTAGGTTGGGTCAATAATTGATAAATTTACATTTTGAGAAAAATGCGACTAAAGCTACACACATAGAACTATGACCACAGCATTGTCGTGTACGCGACAATTCCCCTTCAGCCAGCCACACCCAGTCTGATTGTATTATTTAAACTACTAACATAATAAAGGGCGTAATTCTACATCACAAAACATGAAAAATTAACAAAGGAACATATCGACACTCCCAAGCAACAAGGATGTAACTCAAGTTAGACCCATTTTGAGTTATACTCATAGGTAAACGCCTTGAAAAAAGACACACATGGTGGTACTACTCAGGTTTCTCCACAGTCCACTTTAAGCAAAAGTTTACTTAAAATCCCTTAAGTAAGAAATTCTAAACTTGAATATTATCAGAAACAAACAGTAAATAAACAATAAATACTTAAACAGTTAAATAGAGAATTTTATAAGCTTTCAAATGATGTATCACATGACTTCCTCTTCCACATCAATCATTTACCCAGCCTTAAATAACAAAAAAAATATTTTAGAAATTTAGCTGTCGTGAAAAATGACAATATATGAGTTACGGCTTTGTTGCTTGGGGGTATCGATATGCCCGAAAGTAAGCTTTAGGGTCACTCGATCGGTTGTCGCTATCTAGTTTGTGTGTTAGTGTGTTTTGGTGGTTGGCTGGTTTGTACTTTTTCAGGCGAAAACTACCAGAAACCTAAACAGCTATCCACCAAAACACTGGACAAAGTAACAACTGATCGAGTGACCCTAATAAGCTTAGGGAACTACTGTAGCTGTAACAGCCCTTCGAAGATGGACATATTGAATGGGGAACAAAAAAGCAACAATAAAATTTAATTGCTGCAGGGCGATTCTTCATAAACTAAGAAAAAAAGTATTCTTCACCGAAAACCCTAAATTTAATATTAAATAAGTAATAGCCTTTTAAAAAGTAAAATTTTTGGTAGCACATGAGGTGGTACAAAAATTTAATTTTTTTTAAACGGTTCTTTCTACAGTAACAACATTATATGACATTTTTTTCGTCCATCCTAATGTTTACTATAGATCGCCTACCGCATATTGCATAATAGCTGAGCGTTAACGCGTTACGTTTGGAATCCACTCGGGAGAATAAAAAAAATGCCCGACGGCACACATTTTGTTTCGAAATGCTCTCTCTCTCTCGAGGCTAACCGTTAAATATTTTATTGTGGCATATCAAAGCTAATTGTATAATTTTTTACCGACTTCCCAAATAGTCTAAGAGCTGGTGACCATTTTTATTTTATTATTTTCTCCCGGCTGTATATTATAAGGGTGTATCAGGACTCACGTTAAAAAAAATACATAATATATATTAGATTTTTTAGATTTTTTATCGATATAAATAATCATTGAGGCGAAATGGCTCAAATTAATAATACTGTAAATATATATTATGTAATAATAATATGTATATAATACATTATACAGCAATAAAAAATATATAAAAGTACACTCAAATTGGCTATTTCCAAATAGCCAATGAAAAGGTGGGTCGTGAGATACATCATTTTAAAGCAAATAAAATTCTATATTTGACTATATTTTTTAATTTTTTAAACAATTTTTATATTTACGTTTTTTTATCATGAAATTAGTAATTTTTAAAAAATTGTTTGATTTTTTAGAGAAATTTTGACAAAAATACCCATTTTCAACCCTATTTTAAACAAAAAAAAAAAATTAAAAAATATATAGTTAAATGGAGAATTCTATAAGCTTTAAAATCATGTATCACACGATCCCCCTTTCCATTTAAAACAATGTCCCTCTATGCCCCCTGCCCACATTTCAAGAGCTGAAAGTATCAAATATATGCTAAAAGATAGTTTAAGTTCTCTTATTTAAGAAGGTTTTCTCAGAACTTGATTATCTCTTTTAGTTTACGAGAAAATGTCTGAGTAAATAGAGTTGGGACACCCGGTATATAAAATACATCCGGGATAAAATAATAAAAGGAACAATAACGGTCGTTAATGACTTATTGCAATGTCAAGTGAGCAATGAAAATTAACGATGTTCAGTTTGTTTGCGCTGAAAATATCATATTATGATCTATAAGCTTTCAAAATCACGGCAAACAGCTGACGATCACACAGCTGATCGGTGACGTATTTATTCATTCTAAAATAAAATCCGTCTCGATTTACAGAAATAAACCTTCGTTAGTTTTTTCATAACGTATGTACGTATGTACACAGACTTCGTTAGAGTCGCTATGTCTGTCGTAAGGCAGTGGCCAGTGTCTTTTAATTTTAAGAAGAAGAAATTCGCAAAAAATCGCTTTTGATTGGCCAACATAATACTTTTAACAAAAATCAGAGGCTACACTTTTAGTAAGTGTATGAGTGCAGCTACAACGAAAACACTAGATGTTCGTTTGTCCTGTGCCCAAACCAAGAGAAAACAAAGAAGGCGAGTTTTGGGCAAAATAAGAACAGTATGATTTGTTTAAAAAAGTGCAAAATGATGAAAAGAAATGATGAAAACCCGTTAACTAAGTTTTTTTTACTGAATTTTTTTAACAGTCGTAAACATGACAACAATGCACCATTTATCGTGATAAACTAAATCCTTTATTATCTTAAAAAAGTGATATTTTTTTTGTTTATCTGAACATCAACATAATATTTGAAATGTGTAATAAAAATATTGTACATTAGTAAATTAATGTATCTACTTAAAACTACAGAGCTCTTAAAAGTCTCCTAAAACTTCTTCACGAAAATAAAGATATTTAACACGCTGAAAGCCACATTAAATTACTAGTCTGGGGTCCACTGTCCCATGGGACTGCAGGCTTTAGGTTACTATACAATAACTTTGGATTGAATTATTAGTATAAATACCTCAAAAACAACTGATAAGTCTGATAAGTCCAACCTAATTACACATTGTGTATTTTATACCATGTTAAATCCGTAAAAATTAACAACTTAACAAAAAAAATTTGGCTAAGTATTTATTTTTATGTGAAGTCTTGTCGTTGCAGGCGATTTAACCCAAAATACGATACCCTCCTTTGCGTGTGCTTATGGGCCCATAAGCACAAGCAAAATGCGTGTGGTTATAAGTTTTTTTAATGCAACTTAAACAGAAAATATTTTTACGAGGACTTCTATGTAATAGGAACAACTTACCGGTATGCTCGGGTTCGAAGGTCGATGGTATTGCGGAGGCGGCGGTGGCGGCGTCCGAATCTTCGCCGTAGCGGCCGCCGATGCAGTTGTACTCGTCAGTATGGTGCTACTGGTCTGCCTAATGGAAGAATTCAGGGTAGATAAGGCGCTTGTCGGTGTCAAAACACTACTGTTCACTGGCGTCACTACGGGCGACGCCATTAAACTACCGCTACTGTTCTGCTTCACTAACTGGGGGGCGGCACTCGCACTGACGCCCGACGTTATTGTTGACGTTTTGTGCAATGAACTAGTTGTCCTAACCTTGCTGCCGCTCGTGACAGTCTGTTCTTTTGTGGTTCCGTCGTTTTGTAACAAATTCACTAGCAACGGGCTCGAAATAGTCACTGGGGGGTGCTTGCCCGGGTACGGGGGCGGCAGATTGTTCTGATACGGCGGTTCGCGGTTGCTGTGGATGGCTTGGTTCATGCTAGCAAACGGAAAAGGGCCCGCGAAAGCCTTACCTGTCACGGTCGCGCTCGCGGAAGGTGCACCAGGGCTCGTGCCCACTTTGGGGACCACGGAGTCGGCGGGGCACACGACGTTGGGCGATTTGAATTGCACTTGCATGCTGGGGCCGCTCGAGGCCGACGTGGAAGCCACGCTGGCGGAGCTGGTCGCTGAGAGGAACCGCGAGAGCCCCAGGTCTGCGGATTCTGTACGGTCGTTGCTCGACGCATCTGGAAACAAATTGAGAAATTAATATCACCCTTTGAAATAACAAATTTTAATAATATTTTAATATATATTTCAAGCAAACATTTATGAACTAGAACGTAAAAACCTTACAGTGTGAGCTGCGCAATCTGGCGAAAGTTTTAGCGCCAAAATAAGAAATTATAGCACTTTAAAGCTTGTGTTCTTTGCACTGAGTTTTTTTTTATTTTTTAATGACATCAGAAAGAACCTCGATAACTGAAAAAACCCTTTGCAAGTCTAAGTATTCCTCTGTTTCTCACGGTTTCAAAGTACATATTATTATTATTAAGAACAAAATGGCTATAAATATTAACTTTTTATGCAATCGCGTTTAATCCGAGTTTACACTAGTGATTCAGGCCTATTTACATGTACCATTGAAATCTATTCAATATTGACAAAAATTACAATACCATGCAATTTTAATATAGTTGACGTAAATGACCTTGCAATTTTCGTCAAAATTGCCACACATTTCAATCTCAATGGTACATGTGAATAGGCCTGATTGTCGGTCGGTGATAGTGATCAATTCAAAGTCATAATAAAAATATATTTAAATAGTTATTTATATACCAAGGGACTAAACTGGCTGTTTTAGTCCCGCTGCATTAGTGTTTCCTGAGCGAGCGTAGCGATTATTTTCGTAATTTAATCAAGATGCCTGTAAATTGCGAAAAGTCAGTTTCATGGCTATCGCGATTTCAATTGTTTTTTAATATGGATGACACAAACGTCAAAAAAATGGACGAAGATGATAAATTTTAAGTTATGTATAAATTGTTATAACAATGTTATTTTTAAAGTTTTTCTTTGGTAAAATCAAATAAATTGGTTTGAATTGCTAATTTATTACAAAACACCACCAAACCTAATTTTTGAACTAGCAAAGCACATAGTAAGATTAATATTTTAATATTATCAAGGTTGGCGTAATTTTTATTCCCTAGGGAGAAAAACGGCAAGTTTAGTCCCGAAAATGAAAGCGTAAAATTAGGTATTAGTCTTGGTCGTGCAAAAAATATATTTAAAAAATGGTTATCTATTATAGTGATTCAGTTTATTTTTTTTATATATGTTAGATCCTAAAGCTTTTAATATATATTTTTTTAATTTAAAAATTATTTACTATTTTTTTTTTATAAAAAAATGATTTTTTTTACACTTTTGAGAGTTACTCACGGGAGAAAGTAAAATAAAGTTATGCGAGATTTTTATTATCCCATAAAATTTATAAGCCCAAACGCTTTTCGTCCGTGACTCATGAATATGTAAATTGTTTTATTATTAAAAAAAAATCGATTTAATCGAAAATCGAATAAAAAAATAAGGCGCAGGTGATAAAATTAAATCACGCTGGGCTATTTTTAATTATGAATTATTATTTTAAATAAAAAAATAAATACAGAAATAAATAAACAATCTTCTAAAGGTGGATTTAACCAGTTTTATTTTAAGGGGAATTTTAAAAATCTATTTTTTTTTTCTTTAAATATAAATAAACATACCTACAAAATTTCAGAATATCTTTTTTCTTTCTATTAAAAAAAAAAAAAATGTTTACAAAAAATATATTTTTAAAATTTGGTAGGTAGGTAGAAAGACCCCTTAAGGCATTCTTCAATCAAGTTTGGACTGAAGTCATATATTTAGTGCGTTCAATGGAAACAGCAATACTCATCGAAAGCTGTCAAATCACTACTGAACGATATAATCAGTTCGACTGATAGATGTCGCGGGAATCATTCCTCATGAACGTTTTCAGATAATTAGTTTTGTATGGTTTTATAAAAGCGCGGGATTGTACTTTTTGTGGGTATATCTCTGCCTTCCTAATTTTTGCCCCAAACTTTTTTATGTGTAGTTTTTTTAGATTTTTTGTAAAAAATATACATTTCTTGAGTAAAAATACATAAAAAATGTCGTATAGTGTAACACTGTAGGAGCAACCGTTTTCAAAAAAAAATACAATTAAGAGGAAGTAACATTTTGTTACGTTACTCTTCTAGTATTAAATTTATGTGTTTTGGTGAAGAGTACTTTTTAAATGAAAAATCACCCTTATTAAAATTTTATTGATGCTATTATTTGTTCACCATTCAATATGTCACCTTCGAAGGGCCGTAGCTCCCTTAGGACACGTTCAAGTATTACGTAACGCAAAATATGGCCATTTTTGGTCCCATAAAATTTCCGCAACCGGTTAACCGAAAACCGGTTATTGGCTATGGTTTTCCATCTCTTATTTGTTTTTGTTTAGAGGATTTAGTGAACTGTTAACCACGCCGTGTGCAATTAAATTTGCAAGGAATCCGTTTCTTTAGGCCTGAATCATTTGTAAAAACGTGATCCAACAAACATTTTATAAGTTTATAATGTTTTAAGTGTTACGTAACATTTTTACTGACACCCACCCCCCTTCTGTAACGCGGCGTAACGTTTTCGAGACCCCTCCACCCCCACCCCTAGCGCGTTACGTAATACTTGAACGCTCCCTTAGCATGCAAACCAAAATTTAAAAAAAAAATTCAAAAAATATTTTTTCTACAAAAAACGTGAAATCAGAGGAAAAGACGGACATTTTCAAAGTTTCTTATTTTTTCATGAAACTATTTGTATCCAAGAATTTTTGTCTAGGACGTTTTTTTGGCGATTTTGGGAAATTTGAAACTACCGTATAAAGCTTTCTAGCTCTACGCGCGGTGGATAGTTTATTAATTCAACATAGATAGTTTGGTATGAATGGAAAAATAGGTTGGTTTGTAATTATAGTAAAAACCGCGCGAACCTAGTAATTATATCACATGATTTATTAATAAATAATTTTACGGGTAAAAAAACTCGACGAAAATTTTTTAAATGGCAAAAAGGTCAACTTATGCATATAAATTTAATTTTAATCGTGAATTATAAAAAGCCGTGAAGATATGTAATGCTTTGCATTGAATAGTATACTCAAAACATTTTAAAAAATTTAAAATTTGGACTTTTCCTTTCAATTTTTATAATATGTGACCCTCCACAAAGAAACCTACTTAGTGTGTCTTTACGTATTTATTTTATTTTTCGGATTCTTATGTAAAAAACTTACGTAAATTTCACACACCAAGTGAGTTTCTTTGTGCAGGGTCACATATTTTCCATTACATTTACATGTTTGTTTAACCTCGTACTATTCTACTTAATTAAGCATCCCCTAAGTCTAGGACTTGTGTAGGCTAGTAGTAGAGGGAACCACCGGCTTTAATTGACTTTCGAAGCAATTTATAGGGTCACATATGCATGAATAATTTTTTTTTCTGAAAAAATGAGGTTTATCCGACTTTTTTATATATTTTTGTTTCTACGGCTCCTAAAACTTTTCATTTCATATTGATCGGATATTAGGTTCTCGAGTTTGTGATGGGCGGACAGACAAACTTTTTATAAATTCTTCAAAATCCGAAAAAAAAATACGTACTTGCGTGTTCTTAAAAAAAATACCCTCCAGGGATATTTTTGACAATGGCAGGGTAATTAACCTCAAAAACAGGGATTTTTTTGTAATACAATTACTCTGACATAACAATTTGTTTTTTGAGGTCAAATTTTTAAAGTTCAATGAACCAAAAAGTTTAGAGCTGCTGATTAAAAATCTGATATCTTAAAATTAAAATTCAAAATGGCGGATTTTGACATCAGAATTGATCAAATGACTGAATTCTGTAGTTTTTTCAGAATTTACAGTGTAAATGCGTGAGACTGGAAAACCACGTTTCCAACGAGGTGAACACGATATTTTTTTGAAAATGTAGTAAAATACTCTTCTAGATCTATCTGTGAAGAGAATAATGAGGAATAAAAATTGGGAAACTGGTTTTATTGTATAATTTTTTAAATTAAAATATTAAACCTGTTAAATATGAAAAATAAAAGAAAATACGACATTTTAATTAGTGAAAAAAAAATCTCGCGTCAACTGGGTACTTGACATGCAAAATTTTGTATATTTTTAGTTTAATTTTTATTAAAAAATACTACACACTTTCAAAACACTTTCCCCTATCATAATGGTTCATATTAACAAAAAACAAAAAAATATTACAGCAAAAGTTATCGATAATTTTAAAAAATGGGCTTTAAAATTGCGCTCAAAGCGTTATCGAGTTATCGTAGTCACAATTTTTCCGGAGCGACAGATTTTTTTTTTTCGCTTTTTTACGCAAATAAAATATAAATAGAAACGAAAAAATGAATAATTTTTTATTGATCAAAGCAAGAAAAAGTAAAAATTATCTCGATACTGATGAGCGCCAAAAATTATATTTTGGACACAAGTACCTAAAAGAATGATACTTTTACGTACTCAAAAAATGTAATTTTAAAACTAATAAATGCGAACCAAAAACTCAACTTTTTTTATCATTAAAAAAAAATGTATGAAGCCTGTTAAAAAACGTATAGTTCTGCTTGTTTATAAAAATGTGGAAAATATTAAGAATGAAACTTGTTTTGTTTTCTTCATTTATTTTTTTTCTTGTTTTATCTCTCTCCTTTTAATAACAAAATCCTTCTGAAGAGATAGAGAGGTTAGAACAAACTAAGGTAGTCTTCCATTATGTAATTTTGGTGATATGCAAGACAAATTTGACCTATAAAATTCGATGAAAATAAAAAGTGGTTGGTATTTCATCTTTTAAATTTTTTTTAGTAGAAGAGACATGAATTTACAAAATTGCCAAAAAGAAGAAGTAAGAAATTTTATCTACCTTTATTTTGCCAAAAACTGTACCTATGTAAACCACACTATACTGGAAATTCAATAAAACCTGCAGTGACTCATACCTCTGCTGCTTTCTTATAAGGGGTCCGCCTTTGCGAAGCTTCGACGAAATTACGCGAGTCGCAGACGAACTGGTATGATCTTCGCCATTTACAACACATTCGCAACTGAGTGACTGCAGGTTTCATTAAATTTTCAGTTTAGTCTGGAAACAATTTTTAGCTCAAGTTTTCTTTCATAATTTAATTATTTAGAGCTTTGGCATCGTTTTAAGATCAAATTTTAAAAAATTTATCTATACGTTTTTGAGAAAAACGATTTTCATTTGTTTTAACATAATAAATATGACATATTTAATTTTTTTTTTAGATACTCCGGTTTTACGTCAAAAAGTAAGAAAAAAGTTTTCATAGACGTTTGAGCCAAGTTGCTTTTTAAGGGAACTAGCGTACTTTTAAAGGGCATTTTTAGAATATTTATCACTTCATATCTCAGAAACGGTTCAACTTATTAACATGAATTTTTTACTGAACTATAGAATGTAAACATTTAACGTTTTATTAAAACTAAGTTTTTGACCAGGGGCGTAGATAATGGGTGTCTCATAATTTATATATAAAACTGTAAGTCCGCCCCTGGTTAAACATTTATTTTTTTTATATCATAAAATGATAATGTTTATTGGGTGCATACTACAGTAAAAATTTCAAGTCAATAAGTTAAACCGTTCCTGAGTTATATAAGTGAATATTCTAAAAATACCACTTAAACATGTTCTAGCTCCCCTAACAAGCCATTTAACACAAACGTTCATAGAAACTTTTTATCTCACTTTTTGACGTATCTATCTGAATATTTTAAAAAAAATTTAAATATGTCATAATTTTTTTGTTAAAACAAATGAAAATCGTTTTTCTCAAAATTAATTATGAAAAAAAACTTGGGTTATATGAAAGATGAGCTAAAAATTGTTTCCAGACTGGTGTGAAATGAATGTGACTTCTGTATTAGAACCTGTTGTTAGTAATAAGATTACCTATGAAAAAAATCTTACCTTGTGAGGTGCGTAGAACAATTTCTTGAGGAGCAGAGTTACCAGTGGCAAGCCTGAGGGAAATGGTTTGGTCGCCCTCAACGTGAACGCTGAGGATCCCCAAGGCCCTGAGTTGCTGAGAGCCCTCATTAGCAAGCTGTCGAAGGCGTAACGCTGCTTCACGAGGAATGGACAGCGTTACACGAACAGAGTTCCAGGGCTCCAGCTTGTGTACTTTAACCTCCTCACCCAAAATACCGTTCAAACTGCCCACCACACGTTCCAATTGTTTAGGGAACCCGGGATCAGACAGGTTCCCTTCGCAAGTCACTACAGTAGTAACTTCACTGTAGCCGTCACTATTTTCTGCCATTTAGTTCCGGCATTTTCAGCCGCACTGGTTCTCGTTACAGGGGTTTTTACCCCTGTACACTCGCACATTCCATTTTACTGCCAATTAGTGCTACACTGCACCTGCAAAACAATACCAATTAGACAAGCTGCACTGTATGGGAGATAAGGATATCGGATCGCGAAAGGGTGAAAAAAAGTTGAATTAAGTATCTATTAACAAAATGCAGCGATAATAGGCGGCCAAAATGACAAAAAAGCATCGAAAAATGGTATAATTTGTGGCAAATAGAAGATGGATATGATCGCAGCCATCTTGGTGCGCGGACGGGGGAGTGTTATTCCATGTGTTCAAACACAAAATATAACCGTCTAAAATAGCAAAAACAAGGCAAATTTGCCCTATTACCACATTAAACGTGGCGTTTTACCATATTGCCAAGTTTGAACACACGGTCTCATACATAAGTGCTTTTATTTATGACGGAAATCGAGTTGCTTACGGCCAAGAACATTATATACCCCATTTATGTGACATACTTTTGACACTCAAATATTAATTCCAGCTGGAAAGTCTCTTGTTTCACTTGTTTATTTAAACTAAATGGTCACTATTTTGTACAATATTGCGTAAAAAGATTGTAAAAACACTCATAATCCTAGTACAAATTATTAAACGCTTTCAACAATAACAACTCGACGCCATTCGAGATGCGCAAACTGAATGCGCACAACGTAAAATCGAAAACGGAAATGTTTTGACAGCTCGTAATGGAATCCAACAAAATCACTAAATTTGACCCTAGACTTTTTCAAAATTTATTTATTCATCTAATAATTGATAAAAACCACAAATCCAAAATTATATCACACGTTACATTAAAAAAAAATCGCATCGCTTTACCGCCGACACGCATCTTTTTTTTTCAATTCTTTATTTTGACGTGTACGATTTTTTTTGGCGATATTTGCTATTTTAAATAATCATTTAACTGTTTCTATTACTCAGCTAATACATAATATAATTCATTGCAAAGCATTTTTTTTGCCAAATTAACTTTTATCATTTTTCCAAATAGTATAAAATTTTTTCATTATAATCTAGTTATACATGCAAATTTTAAATAAAACATGGGTTACTTTATAGTTTATTTATTACAAATAATTTACAATAATTTTGATTCTTAGGAATCATCTAATGAAGGTACACTATAATAACTAGATATTTTTAATTTAATCAGCTTCACAGGAATCAAACAAGCCTTTGTTTCTGATTTGGTTAAAGGCTTTTTCAATATCGTAGGACCTAAAACAAAAATTAAAAGCTTAGAAAAAATATTCCTTATTTAAACATCAACACTTACTTATAGAATTCTCCATATACATTCTTACGATGATCATTGACCAAGACTTTTTGGGCTACTGCAGCTACGAGGCACATACCAACAGCCAAAGCTAAATTTCTCTTAATTTGGTTTTGTAGCAAGCCACGTAATTGGGGCTTGTTGACTTTGCTTACTGAGTCTCCTGCCATTTCAGATGAATCCTAGAATCAAAGAGGTATTACATAATTTTTATACAACAAAAAATTTACATGAATTTAACATAAACTATCTATCATAATTTTTCTAACGAAGAAGGCATGCGATTTTAAGAATATAATGGATAGTTTGGTGAAAAAATTGATTAACTTTGTGGAAAATAGATAAAGATCACAGTACCTTCGCCTGCTAAGAAAATGACTGTCAAAAATACAATGCTACCAACAAAACAAACTACTTATCAGGTGACTGTAAATTCCCTAGATTTAGGAGGGAAATTTTAAAATTACGTTATTTATAGGTCAAACGATATATCATTCACAAAGTTGGTAACTTTCTTTTTTAAAAAAGGAAATATGGATTAAGGCGATTCGAGGTAATTAAATATAGATATATTTATAAAAAAAATACAACATTAATGTTAATTTAACGATTTTTCTTTTGCTGAGGCTTTCCAAACGGTTTTCCTTTGCCTTTGGCATTGCCTTTTCCTTTTCCTCCAAACTTACTGCCAGACGCACCTTTTCCAGTAAATTTACTACCCCCCTTTTTAGGCTTATTCTTCATTTTCTGCTCAAAATTCGCATCATACCGGAGTTTTTTCACGTTTTTCTGAGAAGTATCTGTAAGATCAGAAAAGTTGGACTTGCGCTTTTTGCTGACTAATTTTCTTTGCTCTGTATCTTCCTTTACAACTCCTATTCTTTTTTGTTTTTGATTTCTTTTAGCTAATTTCGCTTGCATAAGAGCTACTTTACTCACTTCACTGTTGACTTCTGGTTTACCTTTACCTTTTTTATTTTTAGCGTTTTTTCCTTTATCATTTTTCTTTATTGATTCTGCGGGTTTTATACTTAAACGTTCCTTTTCATCTTTTCTTTCTTTTTTAGTTTGAAACCATGGTCTTTTTTCATCAACTTCTCCCTTTAAGATTTTTTCTGCCCTATTATGCTGATTCTCAGCTTTGCTTAACAATCTTTCTTCATACTCTTCTTGTAAAACTTGTGCTATCTGGGGCTCTAATTTTTCCAATTTTTGTCGATATTTATCTATAATATCGATTGGAATAACTCTACTTTTAACCGGATTTTTCGCTCTTTTTATAACATCTTTCACAATCTTGCGTTCTTGTTCACCAGCTAAGCTTACAGAAACACCAGCCCTTCCAGCACGAGCTGTTCTACCTACCCTGTGAATATAATGCTCTATGGTAGCAGGCATGACGAAATTTATAACAGTTTGAACTCCCTGTATATCTAAACCTCTAGCAGCAACATCTGTTGCAACTAAAACATCGCATTCTTTATCTTTAAATTTCCTTAAAGCTTCTAGACGTTGAGGTTGTGTTAAGTTTCCATGTAATTCCGCGACTTTTAACCCTAACAGACCTAATAAAATATGCAATCTATGGGCTTGTTTTTTAGTTTGAACAAAGACCATACAATGTTCTCTAAAAGTCCTACAAACTAAAGCTGATAATATTGGTTCTCTATCTGCCTCTTTATCAGTTCGAATTCTAACAAATTCTTGTCTCAGATTAAATGCTACATCTCTGTTACTATCAACAAACAAGCGAATAGGTTTATTGAGAGATACAGCAGCCAAATTTTCTACTTCATCAGTCATTGTAGCTGAAAACAACATGGTTTGTCTCTGCCTTGAACACTGCCTGATGATCTCCTTCATTTGCTCAGCAAAATACTCATCTAGCATCCTATCAGCTTCATCAAGAATTAACACCTCAATAGAATCCAGAGAAAAAGTTGGGGTACTTTTCAAATGATCTATCAAACGACCTGGTGTCGCTATTACAATGTCCGGGTTTTTACGTAGAATATTTTCTTGGACTTTCAGGTCCAAACCACCGACAGCTAGACCGATTTGTATGTCCGAAAACTGGCAAATTTGTTTGGTAACTTGGTAGACTTGAACACCCAATTCTCTGGTGGGAACAAGAACTAGTACTCTGGTGACTGGGGTACCTCCTGAGGGTCTGTAGAGTAAACGTTCTAATGTTGGTAGCATGTAAGCAGCCGTTTTACCTGTACCAGTCGCGGCGCAACCACAAATATCCCGTCCTAGAAAAATAAAATAGAGTAAATGGAGTGGAATAGGTTATTTAGGGTAATTTGTGGCAAAGTTATTTCAGATATAACCCTTAAGACAGTACATAGTTTATTTTAATTATAACTGTGCTTAACTGCGGCGCATTCACCAATTTTTAAAATTTTGCGCAGAGATAGAGTATATAATTATTTTAAGTTTAGTGGAGGTGCAGAGTCTGCACTGTAGACTCTATTTTCCTGGTAAAACGATATGTTTGTGTAAGGATTTTTGGTAGAAACTGAAGTGGGGCCCCACGTAGGGAGTCAAATGGAGGGTAAAAACATTTTATCACACATTGTGGCATCACAGCTCACCAATAGTTTCAACCTTATGTATTAAATTGAAAAAAAAAAAAAAAACAATTGATTACCTAACAGTGCCACAGGAATGGTTGCAGATTGAATGGGTGTTGGATGAACAAACTTCATTTGAGAAATGGACTTCAGTAAAGGTCTTGAAAGGTTCATTTGATAAAAACTTCCATTTTCAGTATTCATTTCAACATCCTCAAAAAATGGTTCCTCAGGTTCCTCTTCTGTTTTTGATTTCTTCTTCTTTTTCTTCTCTTTGGTTTTAATTTTGTCATGTTTCATTTCATCGTCTGATAAAGATATATCTGAATCATGTGCTTCTTTGTCATCTTCCTCGATTTCTTCATCTTCTGAATCTTTATTACTATCTCTTATCTTCTTTATTTTATCATCTGTCTTGCTTTTGGCTTTACGCTTAATATATTTTGTCAAATCATTCCAAGAGTCTTTATTATATTCTTCTACTGAGCTTACAAATTGAAAATCATTGTTAAAATCAGCTTGTTTTTTATTTTTTTGTTTTGTCGGTTGAAACTAAAAGAAAAACATATGTATTAAAAATGTTTAGCTATAAAATTAAATTCTAACCTCAACTTCCACATCCGAGTCTTCTGAAAAATACTCTACTTCATCATCATCCTCGATTGTCCTTATTATATCGGAAAATCCCTTTTCTTTCTGGGCTATCATAATGATAATATTGGTTTTAAACACTCATAAATAATAAAATTGTGGAAATTTCAAAATAAAACGTGCTGACAGCATGCGCAATGTATACAAGTAGTAACCTTAGCCATTTCGGAAAATTAATTATCTTTTTTAATTAATAATTCTTTCAAAATTAAATAAACTTAATGAAACAAGCCAAAAAAATATGAATTGATTTTAATTGTAGTAAATTGATTTTTAATTAGATAAAAATGATTAAAGTTTGTCAGAGAGATTAAAGTAGTTGCGAGTGCTTAGTCACTGCCGCGCATGTGTCATTTATCCCGCTGTCATTCAAAAAGTCGAGCGGGTCTCAGTTGACGTCAGTTGCAGTCAGCTGAAAGTTATTTTTACTTACTTCAGTAGTAAATTTTCATTAAATTTAGTTAGTTAATTATATTAATTAGTTGAAAATGCCTAATATCATCAACGAAATTAAATTAGACTTCAAAGATGTATTGTTAAGACCCAAAAGATCCACACTGAGGAGCAGAAATGATGTGAGTATTGATTTTTTTACTGGTAATTTCCTCTATTTTTTGGATTTTGGTAATTAATTAACATTTCTATTTAGTTAATAAATTTATAATTATGTAGAAAACAATAAATTAAAAATATTCTTTCTAACCATTTTCTTTTCGTTTTTTTTTTTTTTCAAAAAAATATTAATTTTAAAATTTAGTTTTAGTGCGTGTTATATTTTTATTTTTGTATATTTTTTCTGTTTATGTAATAGCTACATACCTAGTGTGTATGACAAAAAATAGAAATAAGTTTTTCTAAAATTTTCCTTTTGTTAAATCAATAAAATAAAAATTATATAATTTATTGATCAAAATTTATATTTATTTGTTTAACAGTTGTTCATTAACGAATGTTGCAAAAGGACAAATTAATAATATAAACTATTAAATAACAAAACAATCGATTTAAAAAAATAAATAATAATAGTTTGAAGGTTATGTATTTTTTTGGGGCCCAGTTGCCTCTTATTAATTTTTTTTTTCAAAAATTTACCTTTGAGGTATACATTTATTCTATTTTTATAGAATTTCAGGGTGTTTTTATTTTTAGCGTATCGGAATTTTTCATAAACCTTTATAAAGCTTTGTGCCAATATTTGTGCAATAAAACGGGGCTAACAATGGCAAAATTTATTTATTTTTGATATAATATTGGATCATTTTATCATATTGATATGTTTGGCTTAAGTATATATAGTTATAACTTATGTCTTGAGTCAAGGGTCTTGACTTAAGCTTGGACTTCCAGATTAGGGATATTTGCACAGAACACTAGATATTTGTACAAACTGTTGACAAGTCAATGCATGTTCTGCAGGGCCGGTTCTGCAGAATTTCTATCTGCGTCATACAGGCTGCGTGTCTCACAAGATCCTTTACTGCAGTATATGACGTCATTATAATGACGTCATGACTTCAAATTGACGTGTTTACTACACGTAAAAAACTCACCATGCGAGCTGTGCTATATTCGACTCCGCCCCCAGGGGGTGGAGACCGGGGGTTAAACTTTTTTTTAAAGGAAAAATTTTTTTTTTCAAGATTTTTCGTTTTTCGTAAAAAGAATTAAAATTTTTGTTTTTTACTTTTTTTCAAAAATTTTAATTTTTTAATAAAATTTCGTTTTTCAAAAAAAGATCTTTTTTATTTTTTTAATTTGTTTTGAATTTTTTTTTGTATTTGGAAAAATTATGCATTATAGGTACCATTTACTGTGAATAGTATACAGGGTGATCAATAACTGGAATACCAAAATTTAAGAGGTGATTCTACATCTCTAAGGGAGCTACGGCCCTTTAAAATTGTAATAAAAATAAGGTTTTTAATTAATAACTCTGCTACCCTTTAAGCTAGAGCGACGAGCTTTTGCTTGTATACTAGTATTAATAAGGACAATAAGTTTATGTTAATTTATTTTTTTGAATTTATCCAGAGGCGTGCCTTAACACATTTTTGCCCCAAACTTTGTATGTGTAGCTTTTTTGGATTTTTTCTAAAAAATATTGATTTCTTGAGTAAAAATGCATAAAAAATGTCATAGTGTAACACTGTAGGAGCAACCGTTTAAAAAATATGCAATTAAGAGGAAATAACATTTTGGTGAAGAATACTTTTTTGCTCAGTTTTAAATGAAGAATCACCCTGCAGCATTAAAATTTTATTCATGCTCTTATTTGTGCCCCATTCAATATGTCAACTTCGAAGGGCCGTAGCTCCCTTGGGGCTCATTTCCGAACCACCCTTTAAAGAAACTTTTTTTCATATTTTTGGATGTGGAATCTCGTCTTAAATTTTCCCATGGCACTTACTGATCACTCTGTATAATGGAAGGCAAAACTTACATATCTTCACGGCTTGTTATTATTTCAGGTAAATTTGCACAGAGAAATAACATTTAGGAATTCCAAACAAACCTACAATGGCATACCAGTTATGGCATCAAATATGGACACGGTAGGAACATTTCAAATGGCAAAAGCATTATCTAAGGTAAGTAATCCCGTGATAATAGTCCCAGTTGCGATTTTTGGTAGACCCTTTAAAATTATTTTAAAGGGTTTGATAAAATATAGGTACCTTAGGTACCTATCTCGTCATTATTTCAAAGAAATTAGTTTTTACCACTAATCAGACTTGTCATTTCTGTGGTTTCTATAAAGAGATTATAAAACCATTGGGATTAAAATGCCAAACTACCTTCAGTACCCAAAAAATAAATAATAGTTAAAAAACTTAATTTAAATATACAAATGTTTTCATAATATGAAGGCAGAATAGGCCTCCGACTGCGATGGTTACTATATAATTTATTATTGCCTTAAGTGATTTATTAAAAAAATGAGTTTATATAAAAGTCGAACTAAATTTTCCGTCTAGCGCACCGTGTTTTAGGCGCATAAACTTTATTTGTTGAACAAATGTATTTATAATTATCTTATCACCGTGCACGGGGGAAAAGTGTGTCACTGCAGGCCTATTATGTCTAGACATAATAACATGCAGCGTTTCAAATATTAATGCTTCTAAAAAAATAATACTTTTTGCTTTAGAATATAAAATATAGAAAAAACCAGCTGTCTGGAGTGAGCGAGAAAACTTCCTCAAAAAAAATTAAGTTAATCATTGTTTTCTATGGATACCTATTCTGCGCGGCAAGTACAGCTTACACATACCGCTTTCGAGGTTAGCATTATTTTACTACGGTGAAAAACGGTACGTAACAGTCCGTAGGAAATATGCAATAAGTGCAGCGAAAATGTAACTTGCCGCGTTCTTTCTATGTAAAAGTTTGTTTTGGAAAGAGAAACAGGATAAAGCAAAAATAAAAGAAAACAAAATTATGGGTATTTAAAGGCTTTCAGACAAAAATTTAATTTTTTTCTTCTTAGTTTAAATATCAGTTTAAAATTGTTTAATATTATTACAAAATATTGATCAATCAATAAATAATATAAAAAAAGTAATTAAAAAAAATATATATTGTTTTAATATATGCCCATTTAAATATTTAACCCGTCCGCTACCAAGACTTTTTGACCCCCAAAATTGCTAAAAAAAAATAAAAAATAAATGTGGGCAAATAGAGAATTTTATAAGCTTTAAAATGATGTATCACACATTTAATACAGCAAGATCGTCGACTCGTATATGAGACATAGGTCTATTTAAAATTTTATTGTGGCTCATATATGAGCCGCTTGGTATCGAACGTGTTAAATAATAATATAACATACATACAAATAATGCTAACCTCAACAGCGGCATGTGCAAGCTGTACTTGCCACGTTCCTCTTTAGGAGAAAGCTGGTTCAAAACCTTTTATTATTGGAAGTGGCTATTTTGACGTCCAACGTCACATGACCTAATTATTAGTTTTTTTTTTTGTTTTTTTCGTTTGTTTGGTGTTTTTGATGGTGCTGATGATGTATACGTCCTGTATTCTTATTAGCTGATTTTTAGGGTCTTTGAAGCTTTTAGGTATATTTTTCGTCAAGATTGTATTCCCCCCGTTTAAGCCCCTCTAATGGGGGGACTTAATGCATTAAAAACAACAAACATGCGAAACAAACGACCTAAACCAAATAGCTAGGTTATGTTACGTCGAACGTATAAATATCCAGTTTGTATTATTTTTAGCATGGCCTCTTCACCTGCATCCACAAATACTACAGCCTGGATGAGTGGAAAAAGTTTGCCGACGAAAATCCGGATTGCCTTGGGAATTTGGCCGCCAGCTCGGGAATTGCCGAAGCGGATTTCGTGAAATTGTCCGAAATCCTGAAAACCATCTCCGGAGTCACGTTCATTTGTCTGGACGTGGCCAACGGGTATTCTCAACACTTTGTAGATTTCGTGCGGAAGGTTCGAGCTGCTTTTCCTACGCACACTATCATTGTAAGTTCATTTTTACGAAAGCGTAAATCTTCTATAGAATCAATTTCAAAAAATATTTTAAATTTTACATCAAAAATTCTTGTTATAATTTTCATTAATAAAATCTCTAATAATTTTTTGTAGGCTGGCAATGTAGTGACTGGCGAAATGGTAGAAGAACTAATTTTATCAGGGGCGGACATAATCAAAGTAGGGATCGGTCCAGGGTCGGTTTGCACAACTCGTATGAAGACTGGCGTAGGTTATCCTCAACTTTCAGCTGTGATCGAGTGCGCTGACGCCGCTCATGGCCTCCAAGGACATATCATTTCGGTAAAATATAATCTTTTTTAATCACCTTTATATTTTTTAATAAAACATATTTTTTCTTAATTCCATATAAAATAACATTTCCTAATTTTTAACAAATCTCCCCTTGCACATTATATCCAAGTCTCCCCTAAAATACACATTTTCTGTTTTGTATGATAAATCCCTGCACAACGTGCCCTAGTCTCCCCTGTAATAAAAACCTTTTACGTTTTGACTCAATCTCTCCTGTTTTCTTAATTTTCACTTTATTGTATGATAAAACCTTGCACAAAGTTCTACAATACCCCCTATTATAGGGGTTATAATATAAACCTTGCACAATTTGACTTAATCTCCCCTATTTTATGGAGTTTGATAGGTTTTTATCATAAAAATTACATGTGCATATCTAGGATAAAATGACATACGTGTCTGTATTACCTACTAAAAACGTTCTAATAGAAAGGTCCTTTCAATATACCTATTAATAGTTTTATAAAAACCTATCTAGCTTTATAAAATAGGGGAGATTAAGCCAAATTGTGCAAGGTTTCTATTCAAGTTGATATTTAAGAAAGAAATACATTGTTCAAGTTTATAATCATAACAGGGGGGACTGGAACAAATTGAACAAGGTTTTTGCTATAATACAGGGGAGGTTATGACACATTGTCCAATGTACAAGCCCATCTTTAGAGAAGTGACCTTTTATTTTTTTTCTAGGATGGGGGTTGTACATGTGCCGGCGATGTTGCCAAAGCGTTCGGTGCTGGCGCCGATTTTGTAATGGCCGGCGGCATGTTCTCGGGCCACGACCAATGTGACGGTGACGTCATCGAGAAAAATGGAAAGAAATTCAAACTATTTTATGGAATGTCTTCCAGCACCGCCATGCAAAAGCATGCAGGTAAAAAAAGTGTGGGAAGCCGAATTATAGAAAATATATATTAAATATGTATTATTCATATAAAAAAAAAACACTTTATTTTCAAGTATCATATTCAGATAATTTTTTTTAGGTGGTGTAGCTGAATATAGATCTTCCGAAGGAAAAACCGTCGAGGTGCCTTATAGGGGAGACGTGGAGAGCACTGTGCTAGACATTCTAGGTGGATTAAGAAGTGCTTGCACTTACACCGGAGCTGGAAAACTAAAAGAACTACCTAGGCGTGCCACCTTCATCAGGTGTACTCAACAGCTAAATAATATTTACAGTTAGTGAATTTTTTATCAAAAATAGTCCAAGTAAGGTAATTGTTTAGCCTTTTTCAATCTCATTTAGCCTAAGGGAACGTTCAAGTATTACGTAACGCAAATTTTGATCATTTTGCACCCCCCCCCTGTAACGCTATTTTGCTATACCATTAACATGGGCGTAACACTCCAAAATGCCCCCCTAGAAGCGTTACTTAATACTTGAACGTTCCCTAAGAGCTGGTGAACATTTTTAACAATTTATTTTCTGCTGGTTGAATTTAACATGTCATAACCCCTTGACTTTTGGTTAATTTATCACCAATTCGTCAAAATATTTATTTATTTATTTTATTTATTTGAAATAGATACACAGAATCATAAGTCGCCCGAGTTAACTCGGGTAAGCGGAAAAAAGCCAACCTGCTGTAAACGGGGGTGAGTGCGTTAAGGGGTCAAAGTACATCCTGTTTCTGGATCCGATTTCGGGTGTAACAAGCCTCAAAAAGCTGTTAAGTGATTATAATCGATTACTAGCATAATCTTAATGAGAATCACGTAAATCACGTAATCTTTAAGAACATGATTAAGTAATCACTGAACAAATTACTACCCCTTGGATGTTCTGGACCAGAATCTGGTAACTTCGAAATATAATGTACTTAAAAATGTTCACCAACTTTCCGAGTATAAAATGACAAAAAAAGCTATCCACTTCTGTGAAATGAATCAATTACTAGAACTAAAAAACATGTTTGTTCCTAATAGAGAGAATTAAGTTCATTATTAACTATTAACTCTTTTTAGTTCCGGTATCCATTGTGTTTCAGAAATAGACCACAAAATAGTAAAGAAACAGGCTATTTATACGTCGGACGTATACGAAGCTAACTATACGTCCTGTATTCTTATTGGCTGATTTTCAGGGTTTAAAAGTTTTTAAGGTATATTTTTCGTCAAAAATTTATTTTTCCCGTTTAAATAGCAAGGCTATGCCCCCCATAAGCTTCCAAAACACAAAACAAATAATAAATAATTAGTCTTAATATGATAATACACCATGTATTAACTATTTGGACCTTTTTGCGCAAATTAACAAAATTTCATCAGTTTTAAAGAAAAAAAAAATCTTCAAAAAAATATTAAAAAATAAATAGTTATATGTTTAAAAAGAGAAAAAGAGAAGGTTAAACTCTTTAATATGACGTATGACAAGACCTAGGGTGCCATTTAAAATATTGTCCACCACTGCCCCCCTGGCGCCACCTTACCGAATAAAAAATTAAAAAAGATGGCAAATTATAATTCGTATCGTGTGATTTACATATTCCAAATTTAAAGTTTATATCTCATTTCGTTCAAACGTTACGGGGGTGTGACATTTAAAAGTTACGTCCGAATAATCGCGTGACTTAAGTAATTGTTCATCCAATAAGCATATAGGACGTATACTTAGCTTTGTATACGTCGGTCGTATATATAGCCAGTTTGAATGTTAAATTACAACTCTATAGGGTCACTCTGTCCAACGGCAGCTTACTGCTTAGGCAGTCGTCAAAAAAAATATAATCCCTATTTTTAAGTGGATTTTTTATTACCGCGCTAATAAAAAAATATACTAAACATGTTCTCTTTTATCTGCTGTTTTAATATTTTAAGAAAAAATATAATTTACCAAAAAAATAATTGCCATTTAGTTAAATTTTAAAAATATTTATTTGTATATGTAAATGTATTGTCCACATTGTATCCAAAATGTTTTATTCTTATTACGAATCTGTTATTTTATAAACCAAAAATTTACTTTATAACATTTGTTAATTTAACGCACATAAGTCAAACTATACTTTTTGCACGAATAACAAAACAGCTCAAAATGTTTCCAAAAGACAATATTCCTAAAAATAGTCACCTTTTTATTTATTACTATATTTTTACAGTTTAATATTATATTTTCATTACTGCCCAATATATTAATATATATTTATTTAAAAATGCATTTTATTAAAAAAAAAAACACCAAAATATATTTCTAATCTAAAATTCCCAATATACTGTTAGTTTTAGTATAAACATAACAGCCTTAATACAAAGTATTTATATGGTCTGTTTCATCAAGGAAGATGGTAAATTAAAAATCGCACAGTAAATATTTTTACAAAAGGTTTGAATAGTATATGTATGTGTGTAGAATATAGTTATGTTTTATAAAATAAACGACGCAGTATATTCGCACATCCAATATTCGTACCTGTTTTGAAAATATTCACTGTGCGATTTTTAATTTACTATCTTGCTTGAAGAAACAGATCATAGTTCAGGTTCCTGAATTGCGTTTACATTTACCCCCCTGTCCCCTACCTTAGTTTATGGTATAGGGTATTTTTACTCAGGGTCTCAGTAAAAAATACCTTTATCAAGTGAATAAAGTAACAGTAAAACTATGGTCTGTTTTTTCAAGCAAGATAGTAAATTAAAAATCGCATATAGTATATGTATGTGTGTAGAATATAGTTATGTTTTATAAAATAAACGACGCAGTATATTCGCACATCCAATATTCGAACCTGTTTTGAAAATATTCACTGTGCGATTTTTAATTTACTATCTTGCTTGAAGAAACAGATCATAGTTCAGGTTCCTGAATTACGTTTACATTTACCCCCCTGTCCCCTTAGGGACACTAGATCTAGGTCCCCTACCTTAGTTTATGGTATAGGGTATTTTTACTCACGGCCTGAGTAAAAAATACCTTCATCAAGTGAATAAACTAACAGTAAAACTATGATCTGTTTTTACAAGCAAGATAGTAAATTAAAAATCGCACAGTAAATATTTTTACAAAAGGTTTGAATAGTATATGTATGTGTGTAGAATATAGTTATGTTTTATAAAATAAACTACGCAGTGTATTCGCACATCCAATATTCGAATCTGTTTTGAAAATATTCACTGTGCGATTTTTTAATTTACTATCTTGCTTGAAGAAACAGATCATAGTTCAGGTTCCTGAATTGCGTTTACATTTACCCCCCTGTCCCCTTAGGGACACTAGATCTAGGTCCCCTACCTTAGTTTATGGTATAGGGTATTTTTACTCACGGCCTGAGTAAAAAATACCTTCATCAAGTGAATAAACTAACAGTAAAACTATGATCTGTTTTTACAAGCAAGATAGTAAATTAAAAATCGCACAGTAAATATTTTTACAAAAGGTTTGAATAGTATATGTATGTGTGTAGAATATAGTTATGTTTTATAAAATAAACTACGCAGTGTATTCGCACATCCAATATTCGAATCTGTTTTGAAAATATTCACTGTGCGATTTTTAATTTACTATCTTGCTTGAAGAAACAGATCATAGTTCAGGTTCCTGAATTGCGTTTACATTTACCCCCCTGTCCCCTTAGGGACACTAGATCTAGGTCCCCTACCTTAGTTTATGGTATAGGGTATTTTTACTCACGGCCTAAGTAAAAAATACCTTCATCAAGTGAATAAACTAACAGTAAAACTATGATCTGTTTTTTCAAGCAAGATAGTAAATTAAAAATCGCACAGTAAATATTTTTACAACAGGTTTGAATAGTATATGTTTGTGTATAGAATATAGTTATGTTTTATAAAATAAACTACGCAGTGTATTCGCACATCCAATATTCGAATCTGTTTTGAAAATATTCACTGTGCGATTTTTAATTTACTATCTTGCTTGAAGAAACAGATCATAGTTCAGGTTCCTGAATTGCGTTTACATTTACCCCCCTGTCCCCTTAGGGACACTAGATCTAGGTCCCCTACCTTAGTTTATGGTATAGGGTATTTTTACTCACGGCCTGAGTAAAAAATACCTTCATCAAGTGAATAAACTAACAGTAAAACTATGATCTGTTTTTTCAAGCAAGATAGTAAATTAAAAATCGCACAGTAAATATTTTTACAACAGGATTGAATAGTATATGTTTGTGTATAGAATATAGTTATGTTTTATAAAATAAACTACGCAGTGTATTCGCACATCCAATATTCGAATCTGTTTTGAAAATATTCACTGTGCGATTTTTAATTTACTATCTTGCTTGAAGAAACAGATCATAGTTCAGGTTCCTGAATTGCGTTTACATTTACCCCCCTGTCCCCTTAGGGACACTAGATCTAGGTCCCCTACCTTAGTTTATGGTATAGGGTATTTTTACTCACGGCCTGAGTAAAAAATACCTTCATCAAGTGAATAAACTAACAGTAAAACTATGATCTGTTTTTTCAAGCAAGATAGTAAATTAAAAATCGCACAGTAAATATTTTTACAACAGGTTTGAATAGTATATGTTTGTGTATAGAATATAGTTCTGTTTTATAAAATAAACTACGCAGTGTATTCGCACATCCAATATTCGAACCTGTTTTGAAAATATTCACTGTGCGATTTTTAATTTACTATCTTGCTTGAAGAAACAGATCATAGTTCAGGTTCCTGAAATGCGTTTACATTTACCCCCCTGTCCCCTTAGGTACACTAGATCTAGGTCCCCTACCTTAGTTTATGGTATAGGGTATTTTTACTCACGGCCTGAGTAAAAAATACCTTCATCAAGTGAATAAACTAACAGTAAAACTATGATCTGTTTTTTCAAGCAAGATAGTAAATTAAAAATCGCACAGTAAATATTTTTACAAAAGGTTTGAATAGTATATGTATGTGTGTAGAATATAGTTATGTTTTATAAAATAAACTACGCAGTGTATTCGCACATCCAATATTCGAATCTGTTTTGAAAATATTCACTGTGCGATTTTTAATTTACTATCTTGCTTGATGAAACAGACCATAAGTAAAATTTCCATATAATATCCCTATATGAAGTAGGTTAAAAACAATCCTCTAAAAAATTTGTTTAATAAAACACATTCAAATAAGGCAAAACAAATAGTAAAATTAAAATATTAGTGTAACAATAGTTATATTTAGATTGAGATTTATTTCTTAATACCAATAAGCTCGTCTAAACTTAAATTCGTAAAAATTATAATAATAATTTTTTAAATAAATAAAATTTACATACTTTGTGATACAGTTATTTAGTAACCAAGGTGAATGTAATAGAGGAACTGCTTAATAAAAAAAATGAAGAACACTATAGCGGTAAGTAAAATTTACTATTTTTTTAACATTTGAGATTATAATTATCGAAATTGTATCACGAGATTATATATGTATTATAATTATCACCATTTCTATATTTATTTTTTGGTTTTAAATCGTTCTGTTACCTATTCAATGTAGACCGAGTTACCTTCAATTGACCCTAAACAAAAGTTTTCTACTGTTTTTGGTTTTTTTGCATTTTTTTAGCATAACAACATTTTTAAATGCCAAAATTAAAAAATATGTATTTTTTCTTTATTGTATAATAATTGTAACTAAGTACATTGGTCCACGGACTAATAATGGATGTACTGTGTACGTCCATATATTTACATCCTTTGTCGGTGGACGTCCATTTACCTTCCATAATTTCAGCTCTCTACGTTTATTCTAGTGGGAGAAACAGAGAGAGGGCGAACTTGGCCTTATACGCGTATGGGGAGTGATTTGAAGATAAGGGGAATGTAAAATTTATTTTAAAATTTGATTATCACTGGATGAGTATGTAACCTAATTTTAGTTTTAAATTATCTCGTGGGTAATAAATGGATTTTTTTAATTTTAGGGGTGGGGGTTCGGGGGTAAGTTTTATATTAAATTGTATTGTCAGACGAGCATGTGTACCAAATTTTAGCTTACTAAGTATATTCTAAGTGGTCGAAAAAGCCTTTGGCAGATTTTCCCTAAACAAACAAACAACAAACATTGCAAGTTAAATAAAAGTGTTTCACAGTCGCAAAAACCAGTTAAGTAAGCAAAAAAGCAAGTCCTATGGATGCTGGATGGATGGTTTGAACGGACATCTTATGAATGTCGACAGTTGTATCATCTGGACTCTGAACGGATATCCATGGGACGTCCATAGAGAAAAATGGGCATCCTATGGATATACAGTCGTCCATGAATATATGTCCATTGTGCTATCTGGGTATCTACATGTATCTACATTTTTTTTAGCTATTAATCTTATTTTTAAATGTCGTGCTAAGTCAACAAGCGTTGGTATACAGTAACTCTCTAAAAAAAGTAGTTGGCGCAGAATGCAAAGTTCCAATAAAATGTACGTCCAATACGACGTTTAGCTTTTGTTTTATGGTAAATGGAGAAGAAATTGCGAATGAGGAGTCCTATGAATGTCCCACAGGATTTGTTTGTACCTCTGACATTTTGGAACCGTAAGTCTTTAGGTCAAAACGTTCTACACCCCGGTCTGGAAACGATTTTTAGCTCCACTTTCATTCAGTTTTTTTTTTTTAATTATTTAGAGCTTTGGCATCTTTTTAAGACCAATTTTAAAAAAAATATATCGATGCGTTTTTGAGAAAATCTATTTTTATTTGTTTTAACAAAAAAAATATGACATATTTAAATATTATTTTAGATATTTAGATTTTACGTCAAAGAGTAAAAAAAAAGTTTTCATAGACGTTTGAGCTAAATTGTTTTTAAAGGGCATTTTTAAAATATTTATTACTTCATATCTCAGTAACGGTTTAACTTATTAAAATGAAATTTTTACTGAACTATAGAACCAATAAAAACGTTTAACGTTTTATTAAAATTAAGTTTTTGACCAGGGTCGTAGATAAAGGGTGCCTCATAATGTATATGTAAAACTGTAAGTCTGTCCCTGGTTCAACATTTAATTTTTGTATGTCATAAATTGATAATGTTTATTGGTTGCCTACTACAGTAAAAATTTCAAGTCAATAAGTTAAACCGTTCCTGAGTTATGAAGTGTATAATATTCTAAAAATCTCCCTTCTTCTAGCTCCCCTAAGAAGCCATTTAACACAAACGTTCCTAGAAACTTTTTGTCTCACTTTTTGACGTAAAATCTGAATATTTAAATTTTTTTTTAAATATGTCATATTTTTTTTTTTGTTTGAACAAATGAAAGTCGTTTTTCTCAAAAACGCATCTATAGATTTTTTTAAATTTGGTCTTAAAAAGATGCAAAACTCTAAAGAATTAAATTATGAAAAAAAAACTTGGGTTATATGAAAGTTGAGCTAAAAATTGTTTCCACACCGGTGTGGATATTATTGTGCGTCCAAATTCAAAGGCCCTTTTCTCCAAAAAGGGAAATATTTCTTATTTTAATAAATTAAAGGTTTTCCTCGTACTAGATAAAATGGGCCAAAACTGTTATATGTCAGTTTTGCCCCAGTTTGCCCTATCTAGTACAGATTAAATTTATTAAAATAAAAATATATATTTTTGAGTATCTTAAATCAGTATTTTGTAGTTGTGTGGAACCTGAAAATCCTGATATACGAGACCTGGATGACATAACAACCAGTGCCAAAAAAGAAATAACTTCCACTGCAATTGTTTCTACAACAACAGAAGAACCAAGTAGGTAGAGCCAAATATTAGTAACATTTGGACCATACTATGCATAGTATAAGAATACAACAAATTTTCTTTATAACGGCGTCTAACATTTTGCATTTGATGCGCTGTGAGCCAAAAACGAAATAAAAAAAGTTCTTTTTCGAAAAACTGCAATTTTTGTAAAGTTTACATTCAATATTTTTTTTTAGTCCTTCAGGAGTGCTCCAGCGAAATTACAGGAAACCATCGCGCTGAAAAATGCAACGAATTTTATGTCTGTGTCAGAGTCATGTGGTGGTATGAAAAAATCCGCCTTCTGTGCCTCTGGGGGCAAAGATTCGACCCTAAAATTTCAGAATGTGTTACTGATCCCACCTGTCAGGATTAAAAAAATGATTTGTAAATAATAAAATTTTCTAAACAAAAAAAATATTTTTTTACTACCTTTTCTTAACTGATGTTTCGCTCTTTATCCATTTTAATTAGGAGGCAACGAACTTAACTAACTAAATTTGGGCAAAACCAGACAAGTTGTGACAGCCAAAAGGCAGCACTAAAGTTGTCAGTGTTCTTGATCAGCCGTCAGCAGAAGTAAATTAAAAATGCACCTGGTTGATCTAACAATAGAATATTATCGAAAAAAAGCTGATGAAAGAGATTCGGATTCCTCGTAAAACTGTAGGTCCCGGGTTGTGAGGGAAACATCGTCGTTAAAAATGCAATAGTACCCCTAGGTAGGCCAAAAGGATAATAAAGTCCAGTTGCCAGACTTGTTCTCCCCTTTTTTACTACTACTAGAAAGAAAGAAAACTACGTTTTGGTAACTAGTGGGTAAAGTAAGATATTTCCCATGAGAAAATTAACCTGCGAGGCGTCAGCCCAGCAGGTTAATTTTCGAGAGGGCAATATCGGTTTACCCATGAGTGCCATACAAGGTTTTATCCAATAAATAGCTTAAGAATTCATATTTTTATTAAAAATTTTAATGACATTTACAAGAAAATAATTTGACAAGTGAGTTGAGTGGGTAAAATAAATAATTATCTACTCAATAAAGTAAAAGCCACGCGGGGGTTATTATTGAGTTTATCTTTTGAAAATAAAGCTGGTAATTGTCTTATTATCTGTATGTATTGGATAAAAATATTTCTTCTTGTCGGCATGCCGTGATTTATTTAAAGGGATAATTAAAAAAATAAAAATTATCTTTATGGGTAATATTCACCATAAATTTTTGTTTTCTACAAAACTGTAAACTAGATTAATTTAATGGTCTTTTATTGGGATGGGTATAAAATATTCACACCCAAATAAAAATGTATGCATTCTATTCTAAATCGTTTTAAATATGTGTAAAGTAAAATTATATTTTTTTCTAACGGTAAGAAATAAATCCAAAATAAAAAAAAATTGTCTGTCCTTCTTTTTGTCGACGTAATTTTTATTATTGAGTTGTAGATCTTAACCCTTTTGCCAAATAACATTTTTCATAAGGCTTTTTTTAAACCGTACTATATTTTTTTGCTACTGTTTTTTGATGTTTGGTTTTGAAATAGAATTTTTTTATATTAAATTTTTGTATACATAATAATATTATTAAGTTTTAAAGATGATCAAATGACCCAGAAAGTCGTGAAAAAAATCTATAAGTAATATCATTGTTCATATTTCTAGATTGTGAGTTTTTCCCATATCAATAATGTGAAAAGTTGTGGAAATAAAAAAATTGAATGCATCGACCAAAAATCATTTAAAGTCTGTGTCAAAATTGGAGATAAAACACAACTGGTTGGCAAATTACTTTTTTGCGACGAAGAACATTATTGCCATGGAACTATTGGATATTTCCCGTAAGAAAAATATAATTTTGATGTATGGGAAAGAGGGTAATTCTGGCCATCTCATATCTCAGTTATAAACCCATTATTTTGGCGCGTTTAAGGCTGTTTGTGCTATTATCATTAATGTGAGAGAAATTGTCATTCCCCCCTTTCCTTTATATTTATTCACCTTTTATTTTGACTCCGAAAAATTTTACAGATGTCTAAAGAAAAATCAGTTGCCTCCAGATTATTTTGCTACAAGTAAGTACAGAAAATATCTAATTAAAAAAAAAGATCAACAACAGAAATATTAAAGTTTTAAAACTAATTATAATTATAATTAATAATTAATTATAATTAATATAAAGGCTATAGCCTTTGGCTGAAAAATATAGTATATTCAGGCCTATTCACATGTACCATTGAAATCTATTCAATATTGACAAAAATTACAATCCCATGCAGTTTTAATACATGACCTTGCAATTTTCGTCAATATTGCCACAAATCTCAATATCAATGGTACGTGTGAATAGGCCTGATTAAAGTACTAGTTTCATAACATACGTTTTTAGCGCACGAGTACAAGTTTAGAAAACAAGCCGCTTGCGGCGAGTTTTCTAAAGTACTAGTGCGCTAAAAACGTGTTATCAAACGAGTGCTTTATACAATTTTTTCTATTTTGCTCTAAAATTTAAAAAAACTTACATTTAAATTGATGACTGATTTAGGGATTTTTGTTTTGGATTGGCATTACAGTTTACACCATGTATAAAATTCTAAGAGCAAATGATATTTTGATATATTTTATAGTCATCTCTTCTCTTTTTTACTGCAATTAACCAAGCCACAATTTTTACATGGTAAAAATAACCTAAACACAAAATTTTGTAGAAAATTCAACTTTAAAGCGACATTGCCCAGACAGCACATGATATCTTAAAGACGTCTTTTTTAGATCTTAATTATGTCTGGACGCCTAAAGACATAAAAAGGATATCTTATGGACTTCTTTTTAGGGATGTTTAAAAGATATCTGATTATGATGTCTATAAGAAGTCTTTTAAGTATTGGTACTAGACGTCTTAACTTCTATACTCATCGCTAAAAATAAATTAACCACAATCAACTATTAAAAAAAATTAATATTTTTTTTAAAGATCTTTTTTGAAAAAAAAAAAAATTTTAATTTTTTTTTAAATTTTATTTTTATGAAAAACGAAAAAATAAAAAAAAATTAAAAAAGAAATTTTCAGAAATAAAACTGAAAAAATAAAATTTTCAAAAAAAATCACATTTTTTTAAGATCTTTTTTTGACAAACAAACTACTTCTTATTCTAATTCTTATTATGCTTTTTATATCAATACGACCGTACCTAGCAACGTAAATGGGAGGGGGTATTATATTGTAAAGTCGCCTGTGCAAGGCATCAGTAAGATGTCTTAAAAAAGACGTCTTAAAGACGTTACCTTTTGTAACATACGACGTCGTTAAGACGCCTTTAAGATGCATATACGGCGAAAACCGACGTTCTTAAGACGTCTTGAATGACGAGCTACGACACCTTTAAGATCTCTTTAAGTCATCTTTGTGCTGTCTGGGTTATACTTGCCAGGTCTGTTGCCTACCCAAAAGAACAAAAAGTACAGATCTCTTATGGGCCTATAAGAACACGCAAAATGCGTGTGATTATGAGCTTATAAGAGTCGCAAAATAGAAAAATAAATTTAATTTTGATTTTTAATTCATCAACGCTAAAATTGAGGGCGTAAATTTTTGAAAGCATATTTCTAAATCCTTGTATACATTATAATGTATGTATGACCTAATATTTTTAAATCCTTTTTCCTGTAGCTCCTGCACCCGTGACTATTCCACCATGCACGAAAAGTGAACGTTTTCCATTTTACAACGAAGAAAGAACTTTAAATTGCGCAAAATACCATCAGTGCGTTCAAAATTTATGGTGGTGGGAACCAAAAACCGTGGAATGTCCAATAGGTTCTGGATTTAATGTTAAAACGTCCGAATGCGAAAGAACTATAAACCCAGTTAGGTAATTGAAAAAAAAAAAAAAAAACTTCAAGAAAAAATAGAAAAAAAAAAGTTTAGTTTTTTCTGAAAAAATTAAGTTGATTGGACTTTTTCTTCACTAGTATACTGTTTTCGATTTTTAAAATGTAAGGCCCCATAATTTTTATTTTTTCTATTTTGAATTTCAGTATATAAATATATTTCAATATAAGCCTATAGGCTTTTATTTTAAGATTTATTTTTGGTGTTTTTTTAATAAAGAAAAAATTTTTTTAGTTGTGCTACTATCGAAGCCCCAAGTACGTTGGCACCAACCAGTAAGTAAATAAAAGTAAATAAATGTTTTTTAAAATTCTACCATAAGTTAATGCGTTATTTTACCGTATTTTTAGCACCAAGGACAATTCCTCCTTGCTTTAAAAGCGAAAATTTTCCATTTTATGATGGAAATACAGTCAATTGTGCGAAATATTATGAATGTGTACCAAATATGTGGTGGTGGGAACCCAGAGAAAAAAGTTGTCCTAGTGGTACTGGATTTTCTTTAACTACTTCCGAATGCTCAAAGGAAATTTCTCCAGAAAGGTTATTTATTTCAATTTTTTTAAGTTTAATAGGACTAAATTTTCTTCAATGATTTATTTTTAGTTGTGAGGGAGTTAAAGGAACCAGTGAACCAGCAGTAATCAGTACTGACAAATCAACCACAAATAAAGATATTTCCACTACAGAAACTACAACCGTAAAAATTACTAGTAAGTAGATACCCTGCTGAAAATGACGGGTCAGGGCGGGTATAAATGGTGCATAAACCGGACTTGAGCGGATGAAATTCACCCGCTCAAGGCCGGTCTATGCAACATTTATACCCGCGCAGACCCGTCATTTTCAATAGGGTACCCACGTTAAAAAAATAACTTCGATTTAAAAATTGATTAAAATTTTAGCTGAAACTACAACAACCTCGACCGAAAAATCTACAACTGAAAATACAGGTAAGTTCGAGGGTAAGCTAAGTAAATTATGTGAGTAAACAACCCATGGCAACGCGATGATCATTTGTCAGCCTGCCGTTCCTGTAGTTCGGCGCTACCAATCTAGTATCATTAGCTAAGGGTAAGATAAGGGTAATTACCTACTTATTTATACATGATACTAAACAATTACTGTTTTTTTGGCAACATAAATTATAGTTTTTTTTTTTATTTTTTATGCCTATATTTTATTTTTCTTTAAACGCTAGAATCTCCAACTCCCGATAAAACTACTACTACTGAAAAAACCACTTCAAAACTACCATCTACAGTAGTAACTAATAATCCTGAAATTATTACGACTGAAAAATCTGTTACTGCAAAACACACTACTACATCTACAAGTAAGTATACTTACTTAAGTAGCTTACTAATTAGTAGCTTATAAGCTGGTACGATTTTTTTCCTTTTCCCGATTCATCGGGACTCATAAGTCTTGCATTAATAAAAACAATTTTGAAAATTTTGTATTGCTTTTTTTACGTTTCTCGACGTTTTATATCCAAACATGATATATTTTTTTAAAGAACTGTCTGTCGGTCTGTCTGTCTGGGATATTTGTGACCACGATAACTGGAAAACGCTTAGACCAATACTGCCCTACTACGATAGAAATCAGTAACTCAATTTGTCTCATAGCAGCGTTTTCAAAATATTACATCAGAGTTGACGTCAAAACGTTGCTATGCGACAAATGGAGTTACTGCTTTCTAGTAGGGCAGTATAGGACCATAGGTTCCTTATCCAGTTATAGTTTAGGATTATTTTTGGTAGAAATCGGTGTGGGGTAAATAGGTTTAAGTATTAAGCCCTATTTACAAATGGTACGTAAAGACGTAAATGTAAAAGCGCAAGAAATGCATTGGTTCAATTTTAATCTACTTTGAAATTGAACCAATCAGCGTACTGCATTTCTTTCTTACGTATATTGTACCAAAATTCACACACTTCATATCCCGGTTCTCGCGTTATTAAAGGCTGTAGAGATTTTATATTTTGGCTACCCCCCTCCCCCTCCTAAGTTACCTCCTATTTGGGGCGGGGGGTTAGCCAAAATACGAAATCTCTACAGCCTTTTAACGCGAGAAACGAGGTATAAAAGGTATGAATTTGGGTATAATTTGCGTTATACGTAATACTTGAACGTTCCCAGACAGCACAAAGATGATTTAAAGAGATCTTAAAGATGTCGTAGCTCGTCATTCAAGACGTCTTAAGAACGTCGGTTTTCGCCGTATATGCGTCTTAAAGATGTCTTAACGACGGCCTATGTTACAAAAGGTAACGTCTTTAAGACATCTTTTTTAAGACGGCTTACTGACGCCTTGCACAGGTGACTTTACAACATAATACCCTTCCCATTTACGTTGCTATGTACGGTTGTATTGATATAAAAAACGTAATTGTAATTAGAATGACCGGTAATTTGTTTATCAAAAAAAGATCTCTTAAAAAAATGGTAATTTTTTTAATAGTTGATTGTGGTTAATTTATTTTTAGCGATGAGTATCGAAGTTAAGACGTCTTGTACCGATACTTAAAAGACATCTTATAGACATCATAATCAGATATCTTTTAAACATCCCTATATTCCTTTTTATGTCTTTAGGCGTCCAGACATAATTAAGATCTAAAAAAGACGTCTTTAAGATATCATGTGCTGTCTGGGTTCCCTTAGACTTTCTTATACATTTTTTCAAACATTTATTTTTTATTCGTGGGAAGATATCATCCTGATGTAGTCGGTGTAGGTTAAAAAAAATAAACTATTTTATTGAGTATATTGTCAAACACCGACAAATATATTGTTTAAAATAATAAACTAGATGAAACGTTGCAAGCACCCTGTCAAAACATCGGCACTATTGTACACTAGAGCCATCTAGTTTGCAAATTTCAAACTAGGTGTTTTGTTTGATTTTAAATTCTGTATCTTTAAAACATTATATTCTAGCAAAAAACTGTATATAAATTTTTTTATAGGGCTTAAAAAGAGCTTTTATTTAAAATATAATTTTTTGAAATCGGGTTATAAATATGTGAGATATGCTAAAAAAACTTTTTACTGCTTTAAACGCCAATATCTTGAAAACAATGCGTTTTAGGAAAACGTTGTTTATAACATTTTTTGACCAATTTAAAATTATCTTTTATATATATAAGTGCTAAATTAACCAAATACAATAATAATTGCCTTAATTATAAACAAAAAACGCTAAAAATAGGAGTTTTACCCTATTTTTACCCCCTTACCCCCAATCGTTTACCCCCAAAATCTACTAATCAGCTCTTCGGAATACGATAAGAAACAATATGCAAAAAACCGCAAGTCGATATCTCATGTAGAAATGGAGTTAGAGAGTTTACACCCAGACAGACAGACAGACAGACAGACGGACGCAAATTTTTTTTTACTGATTTCGACTCAGAATGGTCTAAACGTCGAGAAATGTGAAAAAACGTGGTCAAAGATTTTGACTTTTCGGCGAAGATTTCAATATATCGGCACTCTTAGTAGCACTAAGTGCCGATGTAATTATGTAGTCAAAACAAACTAATGCATTTCGAAATCTTATCAAGTTTCATCTTCAGAGGCTTATCAAATCACTGTTAAATTTAAGTGTTTTGATGCGCCTCTGAAGATGAAATTCGAAATAAAAAATATTTATTGTTTGAACCTATAAGTCTATAGACCTTCAGTGGAAAGTGTTCTTTTGTTGGCAGCAGCATATATTTTTTTTCATTTTGTGCCGTAAATCAAAAATATTTTTTTTCAGCTGCAAGGCCGATACCTCCATGCACAACAAGTGAACGTTTTCCGTTCTATAATGGTAATACTTTAAATTGTGGCCAATATTACCAATGCATTCAAAATTTATGGTGGTGGCAACCAAAAGAAATGAGTTGTGAAGATGGATCAGGATTTAACGCTAATACATCAGAGTGTACTCCAGGTTATACATGCTAATTTTAAACAAACGATTTACCAAAAAAAAAATCACAAAAAATCTCAAAAAAATTAAAAAAATATATATTTTTCAATTTTTTTTCTGGTAAAGTATCTTCAGGTTTTATAAAATAAAATTTAGTCTAAAAATATAGTTAGTTTATTAAATAACTGAAATACAGTATATAAAGTATATTAAATTTATTAATATATAAAAAATTATAATACACAAAAATAAATATTTAATTCAAAAATATTAAATATAAATTATTTAATTTTTATTTCAAAATATTTTTAATTTTAAATATAATTTCATTATAAACAAATATATGATATATTTAAAATAAATATTATAATAAAAATTAAAATCACAAAAAAACAGTAATTTTGAAAGTACACATTTTGAATTAAATATATTTTTGGTACAATTGTTTTTTTTTTCAAAATTATACAAAATCTACAAAAATAAAACATGTAAAATTACATAACCATTTTACATAACAATCTGTAAAATTTAAAACTTATACTGGGATAATAATATATCTATTTTAAAAACAAAAATATAACAATTTATAAAATCTACACATAGTTACAGGGTGAGTATTAAATATGGAATATATTTTCAATGTCGATTTTATTTCATACTTTTTTACCACCCTGTATCAATAAATATCACAACATAAAACATTAAATATATTTAAATCTTTCGAGATTTTAAATCATGGTAAAATAACACTTTTTAATTTAAAATTTTAATTTTGTCGACATTTTTGAAACAGTCGATTTGTTATTCTATCAAGAAAATTGAAATAAAATAGTTTTTATTTTAATAAGTTATTTTAATCTATCACTCCACGTTGAATGCTTTGGTCTCATCAGCATCATTCGCGCCAACTTCCGCGAAGTGGGGATTCGTGTACTCATGTTGACCTGGTGTCAAAATAGGTTTTGCATCATCACTTTGGCGCCCGTAGTTGGGGTTGTAGAACCTCATACTAGGTTGAAAAGGAAAACTATGTTTAAAATAGAAAAAAAAATGATAATTAAGAAACTTTAATTATTAGCATGGAAATTTGGCTAGCGGTTTAGTTTAATTCCAATAAGACTTAGCGCCGCAGGCGAAAATTTTAAAATTTTGATAGTCCAATTTAATTTAAAATAGTGTTTCAAAATTCATAAAAATGCAAGCTCTAGTAATTGTGTTTTTTGCCAATTTTACGCCTAAGTTTAAAAAATAAATAATTTTTTTTACGAATTTGAGGGTCTATGGTGCACTTGGAAAGAGTCCTGTATATTTGCTCGTTTTGAGGGCTTTATCTTTCTGGGAGAGTAAAAGTCCAAACGAAAATAATATATGCAAAATAGGACGGTATTTAGTTTGTGATGACGTCAGTTCTAATAGCTGTGATTTTAGCTCTAGGTGAGTTTTTATCCGTCGTCAATTTTGGTTGCTGAGTACGGAGACTAAACAAAATCGCTCGCCTTATCCCGATGCTTATTTATTATTCAGATCCTAACAGTTCAGAAAATTTACTAAAAAATATCTGTCAAAGCACATTTTTCGTGGAATCTGTAAAATTAAAAATTTTCTGTTTTGATTTGACTGCCCGCTGTGCGCTGGAACCAATTTGTTTTTGACTTTCTGATAGCCAATTTTTTATTATGAACAAAAACGTGCTGATAGATTTTATTAATTTTGGTCCTTAGTCCTATATAAACCAATTAGATACGAAAGAAAATATTGGGTACACTACAAGGAGAGGGGGGGTCAAGCGATTTACGGACGTCCACTTTTACAAATTCAATAATGATAAAAAGTGAAAGAAAATATTAGTGGCATATCGGACAGAAGAGAAAATTAGAAAAAAAGTCAGGTCTCAGTCTGGATTCGAATGAGACCTGACTTTTTTTCTAATTGTCTCTTCTGTCCGATATGCCACTAATATTTTCTTTCATAATTTATTACGGACATCAAAAATACTTCTTATATATTTCTAATGATAAAAAGAGTGAAAATCTGAAAAAAAGGGGGGGTACGCTACTGCGTTTTGGACGTCCTTTAGAGGGGGGGGTCTGGAAATCGGACAAGCAGGGGGGGGTGTCTGAAATTCCGGAATTTTCGCTAGGTTATGGATGGCCCCCAACTATGCTGTAATTTTTGTTAAAAACACGCAACATTTCATATCCCTCCTTAAATATTAAAGTACGCGACTTTAGAACTATAGTGATTTTAACAAAAATTAAAGTACACTTGTATAGGATCAAACTTCCTATCAATTTTTAACTAAATATTCAGTTAGAATGCATATGAAGTTATAATTCTATACAAATGTACTTTAATTTTTGTTAAAACCACTATAGTTCTAAAGTCGTGTACTTTAATATTTAAGGAGGGACATTAAATGTTGCGTGTTTTTAACAAAAATTGAAGTAAAATTGTATAGGATAATACCTTCCGATTTTCTGTCCATTTGTAACTGAATATTCAGTTTACTTTTTACACTGTACCAGAAAGTCGAATAAAAACTTGGTTTTAGCGCACCGTGTGCCAACTTACCTAATATTTAATCTACCGCTGTTTCTGCGTTTGGCAAAAATATACAGGATCAATCCTAAGACTACAAGACACATTGGCACTAGAACCGCAACAACCAAAGACCCAGAATGGTTTCTAGATTTTCCATTTTCCAACATTTGCACCGTATGAACTTCTATTGGTCTTCTATCGTCTTCTGATTCGCGCTAGAAAAAAAAAACGGAAATTATTAACAAAAAAATTACAAATATAAGTTTCGCAAGCCCCCGTAGCGGGGGCCCCGATTTTCGTTATCGTTAAGTTATCGTGGTCATAAATATTCCTTTACAGACTGGCCGACAAAAATAATTTGAGTGCACTAAATACCTTACGCGTAGAAGTTCCACAAAACATTTTATCTAACTATGATTTCATATAAAATAGCATTTTATTGTTAGATTATTCACAGTGCCTGCGCTAGAATAATATACGGTAATTTAGAAATTTTAAAAAAAATTCAAAAATCGTCCTAGACAAAAAAATTCTTGGATATAAATTTGTTTCATGAAAAAATAAGCAACTTTTTTTATCAAATGTCTGTCCGTCGGTCTGTCTGTCTGATGTCACGATTTATGTTAACACAATAACTCAAGAACGAATAAACCGATCACTTGAAAATTTCAGGAAAAATCAAGTTCTACGAGGGGAAGATTCATATTGTTTTTGAAAGTAATCCCTCCAAAAACAAAAAGTTTATGGGGGTTAAACTTTTAAAAAATTCGAAAAAAGCTGAATGAAAATTTTGATTTTTTTTTAGTTTTTTTTTTATTTAAATATATAAAGAAATTGCACTTCTCTACTACAGATTTTTTAATAATCAATGAGAAAATCCCAACCAAAATGATTAGATGGCGCCACCAATCTGCACGTTCTCGATACAGAAATATTTTTAGTCCATAAGCATAGAAATGGATTTAACGGTCAGTGCGAAAGCCACCATACCAATATACAGTGCGATTATAAAGTGCCGAACAGCTTGCAAAGAAAATACTCTTCATTTGAAGCCACGCCTCTGTTAGAGTTGTGCGCGACAAGCCCATGTGATTGCTATGTACAACAGCTCGGTGGCCAGTAAAAGGCACACAGCTTTCTTGCATTTTACTCATCGCTAATGCCAGTTTTGCATTAAAAAGTGTTCGGCACTTTATAATCTCACGGTATATGGCACTGAAGATCGCAAAAAAGCGTGAAATAGCAGCTAGATGTCTTTTGGTTGGGATTTCCTGTGATTGAAAATTCTGTAGTAGAGAAGAGCAATTTCTTTATATATTTAGTTTGCTTTCTATATGACTATGGCTGGAAAGGCACTAAATTTTTTTTCGTTCATTTTTATTTTTCGTAAATTTTTTTGAAAACTTTTTTTTTTTAATATTTTTTTTCAATAATTTTTCGTTATTAAAAAAAAATTATTTTTTTAAGTATTTGGGAAAATATATCATTTACTGTGAATAATATATAATGCGTAGCATTACATATCTTCACGGCTTGTTTTATTTTACTGGTAGATAAAATGTTGTTTGCAACTAGTACGCGCAAGGTATTTAGTGCACTCGAATATGTATACTTACCAAAATTCCTTCACATTTCTTCGAATCATTCTCCAACAAGCTACCATCTTCACAGAGACACTTATAATCACTACCAACTCCACTACCACCAGGTACGCACATGTACGAACATCTATGTCCATCACAAACATTTTTGACCACTGGTTGCAAAGATTTTTGGGCAATCACAAACAGCTCGCTCGAGGTGCCGTGGATTTTGAAAGTGTCACAGGTTTTGGATTCGTATAGTTTGCATTTGGTCATGTAACCCCCAACTCCGGAGTAGTAAAGATGGTTCTCGAAAAATTTCAAACCGATCGGGCGGGTCAGATTTGGGAAAAGGACTATGTTGGATTTTCCTTCGTAGGAAACGGTTTTTATTTGGCTGTTGTGTTGATCCACGTAGTAAAGTTTGTTTTTGTGGACGTCTAGGGTTAGGTCAGTTACGTATCCTGAAAAAACATTGCTCTATTATTATTATTTTTTTCGAAAAACAAAAATTTTTCGAAAGGGACTAATATGAAGCATGAAATCTCAAAAAGTAATGGTGTTTACTCCCATTGACCCCTTACCGAGCCCCTTACTTAAAAACAATCCCATCCGAGAACTTTGAACAAGAAACATAATATGTCTTTTAAAGTCTCTAGCTCAAAGTGTTATCGAGTTATTGTGATCATCACAAATTTTCCTGGCCAGCTTTTTTACGTATAAAACGTTCAAAAACGTAAGTCGAAGCGTTCTCGAGTTACCGTGCTTCCACCCTTAATTAAACCATCTATGCAAAAAAAATATACAGAATGCAATGTTTTTCCCAATATTTTTTATAATGACTTTCTCGTAGAAAAAATATTGTAACTAACCTGGTGAATTTTTCACGACTTCCCGTTTTTCAGTACCATCCAAGCTAGCTCTGTAGATGACATAACTAGGCGAGTTGAACACCCACCAGCTGGTGACTGAATAAAAAATCACCTTGTTTGCCGAATCCACAGCTATGGCCGAAACTTGCCTATGAATATCAATCGGAATCAAATTTCCACAAACTTTTTCATCAAAATTACAGACACTGATAGATTTTGACCCTGATTCCTCATTCGCGTAGTATACATTATTTGTGGACCAATCAAATGCCAGCTTTTGGGGTCTACCGACGTGCTCTATATACTCGCGTTTTCGAGTTATCGTGTTTATTCGGTGCATAGTGCCGGCCTCGGCGATGCTGAAGTAGACGTATTGGTTGGCCATGGACGAGTCGAGTCCAGTGATTTTGGGCGTGTCGTCGGAGTATATTACGTTCAGACTGTTTGCTATTTGGGTCAGTTCACGGATTTGGTTGTCGTTTGTGTAGATTATCGACATCGGTTGTCCGTTGGCTTTGCATGATTTTTTGTCAGATCTGTAAAAAAAGCAAAAAAAAATAATTTTTTGAATTTTTTTTTTATTTTTTGAAAAAATTTAAAATATATACAGCATGCCCAGTAAATTATGTCATTAATTTTAAGGGGTGATTCTACATGGGAAAATATGAAAAAAGTTCCTATAAACATATGTCTAAAAAAGTGTCGTAAGGGGCTTTGCCCCTTTGAAAGTGGCTAAAAAATTCGGTTTTTATTTAATAACTCAGGAACGCTTTAAAATTTTTATAAATATTTGATAATTTTGCCACAAATGAGCAATTAAGAAACTCTACACTGTAATTTTAAGCTTTTTATTTTTTTTTCGCGTACTTATTGTGATAGTGGGTCCTTCGCATATGAATTTTTTTATTCCTCGTATTTTTTTTCAATATACCCTAAAATTTTCAAAATCCTACACCTTTTTTAAAGATTTTGAAATAAAACGTCATTATTTCCTGGACTTAAATCTCAAAAATGTGAGATGCTGGAATTTTTCTAAGATCAGATTCGGATTCTACTTACTTTCGGATCGGGTCAAAAAAAAAGTTAAGATTTGTTGCCTAGTGTTATTTGTTAATAGTAAAATCGTGCGTCTACAAACGTTACGCATTGATTCATAAATTTATGAATCAAGACGGCCTTGACAAGGACGACGAATTTTTCTTCAATCGTATTGGCCATTCATAATTTGTAGCCAATCAGCGTGCCGCATATATATAAAAAGAAGCGAAACGTCATTAGTCGGACTTTGCGAATTTGTTTAATTCGCCATTTTGTTTGATTTCTTCTCGTCTTCCGTGAGTTTTTGACGTTTTATGTTGTTGCTTTTATTTTATTAATAAATTATTATGAATAACTTATATTTAGTGTTGTTTAGTAGAATCCCCTAGAGTTTTGGGACAATTTTGCGCAAAAATGTGAAGTTTTTGACAAAATGGTGATCTGTACGAGTTTGGACAAGAAAAATGGAGTTGGCAGGCTCTTTAAGGTAGGATTTTTTACCTTAGACTCTAAGAATGTCATCTGAGACTCAGATCGTTGCATAGCTGAGCAGTTTCTTAAGATACCACCCTGGTAGAAAAAAAAGTTAAAACGATTTCGTGACGATTTCTTTAGTTTTAAAACTAGTTAGGCAACTACCGAGATTTATAACTCCTGTATCAATCTCTCTTTTTCTAAAACAACTTGACATAAAAAGACAGAATGCTAGTTCAGGGGCGGATTTATTTCACTTTAAGGGGGGGGGGCACCCATAAGGAAAAAAATTTCGCTTTCGCCAAAAATGTAATTTTGAAGGTATTTATATGCTAATATATCTCGCTGGGGGAGGGGGACATGGCCCCCATGCCCCCCCCCCCCTAAATACGCCCATGTGCTAGTTGTGTGTTAACGTGAAATACAGAGCTATGCCCGATATTTTGATAAATTATACTTCGGCTGCATCTCCGTAAATAAACTGTTGTAGTACCCACTCTCCCACACTGATGCACACAATTTAAAGAGCTCTTTGTTTAAAAAGTCCAAACCTTTAAATAGCTAAAAAAAAAGATTCTTACCTCAAGAAAAATCCTTCAAAACAGTCGCAATTGTATTTTCCATCCAAATTGACGCAAATTTGGCTGCAAATCGGCGGGTCCAGTTGGCATTCGTCGATATCCGAGCACGTGTGTCCGTCTCCCATCAATTTATAACCCTCCCGGCAAGTGCATACGGGTCCCAGGGGTGTTTTCTGACACTCGTGCGAACAAGGGTTACTTTTTCCTTCGCATGCCAAATGACAAAGACCTTCTTCATCGGAGCCATCGTAGCAGTCGTGTTTTCCATTGCAGGCTAGTTTCGTATCGATGCAAGCGCCAGATTTACATCTAAAAAGTAATTATTATATTATACCAGGTGGTTTACCTAAGAAGAATCACCTATTTTTTTTTTGTCGCAAACTTTTCAAAGGAGGATAGGGGGAGGCTCCCCCGGACCCCCCTTCGGTGCGCCCCTGTTCCTACCTAAATCCTGTTTCGCAATGAACAAAAGGGACAACTGAAGCAGTCTTGGAACCATCCTTCTGACTGCAAAAGTCCTTCTTTTCGTCGGAAGAGTCACCACAGTCGTCCACATTGTCGCACAACCATTGGACGGGGATGCATTTTGTGTTGTCGCAACTGAACTCGTCTACGTTGCATTCTGAGCAGCCCTTTTCGTCTTCGTGTTGAGGACATTCAGAAGTACCTGGTGAAAAAGGAATTATTTTGAGCTCCATACATAACTTCTTTTTTTTTTTTTTTCAAGAAAAAATAGTATTTTTGGCCCACTCCAATTTTAATTTTTGTATACATTATTATTTCTAACGTTCTTATTTTTATTATTTTAATATTTTTAATTTTGACTCATATATTTATTTTTTGGTCCACCCTGATGTTTATTTTTTTTGACATTTTGTTTAGACGCACCCTAATGTTTTTTTTTTATTTCGTTTGTTTTAAAAATACATTTTTAAACCAGTGTTTTGAGAAAGAATGTATTTTTCAAAATTTTCTGAAGTTCATTAGGGTGATTCAGAAAAAAAATAAGGTGGCTCAAAATTTTGTAATGAGTTTGTTTACCATTGCATTTTGCACCATTTGACACGCATATTGAAGTGTTTGACGCACAAGGGAACTCATCTATCCCGCAGTTACTGGAAGAAGTCACGTGACAAGACAGTTCGTCAGAATTGTCACCGCAGTCGTCGTTGTTGTCGCACGTTAGTTTGTTATCCACGCACTTTCCATTCGTGCATCTGAACATATTTTCTGCACATGTTGTATATTCTGCAAAAAACAATATAGATAAAAAACGCCCTTAAACCAACAAATATGTTCTTTGCGTATGTGTGATACTGGTGTTGTGGGATGGGCCGCCCCTCAGGGACGATTTCCAAAAAATGGGACTGAGGAGGACTAATTTTTTTCGAGATTTCATTTTTTTTATGGGGGAGGTGGGGGCAATTATCTTTTGTTTTTTTTTACTCACCACAGTCGGGATGTTCATCAGACAAATCAATGCAGTCAAATTCATGGTCACATTCCCACGATTTTGGTATACAGGAACCAGTGGCACACCTTAAAAAAAAAATTATTATAAATTAATTTTTGATAAATTTAACAAGTTCTTCTACAAAAGCCGAAAAAAAGTCTCCGGTGTACCTGTACCGGTGTACCTGAGGGTGTATTTTGACTGTTTATTACAGTAAATATACACTATAGTCAATTTTTTGTGGTAACGCCGGTTAACCAGTATGTTACTCTTTCTCTGTTTAATTGATGAGTTAAAAAGAGAGAGAAATACATATTCCCCTAACTTGGTTAGTAACCGCTGCTCCACAAAAAATAGGCAAATATTTCCCCAAGTGGACTTTAATATCGACGCTTTTTATACATAGTGATTCACTTAGAACATGAAAAAAAAAACAATTTTTGAAAATATTTTTTTACATTTTTTTTTCATGTTCTAAGTGAATCTGTTTAGTGAAATATAGTTTAAAGTGCCTATTTACTTTAAAAAATATACATATTTTTTCTTGTTTTCGTTTGTACTTCGACCCGACCAAAGGCCCAGTCGACCGGTAGTTTGGCCTTGCGGTGATATGCACACTCTCTGTTTTTTTTTTTGTTATTAAAATTGGTTCGTTTGAAAAGCTTAAAACCAAATTTGCACCTTTGTGCGATTTTTTTGCACAGTTATGTGCAAAAACGCATTTGTTTTGTTTTTGCTCTGTAACTCGGCTTTGGCTCGTCGCTCAACAAAAAATTAACAAGATATTTATTCGTTGTTAAACTCTCTAAAATTTAAATAACTTTTTTTGTGTAAACAATTAGAAAAAAAGTTAAAATTGATGAAATAGGCATCATATTTAATAAGGAACAAACATTATGTTCATTTTTTGTTGAGCGCCGAGCCGAAGCCGAGTACCAAAGGAAAAACAAAACAAATCCGTTTTTGCACATAACTGTGCAAAAAAAATCGCATAGGGGTGCAAATTTGGATTTAAGCTTTCCAAACGAACCCCTTTTGATTCAAAAAAAAAACAGAGAGTGTGCATATCACCGGAAGGTGAGGCCCTTTCGCACGACCGTTCGACTGAACTACAGTGATCAATGATCACTGATCATAATTATTTTCTTACCTAAACTGTGTACTTTCGCAAGTAGACGATTTGCAGTTGACCTCATCAGTACCATCCATGCAATCTCTGATTCCGTCACAAATAAATCGTTCGGAGACACAACTCTCGTCTCCGCACATAAAATGTTCGGGCGGGCATTTGTTCGCGATTTTGTGGTCACAATCGTGCTCGTCCGATTTGTCTCGGCAGTCGTAGTGATGATCGCAAACGAGTCGTTCGGGGACGCATTCGCCGTTGGCGCACTGGAAGTGCCCCAGGGAGCAGTGGTTTGGTTTTTTGCAGTCGTCTTCATCCTCGCCCAACGGGCAATCTTTGTGACCTAGAGGAACATGGGATCATTTCACAATTCGTTTCTTTGTGACAGGGTTGGCAAAAAACACTTTTTTTTATTTACAAAAGACCAGGCCACTGGTCAAAACATGGTCCAAACCGGTCAAAACTGGTCGAAATAAAAATTGCGTACTTTAGATTATAGAAACTTCTACTACAACCACGCCTATGTCTTAATTAGTACAAATGAGTGACAAAAGTTTATTTATCCAATACATACAGATAATAAGACAATTACCAGCTTTATTTTAAATAGAAAAACTCAATAATAACCCCCGCGTGGGTAATTGAGTGGATAATTATTTATTTTACCCACTCAACTGTCACTTGTCAAATTATTTTCTTGTAAATTTCAATAAAATTTTTAATAAAAATATGAATTCCTAAGCTATTTATTGGATAAAACCTTGTAAGGCACTCATGGGTAAACCAATATTGCCCTCTCGAAAATTAACCTGCTTGGCTGACGCTTCGCTGGTTAATTTTCTCATGGGCAATATCTTACTTTACCCACTAGTACCATAAATAACTATTAACCGCCCCAAATTGGAAACTACTAGCAAGTTGGTGACAAGCTATCGTATGTAAAATTTAACTAGATGAAACGTTGCAAGCACCCTGTCAAAACATCGGCACTATTGGGAAAACTAATAACATGCTATTAGAACAGGGTAGCATAACATAATTACAATTTTACTACTACTCCTCACTGCACAAACTAACTTGTATAATATTTATATTTAACCTTAGCTTTTCTTGTACACTTAATATATAATTAAAATTAATAATAAACATATGTTTTTACTTGGATGCAAGTTGAACTTATTAATTACAATTTTTGATTGATTTTAAAAAGAAATGAATGGAAGCCATCTAGTTTGCAAATTTCAAACTAGGTGTTTTGTTTGATTTTAAATTCTGTATCTTTAAAACATTATATTGTAGCAAAAAACTGTATATCCAATCGTTAACCCCCAAAATCTAATCAGCTCTTCGGAATACGATAAGAAACAATATGCAAAAAACCGCAAGTCGATATCTCATGTAGAAATGGAGTTAGAGAGTTTACACCCAGACAGACAGACAGACAGACGGACGCAAATTTTTTTTTACTGATTTCGACTCAGAATGGTCTAAAACGTCGAGAAATGTGAAAAAAAACGTGGTCAAAGATTTTGACTTTTCGGCGAAGGTTTCAATACATCGGCACTCTTAGTAGCACTAAGTGCCGATGTAAAAACTTAGTTGTTTACTTTTTTTTAAGAGTTAATATTTTTAAGTTTTTTTTGCAGTTTTTTTTTTACTAAACTTACCGTCACAACGCGCACTAGTAAGAACACATTCGTCGGACAAATGACACAAAAATTCGTTTGATTTGCAATTCGTGCGTTTTGAGCAGGTTTTTTGATCGTCTTTGAGTTCCATGCCGATGGGACAGGCACAGGAGATGGATTTGTGGGACACCAGGCAGATGTGGGAGCAACCACCGTTGTCGATTTGACATGGGTGGGTTGGTACCTTTTTTGGGATCACTGAGATGATTTGCATTTTTTCTACATCATCAGGGATATCTGAAAAATGTACATAGTTTTTTGAAGATATTTTTGGCTTTCAAAGTTTGGACGAAACGAGGAAAATCATCAGTTTTTTTTATTTTTTTGTACAAATGTATACTAATCCAGTCACATAGCAATAAATGTACACGGGCTGATATTTTAAAGGGTAGTAGTGGATGGTAGCAGAACACTCGTTAGTTTTTCATCGGGTGATTTGCGTAAGGAGTGTCACCTATCTTGAATTTTAAATATGCATCTTACGATAAAAATGCATGTAACCAATTTTGTTAAGGAGAAAATTTCCAACAATTTTTGTTTGAATCATTTTTTTAATATATTAATAACAATCGAGTTATAAATATTCAAAAATGACCATGTTGGGGTTGAAATTGGTTTTTTCGATTTTTCAGCCAAATTATTTATCGGAGGATAAAAGTGGATATGAGCAAACTTGTAGCTCTTCAAATTCTCTATAAGTTTTTTTGTATTGCGCATTTTCATAAATATTTTTTTACGGTTAAAGTGGGCGAATAAAGTACAGTTGCGCCCTCTGTACCCGTACCAAAGTACCTATAAAAATTTATAGTATATGAAACTTATAGAGAATTTCAAGAGCTACAAGTTTGCTCATTATCGTCCGATGAATAATTTGACTGAAAAATGGAAAAAAACAATTTCACCTGCAACATGGCTATTTTTGAATTAACTCGATTGTTATTAATATATTAAAAAAATGACCCTAACAAAAATTGTTGGAAATTTCCTCCTGAACAAAATTGGTTATATGCATTTTTATCGTAAGATGCATATTAAGCAACTCACCCCTAAAATTCAAAATAGCGGACATCCCTTACACAAATTACTCGGTGAAAAATTAACAGGAGTGTTCGGTTACCGTCCACTACTATTCTTTAAAATATTAGCCCGTGGTCATTTATTGCAACTTACTGGACTATACCCTTACCTAATGTAATTTTCTTATTTAAACTTGTAGTGGTATTCTTCTGAGCCCAATATACTCTTCTGGAAAATTGATTTACCCAAAAAATATCGGTATCTAGACTGGTTAAACTGATAGGGGACGTTGAAAGGGACCTAAATCCATGTCTATCATCGCCTATAAAAAATTAAAACAAAAAAATAAAAATTTTAAGAAAAAAATTAAAATTATACAGGGTGTCCTACTTAGCATCATTCGGATATTGTGAACTGTAGAGTTTGCCTGAGATAAGTACATAAAATATTTTTTTCTTAAGATGGGACACCCTGTATATGTAATTTTCTTACCATCCACGCTTGTGCTTTCAATATTTCCGGTTCCAGCGTCGCTCCAGAACGCCCTGTATAAATCGTAATCGAAGTTCAAACTGATTGGACCAATGAGTCCTGATTCGATGGCGTGCGTTCTTCCTGATCCGTCCATATTGAGACGATCGATGTGGGATTCACGAATATTCTTCTTTTTCAGGGCGACAAACATTACTCTAAAAAAATATTATTTTTATTATAATTAAGGCAGAGCTTTGTAGAGTCAGAAGCATCCCTAATAGAAATAACGTTAGAAAAACGTTACATATTTTTAACTTGATTTTGAAGTACAAATTTCCCGATAACTAACGTTGGGAGCCTTATTCACTTATATTATAAGATTGGGAGCCTAGTGTTAGACATCTAACGTTAGAATAATGTTTATCTAACGTTTGGCAAAAACCTAACGTTATAAAAACGTTAATCTAATGTTAGACCCTAACGTTAGGCATCTAACATTCAAATCACATTTATCTAACGTTAGGTCAAGTCGTTCTAACGTTATTTTCCACCAGAGATCGACATTTACCGAGCGATTTTGGTCAAATTCACAGTGAACTTACCCTTCTTCTGGAATTAGAGCAATTGACTCTGGAACTTCTCCCTCCATGTCGTGTAAAATTACAGTCGATGTCAGTGAATGAAGGTTAATAACTTCAACAGTGCCTTTGTCTTCATCGCAGATGTATAGATTATTCCCAAAATCATCTAAAAAATAAAATAAGCAGTGACTTTTTCAGTTCTAAATCCAGTAGGGCATTTAAAAAAACACGAATTTTTGAAAATTTATTAGGTGGATGCCAAATTTCGTTTTTTTTTTAAATGAAATTTTGCACAAATATTTATGCGTGGTATAGCAAACCAGATACTTAATTAAAAAAATATTACTTTATTTTATTATCCAATTTTCAAATGAAGTGGTCCCATGGGGCGGACCCTAATTTTATTTTTTTTAGCTGAAATTTGGCACAGAATTTTGCTAGTATTTTTTACGACATGAGGTTTTTTGAAATATCCTAATATCCAATTTAAACCAGATATCTTACCGTAGTCCATGCATGTAACTTTTCCAAGGTTCCTAATTTCCAAAGGTTTACTGGTTCCACTAAACATATTGACTTCAATGATTTTGTTGATCCCGATGTCACTGACGTATAAAGTGTTGTTCAACGAGTTGTATGCCAGAGCGCCGACTTCCTTTACGATAGCTGGCAAAGACGAAATATCGTGCTTTCCCAAAATTTGATGCTGTACGTGGACCAGTAAGCTTTTTGCCCCAAGAATCAACATTTGCTTCTTTAAAACATCTTAAAAAAAACATTATAGAGTCAAATTAACCCTATATTGCATAGTTTTACTTTCAAGTAACGCCGGATTTAGAGCCTTGCAAATTTTAAACTAATCAAAAATTAAAACATTTTTTTGCATAGACTTAATTAAGTGTATTTTTTTGAGTTAATCTATGATAAAAAAAAATAACTTGGGCTTTTTAAATGGCTTATTTTAAAGACCGATAGCGCGTTTTGAATAATTTTTCTTTTACCTAAAAGCATGGTATTTTGGCTTTATTTTGCAATGATAAAATTAAAGAATTTTTATTTATACAGGGTGCACCGAAATAAGCGCGAGTATATTTTCTTAGCTAAAGTTGTTGTATGTCCCGTTTTTGCACTAAGTATTTTTTAACTTTGTTTTTTTTAAATGTTTACTATTACTAAAATGAAACTTTTTCAAAGTTGTCGTATTTATTTCATCTATTTCAGTATAGGGTTAAGAGGTATTTTCACTGACGTCACAAAATAGTACCTAAAAACCGTCGTTTTTTGCATAATATGAAATCATATATTTTACCATGGTAAATTTTCTATTATGGATCAACCAAAACAGCAGATTACCATGCTAAATGGGCGAAAAACAACTAGATTTAGGTACTATTTTGTGACGTCAGTGTGAATTAAACTAACAGCCATCACACTTTATGTAAATTTACCTATATAATTACTTATATTACCTAATAGGTAATATTACAGTTAACTGCCATATTACAATAAAAATTACATCTATTTAAATGTATTATTACAGTTTTATTTGCAAAATTTTGCATAAAGTTATGTAAAAATACATTTTATATGTAATTTTTGTATTTATAATTTATATTTTGTCAAAACTACGTAAAATGATATGTAAATTTTCTCGAACATGTTTTAAATTTGAAGTAAAATTTACAATAGGACAGGGGTAGTTTTTATTATTATATTTTTGTATAATACCTTTACACGTATGCCTATCAGCAGCCAATTCCTTGCCCTGGGGACAAGCACAGGAATATCCAGTTCCACTTAAAAGACAAATATCGCTACAAAAAGCCAGGGCGCAGGGATTTTTCATGCTAGTGTGTAAGGCTGAATGGTAGATGCTTATTCCGTAGATATATTCTTTATTGTCCTTAACGATGGTGGTGTGATTTTTTCCGGTGAATTTATCGCAGGATTGTATAGAGTGCGTTGCCCAATCTGACCAATACAGCCTGTTTTCGAACACTGCAATTGCGTATGGATGTTTTACGATTCCTTCAAGTACGACCTAAAAACAAAAAAATCCATTCCATTATATACGATTCTCAGTAAATGGTATATTGCATTTTCCCAAATAATTTTCAAAAAAAATAAATAATAAAATAATATATTTTTTTTGAAAAACAAAACAAAAATTAAAAAAAAAATTTAAAAAAATAAATAAAACTTTTTTCAAAAATTTTTCTTTAAATTTTCTTTTTGGGAAACCCGAAAAATAAAATAAATTGAAAATGATCAAAAACAATAGGGATCTTCCCCTCATATGACTTGATTTTTCCTGAAACTTTCGAGTCGATCGGACTATTCGTTCTTGAGTTAGCGTGTCTACAAAAACGTGACACCGGACAGACAGATGGACAGACGAACATTTAAAAAAAATCTTATTTTTCATGAAACAAATTTATATCCAATTTTTTTTGTCTAGGACGATTTTTGAAAATTTTTGAAAATTCAAAACTACCATATATTTTTCTAGCGCAGGCGCTGTGTATAATAATAATATATACATATCCATTCTCCTATTCCCACAATGGATTGCCCAGAGATTTTTTTTGGAAAAAGTTAAAAAAAAAATAAAAAATAGAGTTAATTACGCGTTAATTTTGAAATCGTAAGCCGCTTGATTGTGAACCACTTCCCCTAATTATAATTTCTTACCCTTCTGTCTGTTCCATCCAATCTAATACTTTCCAAGGTCATTTTCCTGGCATCAGTCCAATATAATCTTGAATTTGGATAATCCAAAGCCAAACCATTCGGCCAGAAAACATCGTTGGAAACGAAGTTTCTGTCGTTGGATCCGTCCATTTTGGCATATGAAATTTCGGCCGGCTTTCCCCAATCTGTCCAGTACATTTCCCTAAAAAAAGACGAAGTGGCTATTATGATGTCCGACGTCACATGAACTAACTCTTTGGTTTTTTTTGGTTTTTCTTTTGTTTTGTGTTTTTTTTTGTACCCCCCCCCCCCCATTTAAACGAGGAGAATACAATTCTGATGAAAAATATACCTTAAAAGCTTTAAAAAAACTTTTATAAAAAAGAACTATTATAGGTCTATTATTCCATCAATCTATTTTCTAATCATCGTACAGAGTGATATTGGTAGACTGACAGTTTCGGGCTTCTGGCCCTCTTCAGTACCAAGAGTCAACTCTGCACGCTGATTAAGAAAACGTTTTTAGACTTTACTCGCAAAAGGAATATAGCCATTAGATTGATGTAGACTTGTGCGCCATCTATTTCTAGATGTAGACAACTACTCATACCTCTCCTAATCTGGAGACTTTGAATGGTAGCAAGTTGAAGACTTGTGTACTGAAGAGGGCCAGAAGCCCGAAACTGTCAGTCTACCAATATCACTCTGTACGATGATTAGAAAATAGATTGATGGAATAATAAATTAATATTTTTATAATTTTGTTTAAAATTAAAAATTTCTGGGCTTACGAATTCTACGTCTAACCACCCGTTAGTGGTACTATGTGCTTGAGACACACAAGTCTTCAACTTGCTACCATTCAAAGTCTCCAGATTAGGAGAGGTATGAGTAGTTGTCTACATCTAGAAATAGATGGCGCACAAGTATACATCAATCTAATGGCTATATTCCTTTTGCGAGTAAAGTCTAAAAACGTTTTCTTAATCAGCGTGCAGAGTTGACTCTTGGTACTGAAGACGGCCAGAAGCCCGAAACTGTCAGTCTACCAATATCACTCTGTACGATGATTAGAAAATAGATTGATGGAATAATAAATTAATATTTTTATAATTTTGTTTATAATTAAAAATTTCTGTCCTTATTATAGGTCTGTACGCTTAACGTTTTTCGTGCAAATGTCAACGTCGCTTTAATTTTCTACAAAATTTTATGTTTAGGTTATTTTTTACCGTGTTAAAATTGTGGCTTTTTACTTGCAGTGAAAAAAAAGACATGACTATAAAATATATCAAAATATCATTTGTTTTTAGAATTTTAAACATGGCGAAAACTATAATTCCAACCTAACACAAAAATCCTTAAATCAGTCATCAATTTAAAGTTTTTTAAAATTTTAGAGCAAAATAGAAAAAATTGTATAAGCACTCGTTTCATAAAACGTTTTTAGCGCACTATAGTATAAGTTTAGAAAACTAGCCGTTAAAAACGTATGTTATGAAACTAGTACTTTAATATACTATTAATTTAATTTTAATTTAATTATTTTTAAAATACAATACACCTACAAAAACAATAATTTTTAGCACCATCCTCCTCCAAAAACTATATTTTTTGTTGATGAAAAATGTGTTATTCATGAAAACTTACCCATCAGCTACATTTAGGCAAATTCCACGTGGTTTTCTGATATCTTTGTTCACCAAAACCGTACAATGTTCACCATTGTTGGTGCAGACACCAATGTGCTGTTTCTCCGCATCCGTGAAGTAGATGTTCCCTGTGAGGTAGTCCACAGCCAAATCTTCTGGTAGACTTAATCCAGCAGTCACCAAAAGCTGCGAAAAAAATACTTTAAAAAAATATATCTACTAAATTAAAAAAAAAAAACGAAAAAATAATTGTTTTTCAAAAAAAAATTTTTATGTGCCCAGACAGCACATAATAACTATTAGATATCCAGGAGATATACTTTTTGGATATAGAGTATATCCATTGAATAGCCTGGATTGCCATTAGATTTTTTTTTGTTTGTTTGTTTGTTTTTAACCTCGTACTATTCTACTTAATTAAGCATCTTCTAAGTCCAGGACTTTCCCATGGACATCCAAATGTCCGCCTATATCCAGGATATCCAGTGGGTATCCACGAGATATCCATTGGATATCTATTTTTTAACCTACCAAAAGTATATCCATTGGATATCAATTAAATATTCATCATGGATGTCCATGGATATCCATGATGGATATCTAATGGATATCCTGTGGACATACTTTAGGGAGGTTAAAAAAATAGATATCCACTGGATATCTCGTGGATATTCATTGAATATCCTGGACATTTGGATGTCCATGGAATATCTAATGGCAATCCAGGCTATCCAATGGATATACTCCATATCCAGAAAGTATATCCCCTGGATATCTCATAGTTATTATAAAAAATTGTTTAACAAGAAGCCATTATCCAGTTCATTAATTAAGAAATAAAAGGATTTTTTAGTACTTACTGGATACAATTTTAATTTTATAATCTAATCTACATGTTTCGCCTCACTAGGCATCATCAGGAGTTACTAAAAGATAAATAATAATAAAATAAATCGTCTGAAACAAACTTGAACCTATTTGTAGTGTCATGTTTGTTTCAGACGATTTATTTTATTATTATTTATCTTTTAGTAACTCCTGATAATGCCTAGTGAGGCGAAACATGTAGAGTAGATTATAAAATTAAAATTGTATCCAGTAAGTACTAAAAAATCCTTTTATTTCTTAATAGTTATTATGTGCTGGGTGAAGAATAGAAGAAAGTTTTTTCTTGACAGCAGTAACTTTACCTCTCTTTGGGACCCGTCCTCAATACTCCTTACAATACTCTCATGTTCTGAAAAAATATCGGTCCAATATACGTGGTGCCCATCATACACGACTCCTACAACTTGCTTAAGATTTTTGGCTAACGGGAAATATAGCTCTGAGGTCAAAGTGTAAGCCCTGATTTCGGATTTGGAACTGAAAACCATCATAGCCTCGCCACCGACTGCTTTGCAGGTCTTTTTGTCTTCTTGCAGGACGTATTTATGGTCGCAGTAACATTCATATGCGCCTGGGGTGTTACGACATTTTTGGTCACAAATATCTAAACAAAAAACAATTTAAATAAGTTATTTACAGAAAATTTTAGCTCGATTTTTAGATTTATTTTTTTTTTCTAAATGAAAAAGGTATTTTTTTTTTAATTTTTGCACAAATACCAAGTCAGTAGAAATTTAACGTAAGATAAATGTTTTTTTTCTCTACGACTGCTTTAGAATGTTAGCAAATACACATACTTTTCAAACACAGAATGAATCCATTCTAGCTCTAGATAGGGTATGAATATTCCGTATCAAGTGTTAGAATGAGCACATGTAGTGCCATCTTTTGTTTATAAAAGTAAAGAAAACTGTAGCAAAATTAGAAAAAATATATATATTTTACCATGAAATATTGAATAATTTAATGCAATTTAAAGTTTTGCGTTAAAATTACATAAAGTTTATTAGTTTTTCTTAATATTTGACCAGTTTTTTATCAATTTAGTTCAAAAAATTAAAACTGCTCCTATCTATTGTTAAATATTTAAACCTGATATCTGTCACGACAATCTGACATAACCTTCAATTTTTGCATTATAATTTGTAAATATGTGCTAAAATTGAATAAAAATCTTTTTTAAGTACTGATTTGATAAAATTATTAAATAACATTAATTGCTTTATTTAAAAATATGTGTTTTGTTGCATTTACAATGTCGAGTCACAAAAAACATTGTTTTTAACCTTGTTTGAAGCCATACAGTGTTTCATATTTGCAGTCGAAGAAAAAGTATAGTCTACAACACGTATGGAATAGTCATTCCGCGCTCGCGGCACCGTGATACTCGCCTGCCGGCTCGTATGACAAACTTTTCGCTCGCGCGGAATATTGTCTATTCCGTACTAGTTATAGAATAGACTAATTCCAACGCGTTTTTATTGTATAAATGTTTATCTAACGTTTGGGAAAACTCTTAACGTTTGGTAAAACTCCTAACGTTTGGTAAATCTCTTAAGTTAGGATCTAACATTCAAACCACCTTTCGCTAACGTTAGGTCAAGTCGTTCTAACGTTATTTTTCACCAGTAAAGGCTTTCTCCTATTAAAAAAGATCAAACAAGAAAGCAGTACTAACCAAAAACTTCACATTCATTGATATCGGTGCAATGTTTCTCATCTTCATTGTGGTAACCTTTTGGACACAAACATTTCGGGCCTCCTGGTAGTTGAACACACTCGTGTGAGCACCCGTGGTTCGAGCACGTGGTGATGTTGCTGTGGCATTTGTCACCCTCATCGGCACCATCTGGACATTGAATGACCCCATCGCAAACTTTGTGCAAATCCAGACACGTTTTATGGTTGCCACATAAAAATTTCTTTTCGTCGAAGGTGCATTTGGAAGGATCCAAGTGGTTTTCTAAAATTGAGAATATTCCTACATTATTAAAGTTCATATTAAGGGCGGGAAAAAGGGAATAAAGGGGATAAGTACACCCCTAGGGGTTTAATTAACCCCTTTATCCCCCTTTTCTATGGGCGATCTCTCCCATATCTAAGTTAACTTATTGTTTGTTAAAATTTAATACTACAGTCAAATTCATCTCTATTCGGACTGACATCATCACATAATAGCATCTAAATTATTATACCGTCGCATTTTTCATAGTATGATATAATTATGGTAATTTATATTATTACGGATCATCCAAAACAGTAAATTACCGTGGTAAAATGGGGAAAATGCAAAATAAGACGGTATTTAGGTGCTTTTTTGTCAGTCCGAATAGCAGTGAATTTGACTCTATGCATATATTTTTATCGAAAAATGAAAATATTTTTTTAATTAAAAAAATATCGATATTACGAGAGGCAACAACCTTATAAGGTTAAGCTTAGGCTTGTGGAATTCTAAGCTAATATTAAAAATGATTACAGTTTAATTAAAAATATCAGTATCATGGGGGGCAAGAACCTTCTAAACAATATTAATAATATCAATAATATTATATTATTGATATAGTCTAATTTATCTTAGGCGAACCGAAAATTTATATTAATAATTTTTCTTTTTATAAAGATTTTAGTTTTAAAGATTTTTTCTTAAAATCAGCTTTTGAGACAGGACGAAAAAATATTAAAATCTCGAAAAAAAAAACAGATTTCGATTCCGCACCAGTCTGGTTTCATGTGGTAAAAAATCTTTAAAACGGTGTCTTACCCCCTAAATTTTATGCTCTGTGACTTGAGATATGTATTTATGAGGATGAGCCAGGGAGCAGCGAGACAACATTATAAATAGCAACGTAGGCCATGTGATATATCATTTAAAAATTCTTTGTTTAGCTGTTTAACTGGTTATTTTTTAATTTGAAGTCTTTTTTTTTCTTTAAAATTATTTTTTCTATTTTGCGACTCTTATAAGCTCATAATCACACGCATTTTGCGTGTTCTTATAGGCCCATAAGAGGTCTGTACTTTTTGTTCTTTTGGGTTGGCAACAGACCTGGCCTATCGCTTGACGTTTTCCGTGCAAATGTCAATGTCGCTTTAAAATTGAATTTTCTACAAAATTTTGTGTTTAGGTTATTTTTACCATGTTAAAATTGTGGCTTGGTTAATTGCAGTAAAAAAGAGAAGAGATGACTATAAAATATATCAAAATATCATTTGTTCTTAGAATTTTAAACATGGTGTAAACTGTAATGCCAATCCAAAACAAAAATCCCTAAATCAGTCATCAATTTAAATGTAAGTTTTTTTAAATTTTAGAGCAAAATAGAAAAAATTGTATAAAGCACTCGTTTCATAACACGTTTTTAGCGCACTAGTACTTTAGAAAACTCGCCGCAAGCGGCTCGTTTTCTAAACTTGTACTCGTGCGCTAAAAACGTATGTTATGAAACTAGTACTTACCGCAATCCACTTCATCAGTGTTATCGATGCAATCGTTGTGCCCATCACAGACCCATTCGGTTGGGACACAGTGCCCATTTCCACATTTGAACCCATCGCATGGTATTTTTGCGCTGCAACCGATGGTCTCGTCGGACGAATCGAGGCAGTCGTTTTCTCCGTTGCACACCCATTCGTCCGGGATGCATAAGTTGTCCTTGCACTGCCACATACCCTTTTCGCACGTTGAATTTGTTTCTAACGTTAACTAAAAAACAAGCCGTGAAGATATGTAATGCTACGCATTTCATTATAGTAAATAGAATATTGGATTTTCCCAAATACTTGAAAACATTTTTTTTTTCAGAAAAAAAATTAAAAAAAAACAAACATTTCAACAATTTTTTTTTAATTTCCTTTTCAAAAAAAAATATAATAAAACATTTTTTCAGAAAAACTAAAAAAATTTAACTTTTTTTTTTAATAAAATTTTGAACAAAAAAAAAAAACAAAAAAAAAAAACTTAAAAATAATAGTTTTTTCAATTTAAAAAAAGTTTAACCCCCCATAACTTTTTTGTTTTTGGGGGATTACTTTCAAAAATAATAGGGATCTTCCCCTTGTAGAACTTGATTTTTCCTAAAAATTTCGAGTCTTGAGTTATCGTGTCTACAAAAAATGTGATATAGGAGGGACGGACGGACATTTTCAAAGTTTCTCATTTTTTCATGAAACACATTTGCAGTACTCGGCGAATTTCCAGTACTCGCATAGGCGCCGCGTCGACTCTAGCGTTGACGCGAGATTTAAATATTTACATTTTTATTTCTTTTTATCTTGATTTTTTTTAATGATTCCATATAAACGAGTAAGGTGGGAAAAAAGTTATTGATAAATAAAAATTAAAAACTTCCGTATTCTTAAAAGATAAAAATCGAATGTCGGTTTTTTCTTTGATATGTATAGTTAATATCTATAGTCAATATCGTTGTGTGTAACAAATTAGTCGTCAAATCTTTCGGTTTAGTGACCTTTATAAAAATTTCCCTCATAATTCGGCAAAATTATTCCGTAAGCCTATGTTCCTGTGTTTATTTTCAACGTTGATGGGTCATAACTGAGTTTACGCCGACACATTTGTATTCAAGAATTATTTGTATAGGACGTTTTTTAGCGATTTTGGGAAATTCGAAAGTACCGTATAATACTATTCTGCGATACGCGCTGTGGATAGTATAATAATATTGTTTAAAAAAAATTGTTTTGAGAAAATAAAAATTAAAAAAAATCTTTAAGAAACAAAAAGATTTTGGCATATTGCGAGGTAATTATTCTAAGTAATTTTTTTGAAAACACTATTATCATTATTAGTAATTACTAATTACCTCCTAAATCTGCCACTGATTATCAGTAATCGGCATAAACTCAGTTATGACTCATCAACGTTAAAAATAAACACACAAACATAGTCTTACGGAATAATTTTGCCGAATTATGAGGAAAATTTTTATAAGGGTCACTAAATCGAAACATTTGACGACTAATTTGTCACACACAACAATATTGACTATACATATTAACTATAAATATGTATATATATCGGTGTTTTTCGAAGAAAAAAATCGATATTCGATTTTTATCTTTTAAGAATAAGAAAGTTTTTAATTTTTATTTATCGATAACTTTTTTCCCCACCTAACTCGTTTAAATGGAATCATTAAAAAAAATCAACATAAAAAGAAATAAAAATGTAAATATTTAAAACCTCGCAGCAACGCTAGAATCGACGCGGCGCCTATGCGAGCACTGGAAATTCGCCGATGACTGCTGATTATGCCTTACCTTAAATGAATCGCAGTCTTTTTCATCTGAAAAGTCCCCGCAATCATTTTCTTCGTCACAAACAAATATTTTACTTATACATCTTTTATTTTTACATTTAAAATATCTTGGTTCCTTACATAAATATGATTCTAAAAATAAAAAATAATTACTTGTTTTTAAATTATTAAATTAAAAAATAAATAAAATACCTACAATTTTTTTACAGTACGAGCTATCGCAAAAAGTATTACCTTTAACCCCCTTACCCCACCCTCATTTTTACAACAGACAATTACAATCGAGAACCTTGGATAAGGTACCTTTGGTGCAAATTTGAAGTCTTTGGCTCAAAGCGTTCTCGAGTTATCACTGATGACTTTTTCACCAATTTACCAATTATTTCTGACAGATATTTTTTCTCGGAAATCAGCAATTTTACATCGTAAAATGTAACACATCATTTTTCTGGGGCTAATTAGCCTTAAATAATGTAAAGGAAAATTTCTAATATCTGTGAAATGGGAATTTTGCAACGAACTAATAACTCTTCTTTCTAGAATACGCATACCGTTAAAATAAAGTATCGCCAACATCTCGGTTTGTTTGTAAACAAATAGTAGGTATATTCAGGCCTGAACAATAACAGTTACCAGTAACTGGTATTGTTGTGTCTGTAAGAACAAAAAAGTGCGAGTAAGACAGACGAATGTTTATGTTGCCGACGTTTTTGTCAGATTTAATGAATGAAATGCCTATTCTAGAGAGAAGAGTTATTAGTTCGTTGGAATTTTGTAATAAAAATTTTGAGGCCACATGTGTTACTTACCGCAGTCGTCTTCATCAGAAAAATCGATACAATCGTTGGTGTTATCGCATCGTTTTGACATAGGTATACATCTGTCGTTTCGACAGTTAAATTCGCCTGCGGAGCAGTTCGAGTTAAACATTAAATGCAAGGAGTCTAAAAACGCACTCGCTGACACTACGGCTCCTGCCAGGAGCAAGATAGTGTACATTTCTAAAACTGAAAAGCAACTCGTAAAAAAAATAAAAAAAAAAACAAAAAAAAAAATTTATATCTTTTTTGAAAAAAGAAAAAAAATATTCCATTTTATCCACAAACCGGTTTTTACCAAATTCCAGCCTTTAGCTCGAGGCATTCTTGAGTTATCGTGGTCAAAAATTTCCCGGACAGACAGACGATTTTTTTTTGACAGTAATCATGTTCTTAGGACTTTACGTCGAAAAACGTAAAAAAACTAATAAAAAATATTCAATTTTTTTTACTAACGCAAGACTTTCCTCGGGGAAAGTAATAAAAAAATCAAAAAAAATCTTCTTACTCTTTTTAACTTTTACCAAAAAGAATCCCAACATTGAATAAGGAACCTGTGTTCCAAATTTGAATTTAAAAAATTACAACAAATTTTACGAAATACCAGTCCCCTTGACTTCCTTACCCCACCCCGATTTTTATCAAAAATAATTCCGGCCTATAAAATAAAAAATGTTCTAAATTTGAAGTTCTTATCTCAAAGCATTCTCGAGTTATGTCCACAAATTTTCCGGACAGCCCGACCGATAGACAGATTTTTTTTTTTTTTTTCGAGAAATGTATAGGTATTATTGTTTAATTAACAATATTTATTTTTAAAACAATTTTTTTATAAAATTATACCAAAAAAAAAAAGTCCACGTGTAAATTTCTAAAACTGACCATTTATATGGGCAAATACTGGATGTGCGTTAATTACAGCATTATTAAAATTAAAAAAAATTAATTAAAAATATAAATAAATATGTTTTTACCTTAAAATTTCATTAAATAAAAACTATACAAAACTTAAATAAATTTAAAACATGAGCACGGTGTTGCGTTGATAGCTGGACATAAAAGAACAAAAATTTAATATCACCCAAAAAACCGTCGGAAAAGTAGTGGGGAACAGTAAGTTTGAAACTGAACTGTTTTCGACTTTTTTATTGAAACATGCTGAAAAAGTCGATCGTTTTTTATAAAACATTTGTTTTGTATCTTTATTTGATTTTAAATTTATATACGTGTTTTAAATTATTATTATTTATTATGAATACTTACCTTAAATTGATCTTATACAATGGCGGATCTAGGATTTTCATTTTTTTTTAGTACCTATAATTATTTTGAGTGTTTTACCCCATTTTTTTGAGCTAGGGGCAACGATTTTTAAAAATACCTATACAATATATTGATAGTTTTAAAAGTCGCTGAAATCTAATCTGATCTGATATTTTTTTTAACTTCAACCGTAGGGGCGAGGTATTTGTTTTTTTGCTCACCCTGCTAACTTTTTACGTTATCCCTGCTGAAAATGACGGGTCTGGACGGGTATAAATGGTGCATAAACCGGACTTGAGCGGATGAAATTCACCCGCTCAAGTCCGGTCTATGCAACATTTATACCCGCGCAGACCCGTCATTTTCAATAGGGCTAGCTATAACTAGTTTTAATAAAACAATAAAATAAATTATGTCATTTATTTATTCTAACATGGTATCTTTCTAAATTAAAAACATTTATTCTAAAATTAAGTCTTAATTAATTATTAAGAACAAAATATTGATTATAGTACAATAATTGTATTTTTGGCATTTTTTAGATTTTAATTTTATTTAATAACTATATATTTGTTTAACTACAGTTAAGTACAGTGTGGGTCGTCTAAGACTTATCAGCTAGTTTTTATCTTATCATAACCCAAGTAACACAGTACCGCTCTTTCGCAGCAAAATTGCAGGTATATGGCTGTAATTTTGCTGCGAAAGAGCGGTAAGAGACACTTAATACCTACTGTGTTACTTTGGGAATAGCTATCAATGATTTTTTCATGCAAACTGGACTAATAAAGCTATAATTTAATAAAAACAAACGTGCTCCACTTTCTTTTGTTTTAGACTTACAGCCATACAGAAGTATTAAAAAAAATCGTTGGAAAAGCGAAGACAGCTGATCAGTCTTAGACGGCCCACCCTGTATATTTATATAATAATACTGTAAATACAAGTCTACATTAAATATAATATAATTAGCACAAAGAAAAATGTTATTACAATTTTTTTCTATTCAAACTCATTTTTTTTAACTAAAAAAAATCATTTTCATCTAAAATGTAACCTATATATTTTTCTTTGTGCTTTTTTTTTCATATTTTAACACATATATACAATCTGGTGTAATTTTTATAATCAAAATCAATCAGTCTCTTGCATTTTTTACTCTCATTTACAAAACTTTTAAATATATAAAAGCTAAGGTAAAAAAAAAATATTATAGCACCAATACAATGACTATAAACCTATTTGTTATGAACCATTATGGTCCATAACTTATGGTATTCATAAATATAACGTTTATTCTCATAAAAATTTAAGCACACATCTGAAAAACTAATTGTTGAGCATAATATTATACCTAATATGTAAAATGTAAAAAATATATACACGGTGTATTTGAAATACTGTAGGATTAACCGTTTTCGAGAAAAATTCATTTGAAGGTGAAATTCCACGGTTCGAGGACGAAAAATTAAATACTAAAATGTTGAAAACCTAAATTTTAATGATGCAGGGCGAATGTACATTAAAAACTAAGAAAAAAACCTCATATACAGGTACTTCCAAAAATCAATCCTAAGAGAGCTATGGTCTCCTAAATATGCACCATTTTTCCACGGTTCGAGGACGAAAAATAAAATACTAAAATGTTGAAAACCAAAATTTTAATGATGCAGGGCGAATGTACATTAAAAACTAAGAAAAAAACCTCATATACAGGTACTTCCAAAAATCAATCCTAAGAGAGCTATGGTCTCCTAAATATGCACCATTTTTCCACGGTTCGAGGACGAAAAATAAAATACTAAAATGTTGAAAACCAAAATTTTAATGATGCAGGGCGAATGTACATTAAAAACTAAGAAAAAAACCTCATATACAGGTACTTCCAAAAATCAATCCTAAGAGAGCTATGGTCTCCTAAATATGCACCATTTTTAAAGGGCTACATGTATGGAAACTTTTTTTCTTAGTTTTTGATGTAGAATAACACTGCATCATTAAAATTTTGGTTTTCGACATTTTAGTATTTAATTTTTCGTCCTCGAACCGTGAAATCTCACCTTCAAATGAACTTTTCTCGAAAACGGTTAATCCTACAGTATTACAACAAGAGTACCTTTTTTATGTACACCCCTGGTTAAAATAAGTACATGAAAATAACACATAAAAACGGGCCTTGGTAGGATTAGTTGACGTGCAAAACCTCGTTGATATATTTCAAAGGGTTCCTGAGTTATTAAATAAAAACCGATTTTTTAGCCACTTTCAAAGGGGCGTAGCTCCTTTATGACGCATTTTTAGACATATGTTTATAGGAACTTTTTGTCATATTTTATCATGTAGAATCACCTGTTAAAATTTCCTACCCTATTTCAAATACACCCTGTACATTCATTTTATTCCCTGATTTTGAATATAAAAATTTAATTGAAAAATTTTAAACACCATGTCAAAAAATAAGATTCTTTCTTTAACTTAAAATGGTAAAAGAATAATATAGATTAGAACAATTTTGAATACAAAATAATGAGATAAAATTGGTATTTTTACAACTTTTTAATTTTCATCTGGCAAACAACCAGTTTACTTAAGAACGAAAAATAGCGCTTATAATGTTTAAAAGGAAAATTCAATATTCCGTTTTTCTTAAATTAATAATATATTTGAAGAAAATTCCATCAGCTAGACTATTATAGTCTACTATAATAGTCTACAAGCTTTTAATTAAAATTAAAAATATTTTTTATCTAAACATAATAACTGAAAATACCAGGTGTCCACCCCAAAAATTAAGATGAATCTTCATTCGATAAAAGTGAAACTTTGGTGATTTATATAATTTTATATTGGCTATAAGATGGCGGATTTATTTTTTTTGTTTCACTTCCGGTTTCGCCGGAGACGGCATAAATGTTTTTTTTTTCCTTTTAATAAAACATTGTATTTTTTTATAGTTTTAAACTCAGCTGAAAATTCTATGTATAAAAAACTGATTGTGTGTTTTACTTTTTCTTTTTCGTTTTCGTTTTTATCCTATAAAAACGAGATACACATAATTTATCTTCCTTTTACTTACTTAATCTTCAAAGTACATCATAAATTTGGCATAAGAAAAACAGCTGAAAAATACTCGCAAATAAAGTTTGCATAAAAATAGGAGCTCAGGAGAAAAAACCGTTTTTAGCTCTAATTCGCTGTCACTGATCAAATTTTTATTTTAATATTAATTTTATATATTTTTAAGCTTAAGTAAGTAAAAACAAGGTAAATAATGTAAAGTAAAAAAAATAGTTTTTCATACATAGAATTTTCGGCTGAATTCAAAAATGTAAAAAATTACAGGGTGTTCCATTAAAAAAAAAACGGAAGTAAAATAAAATATTAAATCCGCCATTTTATAGCCAATGTAAAATTATATAAATCACCAAAGTTTCGTTTGGACTTTAAATCCGGCATTTTATAGCCAATGTAAAATCAAGAACTTTCACTTTCGGGTTTAGACCGTGTTAATGGATTTTCACTTTCCAGTTTCAGTTTCAGATTAATCCCTGAAGATGTCTCTAGTAGTAAGAGACGAAACGTCGGAAAGTGAAAATCCATTAACACGGTCTAAACCCGAAAGTGAAAGTTCTTTATATCTTAATGGCCGTGAAAGCTTAAAATCTAAAATGTAAAATCATATAAATCACCAAAGTGTCGTTTTTATCGAATGAAGATTAAACTCACCCAGTATATTTGAATTAATGAAATCACACAGTATTTTACAAATCACCTACAGTAAAATTCACAGCTAATCGTACTGACGTCATCCCACAATAATACCTAAATACCGTCATATTTTGCATTTCACCCATTTTACCATGGTAATTTTCTGGGATGATCCGTAAATTACCATGGTAAAATGGATGATGATTATATTATACAAAATACGAGGGTATTTCAGGTGATAATTTGTGATAACGTCAGTCCAGATAACTGAAAATTTGACTCTATAATAGTTTTTAATACTGATCAGTGATAAAGATCATTACTTTATTAAAAATTGTACACGATTTTTTACTTTGAAAATTTAGTATTTCTAAAAGCCGGTTAGGTTTATTAACGAATTTTGTTCAAGAACTTATTTTATTAATCAAGTGTCATTTTTTCGAAAATTTGGATTCAGCGGACCAAAACTAGTTAAATTTAGTAAGGTAAAAACACTTTTACAGTAAAAGTTTTACTTTAAATATGATTGGAAAAGTCCAAAAACTAGTATTGACATTGTTCATTTCATTCTTTGAATATTTTCTTTTCAACTTATACACTTTCTTTTAAATTAAGAAAAAATCGAAAAAATTAAGTAGGTTTAATAATAGTACGGTAGTACGGATATATGCGTTTTTTTGGCCTGATCGGTGTCGGACGGATCCATTTTACCGAGCAAATGCGCATAACTCCGCAAAAAGTATTTTTACGCTCCTAAAAACTTTAGTACTAAAAAAATCAATTTTTTTAAACAATGAAAATAATAAAATTTAATTTATTTAAACATTTTTTACGATTTTTACTTTTATTTTTAAATAAATCATCAATATCTCGGAAACAAAGCATTTTTAGACACATGCTCATACAAACTTTTTTGATGAGAATACTTCTTTTTTAATTTATTTAAATTTTGGCAATATTTTTCTTTAAATTTTTGAAAAAATTTAAATATCAGCAACTTTTACATAAATTTACTTATTAATGATTTTTTTTTAATACAGGGTTATAGAATAATCCATTCTAAGAAAAATATTTTATATAAACATGTATCTAAAAACAGAGTTTTGGGGATTTGCCCAGAAAAATACATAGCCATCCGACACTGCTACTGACTGACTGACAAAAGATAATTTTATAATACAGAAAATAAATATCACAAATAAGATAACTAATAAAGAATGCATAGATTCAGTTATAACTTTTAATAATAATTCGAATTTTTCGACTTTAACGCTAAAGTTCGTAACTTTATTGTGTTTCTTGGGTGGTAATCGAACTTTCGCTGTTTTCAGCATTTACGTTACCACTGATTGTAGTCACGTGACCTCCGATGCTCAGCGCTGCCACTTTGGCTCGCTGGTAAGCACTCAGCGTATTTTGGCCCAAATACCTGAAAAAAAATTAAAATATATCAAACCTTTGATTTGTTTCATATATTTTAGCATTAACTTTTGAAAGTTTTGACCTAGAGACTTATATGCTCTCTCCCTTGTCCGTATGTCAAACCCGTTTATCTCAGGAACTAAATAACCTAGGAAAGTAAAATTTGACATGCAGGTTCATTGTTTTAATGATTTTAAAATCCAAACCATTGTTAACGTAAACGAACACCTCCCATATAAAAAAAAACGCCAAACCAGCAAACTACCAAACCAAACCATTGTTAACGTAAACCAACGCCACCCATTAAAAAAAAAACACTAACCAGAAATTCGTGAGTATTGTAAAATTTTTTTTTATAAAAAGTTCAACAGTTATTTTATTATATTTATTAATTTTCAGAGAATAGTAATAAGCAACCAGTTATATATCTCAATGTTTAAATACTTGCCTACGCTTTGAGAGCCACTGAAATCAGTGCTGCCACTACTACAAACCTCGCTTTCGGCCGTATGATCTTCGGCCGTAATACCCACCTCGTAAAAACTGTACTTACTTGATACAAACGTAAATGACGAGCAAAGCCACGCTGGCACTCAGCATCCTCACAATGTTGTTGTTATTTAGTTGAATGACGATCCAAGCCACGGCCACGACCATGCACAGACACGTGACTATAAAGGCCGTGCAGCCCCAGTGTTGGGCCGTGAAGCCCCGGTCCCAGTCCAGTTTGGTGCTCGAGCAAATGTCGTACTGATATTTGCACACCTTGCACCGTAAAGGCTCGTTACTGCCCGAGGAACTTTCCATGAGCCATCTGGAAAAATGAGAAATTTATTAGTTGGCCCAAAAAAAACAGGACACTTTTCAAACCGTTATAACTTTTTTGCCTTTTGACCGATCTGTATCAAATTTGAAACGAATATACTTAAAACATGTAAGATTCGGTAGATATTTATTTAAAATTTTATTATATTTTTCAAAAAAGCTTTTTCTGAAAGGGTTATTTTAAAGTCGTGTGGATTAGAGCAACATGTATAAAATGATAATATTTTGTCTTAATAATGTTAATTGGTTATTATTAAATAATAATTATAAATTTTATAATTACTTTTTTCATTTCCATTTTTAATAATATTTTTTATAACTATTAATAGTTTATTATTTATAGTTATTTTTCCAGAAGGCTGCAGAAAGCATTGAATGAACTTTTTAACATAAAAAAAACTGATTAAAAAGGTGGTTTGTTTATTTTATTTGTTTTAAATAAAAACTACATATCAGAGGGTCGTAGCTTCCTTATAGGAACTTTTTTCATATTTTTGGACCTAGAATCGCCCCTTAAAATTTATTTCTGAGTCACCCTGTATACATGTAGGACGTTATTTTGTTCTTATTACATACAGTATGAAGAATTTTTGTAAAAAATCACCTACCTTCTGAGGCATTCGTGATGCACGCTGCTCACGTCGCCGGTGCATGCGCAAGGCTCGATCAAAGGCTCGGTCTTGTCCGAGTCGTAGCAGATCCAGCATTCGCGCCTGTCCAGCGGAATCTCTTCGCTTCCTGGGGCAGCCTTTCCGCGCTCCTCCGTCGGGTATTCGGACTCCTTGGTCTGGTCCAACTTCGTCAGCAGTTTTCTCGGGTTCAGGATCCATAGTTCAGACGGTTGCATACAATTCCAAAGCACCGCGGGGAACCATACGGCCACGCCTATCTCCACAATCCTGAAGATGAAGTTCAAAAATTAGTAGTAATAATAATAACAAGCCGTGAACTTACGTAATTCGCATTCTATTTTATACTATTCCCAGTAAATGGTATAATGCATTTTCCCAAATACTTAAAAAAAATAAAAACATAGGTAATTTTTTTTTCTCAAAATTTCTTTTTACAAAAAACTAAAATTTTTTAAAAATTTTAATTTTTTTATTTTTTTATTCAAGTTTCACCTCCAACAACCTTTTTTGTTTTTGGAGGGAATATTTTCAAACCCCATAGGGTAATTCATCTAATATAACTACATTTTTATTGAAAATTTCGAGTCGATCGAATAACTCGGTCTTGAGTTATCGTTTCCACAAAAATCGTAACATCGGACGGACATACGGGCGCACAGACGCACGTTTCCAAAGTTTTTTGTTTTTTCATGAAACAAATTTGTCACAATTTTGTGCAAAAGCCGTTTAAAAACCAAAATTGCGCTAAATTTCATTTTGACAGATTTCTACATACCCAGCATATCAATTTATTTATTTATACTCTACATATGAACCTTTATAAAAGGTCTCTTATGCATTAAACTAGGCGTATATCAAATAAAAAATATGAGCAGTTGTATTAAGCACCTTATTTCGTCCAAAACCATTGGATTCAACTTTTGTACATGACTCACATGACCTCACTAAAACGTCAAAATTTATGCGAAAATTTGCAAAAATTATTTTTATTGAAATTAGTTTTAATAGATATTTGCACAAAAGAAATGTGTTTTACAGCGCAGATTTTTTATGACTAATTCAAATATTTACGTCGATTTTTTTCCATCACGTGCGGATTTTTAGCAAAATGCGTTTTAAATGCTCTTGCAGCATTTTCCCTTTTCGGTAATTTTTTAAGCAATACATTTAATTGCTAAATTAATACATTCTGCCGAATCAAATAGGCAATTAGATGTTTTCCAGCACGTCATAAAGTTTCAAAATATCTTGAATTGTTTTTTTTTTAATTTTTTCTTTAAAAAAATGCATTTTTTTTCTTTTTAAATTTTCAAAAAAAGATTTTTTTTTAAAGTTAAAATTTTTATTTTTTCTTTGCAAATATATATTTTTTAAATATTTGGGAAAGTACCATATACCATTTACTGTGAATAATATACACGGTGATCAGTAACTGCCATGCCAAAAAAGAGGTGATTCTGCATACAAAAATATAAAGAGTGGTCCGTTAATGAGTCCTAAGGGAGCTACAGCCCCTGGAAGATGACATATTGAATGGGGAACAAATAAGAGCATCAATAAAGTTTTAATGCTGTAGGGCGATTCTTCATTTAAAACTGAGCAAAAAAGTATTCTTCACCAAAACACCTAAATTTAATATCAAAGCAGTAATAGCCTTTTAAAAAGTAACGTTTTTGGTGGCACAAAATGTTACTTCCTCTTAATTGCATTTTTGAAAACGATTGCTCCTACAGTGTTACACTATATGACATTTCTTATGTATTTTTACTCAAGAAATCTATATTTTTTACAAAAAATACAAAAAAACTACACATAAAGCCTCACATATTTTGTTCGTCTAGGCACGCCTCTGGATAAATTCAAAAAAATAAAATAACATAAACTTATTGCCCTTATTAATACTATTATACGTGCAAAAGCTCGTCGTTCTAGCTTAAACGGTACCAGAGTTATTAATTAAAAACCTTATTTTTATTACAATTTTAAATGGCCGTAGTTCCCTTAGGACTCGTTTCCGGACCAACCTTTATGGGAACTTTTTTTATATTTTTGGTTTGGAATGTAGAACCACCTCTTAAATTTTGGCATGCCAGTTATTGATCACCCTGTATAATGGAATGAGTAGTATTACATATCTTTACGGCTTGTTTTTTAATTAATTTATTTAAAAAACTTCAAGAAAAGTCTGTAATGTCCAACTTTCCATTTCCCAGAGCAAAAAGTTGAGCCTATTTTGTAGAATTGTGTTATTAGTAATAACTTATTACTAACCTAAAGATAATATCGTGAAGATTTCGAGAGTTGATCGGCACCTTGGTTTTCCAAAATTCCGAGAGAGTTTCCGAAAAAAGGAACCCAGCAATCGTGATCAGCATGAGTGACTGGCTCAGAAGTCCGATTCGGGACTGGCGGAGCTGAGAAAAGTTGATCTGCTGCCGGAGTTCGTTGTTTTGTTGCAGGGGTTCGGATTCCACGGGGTTGGCGGCTAGTTGGACGGGTTTTGTTACAAAACCACCTCGAACCTGAAAATACAAAAAAATCACAAGATCCATTTAATTTCTTCTACTTTGCGCTTGTTGTTACGGTAAACAAACAGACCGAGCGTGAGAAATGTTCACACGAGTGTGTAAAACACTTTCCTTTCGAGTAATGTAGGCTATTCGCCATACGACCAATAAAAACAATATATTATATTGTATTTAATTAAGTTAGATATATTTGAATAGGCCTAACCGGTTTATCTACTAAAATATTAATATAAATATCAGATATATTAATTATCTTTTTTACAACCAAAATTTATAAAAAATAATAAAAAAACGTGTTAGATTGCAAAAAAATGCATTAGTGTGTAATAAAAAGTTTTATTTAAATAGTTTATATATATATTATAATTATATAAAACTCGTTTTTATGAAGATTTAGATTTAGCCATTTAAATATAAAAAAGTCCAAGAAATTGAAGTAAGTTTATATTATTTTCATTTTTATAGAATGTATACAAATGTCATATAGTCCCGAAAAGTGAGTAATAAACTATTTTATCCACGGCCGTGATTAATAGGCCTAATATTCACGGGTCTGTAAAAATAAACCTTTTAAAACCAAAAACGGCCGTGGATAAAGTATAGTATTCTACTTGCGCATAATAGCTATCATTCGGGTGATTAGGCCACTCGCCTATCGGCTCATGTCCCTAAATTCACCCTTATTGATTAATAGCAATTATTATACGCTCGTTGAATAATATACTATTTTAGGCCACTTGATTGTACGTAATAATTGATTTTCTTGTATGGTCGTTTGTTATTGTTTATATTTTATTACTTATATGTTACAGGCAATGTTGACATACCGGCCAATGACGTCAATACCTGGTCAATGATAGAAGTAATTTACTTGCAAAACTCGATAAGTTACTTCCCCTATTAAAATTAAAGTAATAGCATAATACACTGGCAGAAATTTTGATGACTAAAAAAACTAGCCATCTCGAATGAGTGAAAATACTTTCACATAAAAAAATTAAAAAAAAGTTATTTTTGTCCGTAAATTAACATAGTTATTATTGGTATATAGGGAAAGTTTATGGAAAACTAATTTAAATATTTGTTGTGCACTTTTTATCACTTTTTAGGTGGGTTTTTAAATTTTCGTTCCATTTATGACCAGAAACAATTTTTTTTGCTTATTTTGATTTTTCTGAACGTTTTCGAAAAAAGTAAGATGATTTAAGCAAACAAAAGTTATTTATAAGAAAGTAACAGTTTTAACCTAAATAGTTAGCGCAAATGTTTGGTGTATAACAGACTTGATTTCAACAATGTTTTTGCTGTAGCAACAACATGTCCTGTATCTAGGAAAATTTCTTGCGGTCTGAAATTGTAGCTATGTCGGTACTCTTCTGCGGAACCACTCAAACTACCCACCTACCCTAACAAACCTACCTATCAGTTGCTTTTCATCCGTGAAACGAGTAAGATGTACTTTCGGCAGGAATTAGTAATACGTTAAGCGCGTTTAATTTTCTAGCACCAAGTCTTTTAGTATTAGTTATTTATTTATTTATTTGCTATCTTAGATATGCCCCAGAATCGATTTTATATATTTTATAGTGATTGTATGGAAGATGTGCAGTAAAATGACGAACATGTGATTATATTGGAGTAAGAAGGGAATTTTATGTTTTTTAATCATTTATAATGCTGATAAATTTTGATTTGGAAGCAACTAACACGTGAAGAAGTTTTTATACGTACAAAATTTTTTATATACTAGCGCATGCGCAAATATATTTACAAATTAGAAAAAACTGCCTTGGCAACAGCTAACACAACCAACAGTAAACACGAAAAGGAAAGAAGGAAAAGAAAAAGAAAAGTTCTTACAGAAGACTGAAAATTTTATATATTTAAAACAGGAGTGGGCATGGCGAAAAGCCAGACAAGAACCACTCTTGGTGAATTGAGTAACTAAGAGGGATCTGGCTAATTATCTCACTGAGAAAAGGCCAAAATAAAGGAAGAAGAAGAAACCTACCTATCTAGTGCTCTTTTCTTACCCACAACTAATTAAAAAAACAGTTAATTTTAATAAAAATAATAAAGTTTTAAATTTTAAATAGGACTACTCCAAACACTATTTTAAGATAAACTATGAACTTGAGATTAGAATTTGATCAAAATAAATATTTATTTTTTTAATTATGAACTATTCTAGATAGGTAAATACTTATTATTTAAATTTAGGTATGGTTGGTTTATAAAATAGTATATTATTTACCAAGTCAGAGAAGTTTAACATTTTTGACCTGCGTCAAATTGCGGGATGAGCGCGCTAGCGCGAAGCCCGCAAGACGCGGTCTAAAATGTTAAATCTTCACTCACGTGGAAAATATAGTATTTTTTTCACTACCAGTACAATTAATTAGCTATTTATTTATTTTTTTACTAAAATTTAATGAAAAAGCTTATAAATTTAAAATATCACGCTGGCCGTTCGCGGCCATTAAAAAAACAAATGAATAACTTGACATTTCTGGCAGAAATTTTCTGGTGATCTGCTAAAATTATTAAGTTAGAAAGTGTTTCCGTGTTAAGTGTAATAAAATATATAAAAATGGAAAGTGAAATGCAAAGTGATGATTCTGGTACTCCCCCAGAAATAAGGGGACAGGCGAAAACTGTGAGGGAGAATCTATTGTCTCAAAAATCAATATATGGAGGTTGTACCTCTAGTATTCTATGATCCTTACGATAATATATGGGTTGTATAATCCATCGTTGAATATGATGGGCCAATGATTTTCACTTTTCGAAGTGTTTTTTGTAAAACATGTTTTATAGGTACTAATTTAGTTAATATTTTTTAATTTATCATGCAATAAATAAATTTGGTGCCTAAAGACACTTGTAAATAGCAATGTGATTTAATAATTAAGTGAACGTCAGATGCCAAAACAGCTGAATAAAAATTCATTATTAACCATGGTGCAATTTCATTATTTTTAGAACCTCTGACGTCATAGGTAGAGAAATAATATTTCTACCAATGAAAAGAACAGTAATAAAGATGTGGTTTTAGGCTGGTAGTGAAAAATATACGTTTTAGCGCATCTTTACCGAAAAAGATATAAGCAGACACCAAAGTTTTTCGCAGCGGATAAAGTTTCATACTCTTAACAGCTATGGAACTAGAGGAAAAGAAGAATCTATAAGAAGCACGGCCGTTGAGAGGGGGGGCCGGGGGTGTTCCCCCCGGGCCCGGAGTTCCGAGGGGGGGGGCGAATATTTTGATTTTTATTCATTAAAATTTTTTAGGAGGTAACAACATTTTTTTTGGCCGGATTTTTCTGGGGACCGGGTGGTGGTGACGAGCTTTTTTTTTAGGAGGTAAAAAAAACTTTTGGGGGCCCGTAGGTTACAACCCCCGGGCCCCGATTTTCTCTCTACGGCCCTGATAAGAAGTTTTTAAGTTTACAAAATCATCAAAAATGTCCCTAAATCAAATGTGCTCATGTGTTCATGTGCTTTTTATCGCATTCTAAAACTTTCAAAATTGCCCTTATAATAATAAGGGCATTTATTCCAGCAAAGGGCCATATCGTCATCTAAAGGCTCTAACGGTCTAACTCCAAAACGTCATATTTTTCAGGAGACGTAAAAAACGATTTAAAACTTAATTATAGCAATTTAGAACTTTAAAACTAGCTTGTTCACAGGTAAAAATGTTTGAAATGTGTTAATCTATTTAAAACTTTTCATTGTTATCTATTTTATATAAATTATTTGAAAATTAAATTTTAACCACAGAATCTAAATTCACTAATGGTCTAACTCCAAGGGAAGATAAAAGAGGATACCTATCGTATTATATCGCGTAATATTATTACAAAAAATTTATATTTTTATATTTAATATATAATATTACTACTAGGTAGGCATAATATATATACATTATTAATGGCAATAATTATAATTATCATCAAACAGTAAATTAACAAATATTTGAAACGGGATCCCCTGTTGTCGAAAAATAGTTTGACATTAGTGACAGTTCTTATTTAATTGTTTTCTCACAATCATATGATGGAGTTAGACACTTAGCGACTTAAAATATTTACATTTTTGCATTTTTTGAGGCTGATATTGGTTTAATGCAACTTTTTTTTTTTGAAGTATGTTGGTAATCAGATAATGAAGCAAATTTGATAAAAATCTCATTTTTGAAAAATTTGGAGTTAGACAACTAGAGCCTTTAGTGGACGATATAGCAAAAATACAAAATACATGAAATAAAAATAATTAGCCAATATTCAAAAAGTTCAAAAGCGCCCCCATTAAAACTACTCCGGGTTTGACATAGACTGTCAATCCTCATGAAAGAGATTGAAAGATTTAGGGCATATCCACAGGCTCGAATAACAACATAATAAATAACAATGCGATGTCGTGATTGGCTTGATGAGCCGCCATGTATCTTGTAAGCCAATCACGGCACCGCATTCTTATGTTTTATGATCTTATGCAAGCTTCTGGACAGGCCTTTATTCAGACGAATGCGGTATCTAAAAGCCCGAAATCTACAAGCAGCTAGAAAGTCATTAAAACGGGCCGCGTGCAAACATTTCACTAGCACTAGAAAATCTCGGTATGTTACTTAAACACATTACTAAACGCATTATTATAGCATACGCGCAGATTATTCCATCATCCTAATGTATGATAAGGGCCGTATCTGTCTGTCCGTGTGTCAAATTTTTTATGCACACGTTAAATTAAAAGCGGAAAGTTCCATCGGTATGAAAATTTCAGGAAAATCAAGTTCTATGAGAAAAACACTATCAATGATGGAAGAATGCAAAATACTATCCATTGTGAATAGTATATGATAGAATTTGAAGCATTTTATGTTTTTGACGACTTGTTTTGTTTTTATTATTTACCATCCTACATAAATTAGCAAGTCTATGCTCCCCAAAACCTGATTGGGTCGTTGTACCGTATACATGTAAAGATTTAACACATTTATCCAATACATACAGATAATAAGACAATTACCACCTTTATTTTAAATAGATAAACTCAATAATAACCCCCGCGTGGCTTTTACTTTATTGAGTGGATAATTATTTATTTTACCCAATCAACTGTCACTTGTTAAATTATTTTCTTGTAAATGTCATTAAAATTTTTAATAAAAATATGAATTCCTAAGCTTTTCTTGGATAAAACCTTGTATGGCACTCATGGGCAATATCTTACTTTACCCACTAGTACCATAAATAACTATTATCTATTTGCGTTTCATAATTACGTTTGTGTAGTTTTGGTTTGCGTGTTACAATAAGCTTAATTGTAAAACAGTTTTAGTAACTTTTTTATTAAGTGTAAACAGTTTTGGGGATTTTTTTGTCCATAAGTTGGTAATAAAAACAAAAGAAACTTGAAGTGACATTTCTAAAAAAAATGTATTCTGTATCCACAATCAAAAGATCTAAAAACAGGTAAAATTCTTATAAAGTTAAAAAAAAATTAAAAATTTTGAAAAATTTTCATTTTTTTTTGTGAATTTTTTTTTCAGATCTTTTTAAAAAAAAAAAGTTATTTTTTTTAAGTATTTGGGAAAATGCAATATACCTTTTACTGTGAATAATATATAATGGAATGCGTAGCATTACATATCTTCACGGCTTGTTTTTCTTACCTTGAAATACACCTCGACTCCGTAAATCAAGAAAAACACGACGACGATGAACATGAGGACGGCATAGCAGCCGTTGAAGAGGTGCTTGAATAGGCCTGGGTCATCTGCGGGTGGTTTCGCCAGCCACGTGGTGATAAATTCGGCCAACAGCAAACTGTAGCTGATTACGTTGAAGGTGAGAAAGCCCAGAAAGGATTTGGACAGGAATTGGGGTCGCTCCCAGCGTACGCCCTGTAGATGGAACACCTGAAACAAAAATATTTTTTTTTGTTGTTTACCAAATTTCAAATTTCTAGGTCCAAAGCATGTAACCTCTTCCGCTCCAGCCGGTTTTTCAAGGTATAGGTCCATATACCAGATTAAAATTTATATGGAAAATCCCGTATACCAACGATGGATATTGTGGTAATTTTAGCTATACCTAAAAATATCCGTACGTGGATACAATGGAGCGGAAGGGGTTAAAGTTATTATAAGAAATATACGAATAGTATATTCTATAACTAGTATGGAATGACTATTCCATACGTGTTGTAGACTATACTTTTTCTTTGATTGCAAATATGAAACACTGTATGGCTTTAAACTGCGAACAAGGTTAAAAACAATGTTTTTTTTGTAACTCGACATTGAAAATGCAACAAAACACATATTTTTAAATAACGCAATTATTGTTATTTAATAATTTTATCAAATCAGTAAAAGATTTTTATTTAATTTTAGCACATATTTACAAATATTAATGCAAAAATTGAAGGTTATGTCAGATTGTTGTGACAGATATCAGGTTTAAATATTTAACAATAGATGGAGAAGTTTTAATTTTTTTGAACTGATTTGATAAAAAACTGGTCAAATATTAAGAAAAACTAATAAACTTTATGTAATTTTAACGCAAAACTTTAAATTGCATTAAATTATTCAATATTTCATGGTAAAATGGTATATAATTTTGCTACAGTTTTCTTTACTTTTATAAACAAGAGATGGCACTACATGTGCTCATTCTAACACTTTATACGGAATATTCATACCGTATCTAGAGCTAGAATGGATTCATTCTGTGTTTGAAAAGTGTGTGTATTTGCTTTCTAAAGCAGTCGTAGAAAAAAATGTTTCTCAATTTAATGGGAGGATTGGTGTAGTGGACTACCGCGTCGTACTTGACGAGTTTAATACCCAAATAGCGTGAGTTCGATTCTCACCAGCGCCGATTGCCTTTTTCAGTTAATTAATAATTGAAATTTGGCGAAGGCGTCAGTGAAGCGGACACTCCCTATAAATTGGTTCGAAAATAAATTAAAGCCGGTGGTTCCCTCTACTACTAGCCAACACAAGTCCTGGACTTAGGGGATGCTTAATTAAGTAGAATAGTACGAGGTTATACAAAAATGTAATGTAAAAAAAATGTAATTTATTCAAAGGAATATTTTGTCTTTTTTTTTCATATTAAATATTCTACGCATACTTGAACACCCCTCAAAAACTCGAAGCCAATTTTAAACTGCGTTATATTATGATGTTTACTTACTCAAGTACGTAATTAACACATCTGTAATAGTCCTTTGGAAATTAATTTTGATAATTTTGTAATAGTTTTTTTCCTATCTAAGGCACTAGTATTATAATGAGCGACTGATTTCACAATGAAAAATTAATGCGATATTTTTTATCGCTATTTTTATTGATTTATTTGAACAGTACTGATTAAACATTGGCCAAAGAAACAAATGTTTGATGACAAATCTGGGGAGCATTCAATGCCATTATACAGAGCGGTCCAAAAGTCACCCCCTCCTCTTAACTTTTGAACGAATTGAGATATCGACTTCAAATTTAGAACTCTTAAATAAGATAACTTAAACTATTTTTTAGCAATAATTTGATACTTTCAGCTCTTACAATGTGGGCAGGGGGCATGGGGGGACATTTTTTTTTAATGGAAAGGGGTGTCGTGTGACACATCATTTTAAAGCTTATCAAATTCTCCATTTAACTATATATTTTTATTTTTTTTAAACATTTTTGTTTGGGTTTAAAATAGGGTTGAAAATGGGTATTTAAATTTCTCTAAAAAAATCCAACAATTTTTTAAAAATGACAAAATTCATGATGAAAAAACGTAAATTATACTTTTAAACTAATTTTAATTGACATAAATAAAAATTTACAAAAAAAACTTAAAAAATCGCATTTTTAGCACAAAAAATTGAAAAATCAAAACCTTAAAAAAATTGTTTGAAAAATTAAAAAATATACAGTCCAATAAAGAATTTTATTTGCTTTAAAATGATGTAACACGTGACCCCCCCCTTTCCATTTAAAAAAATGTCCCTCCATGCCCCCTTTCCTACATTTTAAGAGCTGAAAGTATCAAATATGTGCTAAAAGATAGTTTAAGTTGTCTTATTTAAGAGTTCTAAATTTGAAGTCGATATCTCAACTCGTTCAAAAATTAAGAGGGGTGACTTTTGGACCGCTCTGTATAATACAGGGTATTTAGGAACTAGTAAAAAAAATTAGTATACTATTAGTATACTATTAGTATACTATTAGTATACTATTTTTTTATGCTATTCCCTAAATACTTATCCTGTATTAAAAAATTCTTAGTTTGAATTAACGTGTCCTTGAAATAAATGCACTGCCATCGCTTGAAAACCAATACACACAAGCGAGAGAATACAAGTGACGCTTACGCCATTTCAGTTCGCACCACAGTATTATAGTCGCAAGCTACAAAAATCTTGATTTAAAAATTAAAAACTCCCTAAAAAAACCCAGTCTTGGCCAGCCATTGAACTTTAAGTTGGAAAATTCGAGTTTGCCAACTAGCAAAACTGCAGAACTGTCACAGTTGGTTAACTCGGGGTAGGTGAGTTGGGAAATTTGATTTACCTGGTTTGGAGATAAAACAGAGAGATGGAATGTGGAAAAATTTTAAGTATTTCTTTTGTACAAAACCAAAGTACTCGAACAAAACTAGTTATTCTAATTACTACCATAGGTAATTAGTAATGACCATAAAAATAATATCTATGTGTATAGGATGTTTACATATTTCGCATGTGCACTTTGTTTAGATTCAGTACAAAGCAATTAATAATATTGTTTTTTCTTTAGAACATACCATTATTTATCTTGTTTTCAGACTGTGAAATCAATTTTCTTCACCTATAGCAATAATAATTTTTTCTCTCCTAGTAGGAGTAAATTTTATAAACAATTGATTTCTGACACTAGATGTTTCAGTTCTTTGTGCAATTTTTACTAATTAAACCCAAGAAATAAGCTTAAAATAACTTTTTATTTATTAAATATAATTAATTATAATTATTACCAATTAATACAATCAATAATTAGCTAAATATTATGAAAAAAAAAATTAAAAAAAAACTAAATTTTTAAACGTCAGTTCAAAGTATTTATTTGAGCAAATGTCATTGATCAAGGCTACTTGTTTTTTTATGAAAATTTCAAGAAATATAATTTCTGTTAATAATTTATTTTATTATTTGAATAAAAATAGTTAAATAGTGCTAGTAGTGAAAAAATTAATATATAAACTACGGTAGAGAAGACTATTATAGCCTCGCACTCTTAAATCCCTCGCTGCTACGCAGCTTGGGATTTAATACGCTCGGCTATAAAAAAAGTTTTCTCTACCTTGGTATATAATTACTATTTTATTCTACCTAATTAAGTGCTAGCTTACATATTATCCAATAAAATCAGTAAATTCCTTTATTATTGACCGTTGTTAAGCGCTGTTGATTGACCACGGTCAATAATGAAAAAAACTTAAGACATTTTTAACTTGTATGTCAAACTGACAGCTGTCAAAATAATTTGTTAGCTATATTTGTAACTGATATTTGGAGTTACTAGCTTTGGTTAGTAGAAAAAATATTATATGAACCACGTATGCGAACTGTAAAAATATTGTAGACCGTGTGATTTTCCCGGAGATAACCATTAACGACATGTTCTTATGTTTTTAATTTACTATCAACGTACAAAATTTAAGCAAAGCCGTCAAACCCATTTTTATAAAATCGAATCTTTCGATTTTTTGTTGATCAGGGAACTACCCTTATTTGTAAAAGTACAGAAAAACTAAGAAAACATCCTCTCAAAACCTTTAAAGTTTGGTTTTGTAAACGGTATGGCATGTAGGCCTTTGGACGGACCGACGCGACCGACGGACGGACCTCGAAAAATTAAGTCTTTTTACTTACTGAAAAATTTCAGCGGATTTATTCGGCTAGACCTAAACAATGGTAATGCCACTAAATAACTACCTCATAATTTTATTGTGCCTTAATATAATCATATCATGATTAAATCATAGCAAACAAATCAGGCTTTATTGTTTATTATCGCCATTTTTAGTGTATTTTACGATACTATTATAATACATTAAAATAATATAAATGAATGTAACGAGGGGTCTATCACTGCTGCATTCGATGTACAAAATTCCCTAATAGCACAAATGTTCTAAGAATATTCTTAGATATTTCTAAGAACATTCTTTCCTTCTTAGAATATTCTTAGAAACAAAGTGTGCTATTAGGGTTGCAGTACCTGCATTACTTGCATTTAATGTGCATTATCTGTAAATTACGTACATTATTTGCATTACTGTGCATTACAACTACAGGTACTGCCTGCATTACTTTGCATTAAGGCATCTCCACAAGCTCGCATAAAAACATAGTACATAAGAATGCGGTACTGTGATTGGCTTACAAGATACATGGCGGAACATCAAGCCAATTACGGCATCGCATTCTTATGTACTATTTTGTTATGCGAGCCTGTGGATATGCCCTTATTCTGCAAAGTTTTTTTTTTGAGGTGAGGACTTTTTTTAGTCATCAAAAATTTTGAAGGGGACAAAAATGTTTGACGGGGACAATTTTTTTTTGTCTGCTAGAATGTGTGCATTACTCTGCATAATGCATTAAAAATATCGTGCAGTCCGTGCATTTTTCGTAAAAATATCGTGCAGTTCGTGCATTTCTGCAGTAGGTGTACAAAAATTTCCCAGTGATAGACCCCCCGGAATGTAATTACTTTAATTGTAGGAGTAAACAAATCTTTTTCAACGGCAACGTACTTGGTTCTTTATTTTAAAGCATTCTCGAGTTATCGTGGTCACAATGTTTTCTGGTAAGCAGATTTTTGTGCGGAAGCCAGCTTTTATGTATAAAAAACGTCGAGAAACGTAAAAATCTCCTTTTTTTTTGATAAAGCATATTTTTTTTTACTTTTTCTCCTTATAAAACATAACTTAAGTTGTGGAACAGTACCTGATAACAATTGAAGGGATCAGGACAATAAGGGACATAAGCCGTATTTATCTTATTTTACCAATCCTGAAATCAGTTTTTTTTTCACGTGCGAGTTTAGTAAACAATGATATGAAAGTTAGTTACAGATGTTCTAAATAAAAAAATGTTAATATTTAATAACAATATACATATTATGCATAGTGTTGCAATAAACTTTTTACTTTATTAACTATCTCAAAAAAATGCAGCTTATGACTTTCTTAATTTAAAGTAAAACCATCATCTAAATCAAAAGGAGTCAGGAAATATTGAATTTTTTCAGGCTAGAGCCATTACTGACTACAGTGAAAGTAAATATTTTAATTGGGGATTTAAAAATATATAATTTAAAGGGGTTGCGGTGATCTAGGGGCAAGTTCCCTATTTTATTTAAAAAATGTGAATTGTGTCCCTTTTTCCTAGAGCCCTTCAATTATATCACAAATATTGATCTTGTTCGGTACATTCTCAGTACACATGTACTCAATCTGTTTACAGAATTACGCGGTAAATAGAAAAATCACCATCAGTTATCAGTTTTTTGAGGTTACAATATGATTAATTTCCACAGGACCGAAAAAACCAACCTTGAAAATATTTTACGAGTCATAAATTATGACTTAAACATTTTGGAGGGTCCTCGGGAGGGTCTTATTAGCAAACCTAACGGATACAAAATATCCGTATAATTAATATACCAGGTGTTTTCAAAAAGAACAATCAAGGTTTTTTTTTTTTCATAAAAATGTTTCTACTTTCTCTTAAAGAGAAGGTATTGTAATCGACCTAATATATATTTTTTCCTAAATAGTCTTAACTAGTGGAGAAATGTCAAAAAATATTAATTTCGACCCTTTTAACCGGAAAGATTAAATTTTTAACCGGAACTTGTTTATGTGAATATCTCGGCGGGGATTGTACGTTAGATAATGTAGGGGGACCACTAAGGGGTGTTTAAAATGAGTAATAGTATCACTTACCTCAGCCCAAAAACATACGATGAGTGATGCACTCGACATAAGCAGTGGATAGTACGAAGAAAGCAGGCTTGAAGACCAGCCATATTTAAACGAGTCCTGAAAATAATAATAATCACCAATTAGATTAATAATGCGATTGATCAATAAATTATTATATAGGCTTTTTTGAAGAACACTTTCACCCTTAAAATCTTTTATTTAAGGGGTCTTTCTACCTTCAAAATTTAAAAACATTTTTTTGTATAGAAAGAAAAAATATATCATTGTAAAAATTTGTAGGTATGTTTATTTATGCTCAAAAAATACAAACAAAAAAATAATATTTTTAAATTTCCATTTTATGGCCATATTTTTTGAAAAATAAAACATAAAAAACGGTAGTCCACCATTCGGTTATTTTTTGGCTAAAAAAAATTTCTTCGGGCCCTAGCGACTTTAAAACTAAATATTATCCTGTTTTTTTTCGGTCAGTCCAAACGGCCGGACGGCCGGCGAACACGGTTTTTTGATGTTTTTTTTGACAAAAAAAGTTATGGCCAAGAAATGGCACTTTAAAATCCATTTTTTTTTGTATTTTTTGAATATAAATAAGAATACCTAAAAAATTTCACAATGATATCTTTTTTCTTTTTATAAAAACAAAATGTTAAAAAAATATAATTTTAAAATTTGAAGGTGAAAAGACCCATTAAAGTGATAGCCATGTGCTTCTTTAGGCAAAGTTTTATTGCCTCCCAGGTTTCCCGACCCAACGCCACTGTAAAAAAAAACTATTACATAATGAGTCATTAAGTGGCCGCGATCATGCCATTTAAAATAATTACTTACTTGTAATTATGCACTTTTTAACGTTAACTTTATAATTCCTGTTGTAATTTATACTAATTTAATATTATTATAAAATACTGTTGCCACCCAAACAATACTTTCCACTATAATTAAATTTTACAAAAAAAAAAGATTTCAGAAAAAAGTATGGAAAAAAATTGAAAGACTCATACTTATTTTTCTATATACAGTCGATTATGAAGTGCCGAACAGTTTGAAAAGAAAATACTCTTCGTTTGAAGCCTCTGTTAGAGTTGTGCGCGACAAGCCCATGTGATTGCTACGTACAACAGCTCGGTGGCCAGTAAAACGCACACAGCTTTCTTGCATTTTACTCATCGCTAATGCCAGTTTTGCATTAAAAAGTGTTCGGCACTTTATAATCGCACGGTATATTCTATGAATATAATTTTTATAGTCACTTTTATTTTCTTAATAAGATATTATTTGTATAGTAATGGGGGTTATCCCGTATAATAATAAATAAATAAAAAAAAATATATGTATTTAAACTTTGTACAGGAAAAAATTTTCGTATGACCAAAATTTAGGGTATAGCAATAAATAATAAAAAACGATTATTATAAAAAATATTGTTAAGTAAGGGGTCAGGCGTAATGGGGGGGGTGCTTAGCGTTACGTTACGCTCTTTATTATTTTTAAACAAACAACGGTTTATTATTGACCCAAACATTTTTTTAGATGGTGTCTTGGCTGCTAGCGTTAACAAGAGCATATCCGAAATCCCAAAATTTAGGAAAATTTCTGTATAATTTCGACTAATTGGCCATTATTACTCTTTTTTACCAGCGCCATTTTAATTTTTTTTGAGATTTTGGAAAAATGTATCGGCTTCCCCACCCGAAAAAAATCCTTTGAGCGTTATGTATTTACAGGGGTGCAAGTTTCAGCTATATAAAGCGTTACATAGGAGAGGGGTCAAATTTTGCAAAATTTTACGTTACGCATGACCTCTAATTTTTAAGTAATTTTAAATTTAGCTTATCATAATATCGATACCCCCAAGCAACAAAGCCGTAACTCATATATTGTCATTTTTCACGACAGCTAAATTTCTAAAATATTTTTTTTGTTATTTAAGGGTGGGTAAATGATTGAAGTGGAAAAGGAAGCCATGCGATACGTCATTTGAAAGCTTATAAAATTCTCTATTTAACTGTATAAGTATTTATTGTTTATTTATTGTTTGTTTCTGATAATATTCAAGTTTAAAATTTTTTACTTTAGTGTTTTTAGGTAAACTTTTGGTTAAAATGGCCTGTGGAGAAATCTGAGTAGTACCACCATGTGTGTCTTTTTTCAAGGCGTTTACCTATGAGTATAACTCAAAATGAGTCTAACTTGAGTTACGTCCTTGTTGCTTGGGAGTGTCGATATGTACCTATGTACCTATATTTAAATTATAGATTTGTATAAGTAATAATTATTAAAATCAAGGTTAAGCTTAACACTACTGAATAATATTGCAATTCAATTTATTTAAAAATATATGTATACATATATACATATGTACATACAGGGTGATCAATAACTGCCATGCCAAAATTTAAGAGGTGATTCTGCATCCAAAAATATGAAAAAGTTTCTATTAAGGTTGGTCCGGAAATGAGCCCTAAGGGAGCTACGGCCCTTCGAAGATGATATATTGAATAGGGAACAAAAAAAGCATAAATTAAATTTTAATGCTGTAGGGTGATTGTTCATTTAAAACTGAGCAAAAAAGTATCTTTCACCAAAACACCTAAATTTAATATTAAAGGAGTAATAACCTTTTAAAACGTAAAGTTTTTGGTGGGACAAAATGTTACTTCCTCTTAATTGTATTTTTTTTAAACGGTTGCTCCTAAAGTGTTACACTATATGACATTTGTTTTGTATTTTTACTCAAGGAATCCATATTTTTTACAAAACATCCAAAAAAAGTACACATAAAAAAGTTTGGGGCAAAAATGTGTTAAGCCTAATACATTTTTCCGACTAGGGACGCCTCTGGATAAATTCAAAAAAATAAATTAACATAAACCTATTGCCCTTATTAATACTAGAATACATGCAAAATCTCGTCGCTCTAGCTTAAAGGGTACCGGAGTAATTAATTAAAAACCTTATTTTTATTACAATTTTAAAGGGGTGTAGCTTCCTTAGGGCTCATTTGTGACCAACCTTTATAGGAACTTTTTTTATATTTTTGGATGCAGAATTACATCTTAAATTTTGGTATGGCAGTTATTGATCACCCTGTATACATACCTATGTATGTAAGTATATTTTATTAAAAATGATAACAAATATTTTTATTGGAGAACCAAACTGCTTGTTTATTTTATTAATTTTACTCAGGGGTGACGAGATGTGGGTAGGGGGCGTTACCCCCACAACCACGCCCGAGTCGGGAAAATCAACTGTCCAGTTCGGAAAATTGAGCGGTACAGTTGGAGAATTCGTTTGATTTTAGTCAGTAAATTTAATTGAGCAGTATAGTTCGCAGAGTTGAGACCCTTTTTTTAATAATTAATTGACAATTATTGTCAAATATTTTGAGAGGGATTTAGCTTTTTTTTTTTGAGACAAGGACCTTTTTTTAGTCATCAAAATTCCTCCAGGATAAAAATTTGAGAAATTCCTTAATTAGCTGGGAAACTGTTGTTCTGCCACCTCAAAAAAAAATCCTTATACCTTAACAATCATTTCTTTACAAATTATTTAAGGAAATGTCACTTTCATCACGAAAATGGTTTTTTTTGCATAAATATATTGAAAGTCCGATACCCTTTGAAAAGCCCCCTCTTTAGTCCTGCTTGTAAAATTTAGGTACAAGGTTCGGATACCCTTGGAACAGCCCCCTCTTTAGTCCTGCTTGAAAAGTCTACGCATTTTGCAGACAGACAGCAGTAAATAATTATAATTATTATAGCAAACTACATAAATGTAAATATTTATTATTTAAACATATGTTTTGTTGTAATGTAATGTACAAAGATTATAAACAAAACAAATCATTAACTTTTATGATAAAAGTCTATCATTAATAGAATTATTTCTAGCAAATTTAGGTCAACTCAAAGATTAAATCTGATTATTTCACTTTCATTTTGTTTAATACTTTCTTCATTTTTTACCATTATTACTTGCTTTGAAAGTATGTATGTATCGGTGGCGGCGTTCTGATATTTTCTAGTCAGCGACTGGTGGCATGTGGCATGCACAACCCCAGGAAAAATCCAAATCTTGACCTCTGACCCCCCCCCATCTCCTCAATTGGGAAAAACATTATTAAACAGACTTTTAGAATAACTAGGAACTTAAAATTTGGTATGTGCATGGAGAATACCGAATGAGCCCAGAAAAATCTGAAACTAGACCTCTGACCTCCGACCCCCCTAACCCACCACCCAAAAAATCTAAAAACTGAAAAAAAAATCAAAAAATTGAAAAAAAAAACTGAACATTGAAAAAAGAAATCTAAAAATTAAAAACAAAAATCTAAAAACAGGAAAAAAAAACTAAAAATTAAAAAAAAAATCTAAAAATTGACCCCTTTATTGGGGTTTGCAGATACCAATTTTAGGTTTTAAATAATTTGTGCCAAAAATGGGTTATATAGCCATATAACTAGTTCATAATAAAAGAGTAACTGTTATGCCTAATGGGTTAAAAGGGAGGGTTTAGATGCTGTTTCCCTTGTAATGGGACATTTATTTTACATTCCAAAGAACACTCAAAATGCATATTTGTTCTCAAAAATATATAATATATTATATTTCTGATATTTTTCTAACTAGGGAATGTTCAAGTATTAGGTAACACAAAAGCGTTATGTAATACTTGAATGTTCCCCTACCATGATTTATAACTTCTGTATCATTCTCTTTTATTCTAAGACAAATTTGCAGAAGCAAACAGACAGCTATACGAATTTATAAATCCCAGCTAAAGGACTCTGGTCAATGGCAGGGCGGATTTATTTCATTTTAAGGGGGGGATATCAGTAGGGAAAAAATGCGCATTCACCAAAAATTTAATTTTGAAGGTATTTCTATGCTAATATATCTTGCTTGGGGAGGGGCATGGCCCCCATGCCTCCCCTAAATCCGCCCCTGGTCAATGGCCATTTATAAAACTGTTTAGTAGTTCAATAAATAAAGTTTATTATTATTATTATAAATCCTGGGAGTCAGTGATATGTGTAAATGCATATTTGATAGAAACAGGTTGTATTTATGATTTGCCTGCTATTATCTGCTATTATTTAAAATTTAAATAACAGAAACCTGCATAAATTTGAATATTTAATCACAAAGTATTTTAATTTAATGATTTCTAATTGTTGAATAATAATTTTTATACATTTATGACTTACCGGAGAAATAAAATAAGCACCTCTGATGACACTGGCCAGAAAAATCACAAAATATATCAATTTTTGTGTTGTAATTTTACAGGCTTTCAAGAAAGTGGGTGCCTTAAGTCTATGATATTCAGAAATAATGCACATTATGAGTTGTACTGCACAAACTAGTCCAATGATGAAGAAAACACCCCCAATTCCAGCATGGTATGGCAAATTTGGTCCATCGCAGGCCTCACCTGTAAACTGTATTTCACATGTACAGGTTCCATTGTAGCATTCGCCCCTTTCAGAACAATTGCTTGTGCAAAGAGGGCTAAGTCCAGACATTAGAAGTAAATGTCGTATCATTACTGTTAAATTTAAAGACCTACAAACGAAAAAATGTTAAATATTTTCCTTAACACAAAGGATTTGACCTAGAAACTTTAAATTTAACAAAAATATTAGCTTACCAGTGGTCCTGCTTATCAGTAATTGAGAATATTTACTAGTTTATGATTGTTTATAAAATAAACTACTATTTTCGAGTTTCACAAACGAATAACTACTCATCGTAAAAGATGTGTCAACATTTGTGTTGACGTTCAGCCATAATAATTCTGTCACAAGAACAAACCACGGAAATCAAAGAGATAGAACTGGCTTGTTGAAAATAAAGATGGAGGCTATTACCAACTGTTCAGTAGAAAACCTTAAAAATCCAGGAAATTACCAAACATTCTAATAGAAACCAGGAAATTCGACTGCTACCACCGTTAACAGTTAAACTTTATGATAAAAAATGGCACATTTAGTAAAATGTATGTTTATGTTAAATCTTCTGACCCATTTTAAAGGTACTGAAGCAACGTTGTATAAATATAATATATAAAATTCGTTAACCTCGCTTTTGCCTTTGATTTTTAACTTTTTTTTGCTAAAATTGGTGCTGGTCTATCACTGATAGAGACCTTTTTTCTAAAAATAAACCAAACCGAAACCAAAACGCTAACTTCTTAATGTACAAATTTTAATTAGATAAAGTACACTCACTAATAAGCCTCACGCATTACCTGGTGAGTCACATTACGAGTCCTGATGCAGGCCACGGTTGTATAGATAAAATTATCATAGTTGCATGGATAAAATATTAGTTTAACGTTTCACCCGCTTGATAGCCATAGCAGCTAAGAACATTGATCGAAAACGTTCTATCTGTTTTTAGTTCCGTGACAAAATTGATGTGAAGTTGTAGCTTTCTATATATTATTGGCGGGTAGCCAACTTTGAAACATAAATAAATAACCTTTTTAAAATTACTCTCATTCAATTTACATTAAATTTAATTAATCCATCGTTGTTCTTTTAAATAGAATTATGTTAATTTCAAAATAATCAAATATAAAAAAAATCTAAAGATTTTTTTTCAAACTGTCAAATGGCGAATAAGCCAACTTCACACTAGTCAGTCCTTACAGTTCTGTTATTTAGTGCGCGTCCCTGTTTTAGATGAAAATAACTTATAAATTGTTAATATTTTTGTATTATTGAGATATATTAGTATGAAATAAACGTGTATTGAACCAGTTTATTAACGAATGCGTTTATTAGAATATAGAATCTCAGCGGGATCGCGTATTTTCACAAGTTGAGTCGAGTCGGTAGTGCATTTGATGCTCAGGTAAATATTGTTGATTTTGCAACGGTGTATGTAACTTATTTACCACCCTGTTTATTATTGCATTCGTTTTGTAAAGGTATTTACAGGGTAGAAAGTAAAATTTTATCATTTATAGGCCTACCGATTGCCTGTATTTCCGGGGGTAAAAATTTGGTATTGACATGTCAATGTTGAGGCAGGTTTATAGGAAGTTTTCTACATGTTTTCTACTTGTGTAGATATTATTAAAAAACCATAAATACATATTAAAAAATCTAAATCTAAAAAATAATGGTTAATGTATTGTAAATTCCGGTTTTGATTTTTTTCAGATAAAAGTACCTACCATTATTATGGGTTTTTTTAGAAATCTAAAATGTCAAATACTTTACCTACCTATTACTTTTTTACTGGTTATAACTTACCTCTCATAACTTGTTTGTGTTAAAATGTTTAGTATTTTAGTTGTTGCTTTTGAAATACTTAATTGACATAGAAGTCAAAATCTTTACCTATATTTTTTATTTATTTATTTGCTATAATCTATATTTACACCTCCATATTAAAAATTAAGAAACAAGAAGAATTCAAGAATAAATAAGGTATTTTTTGCAAGGAAATTATCATATTCTTTATTTAAAACCCATCACTGTAATTTTCTGCTATAAATGTAGGGGATAACTATAAACTTACTTTTACTTAGTAATAGGACTTCTCTGAGAAGCTTGAAATAAGTGGGGGGGGGGCAGTGCCCCCAGCTCACTGGACCCTTAGCAAGATGTGCTCATAAGATATCAGAGACAAAAAAATATTCACTGAAATCTATATGTACATTGAATTCTCTAGGGGGTGCTCATATTGTCGCCTTCCTCATTAAGGGGCTTATCTCAAAATAACACTTATACATAAAGTGACATGTTCTTTGGAAAAGCAATAGACATGTCGGTATTTTGCATCAATACATTTTGAAATAAGCTCCTTTGTAAGGAAGGTAACAATATGTTCTCAGGTCTTCTAAAAGTACAAACCAGGAATTTGCTAAAAGCAAATTGGTGGGAACCCTGTAAATAACACAGGTCCACAAAAAAAAAGTGGAACTTGATAATACAGGGGGTCCCAGTACTCGTGTCCTTCCTTGAAGGTACATATACTACATCAAAAAATATGAAAAAGAGTTTATATAAATATAGGGCCGCAAATCGGTCCTAAGGGAGTTAAAGGGCATATTAAAAATGGGGTTTTTATTTAATATCTCTGGAGCCCTTTGAGCTAAAGGGACGTGGTTTTGCATGTAGTTTAGTATTATTAAGGTCAATTATTTAAAGTTATTTTAGTTTCTATATTTTACTGGAAGAGCGCATAGGCATGCAAAATGCCTGTGGCTTACCACATTTTTGTCCAAAACTTTTTTCAGTGTAGTCTTATTACAAATTATGGATTCTTTGAGTAAAAATACATAAAAAGATTGCTTTAATGTAATACTGTAAAAGCAACTGTTTTTGAGAAAAATCCATTTAAAAAAAAATTACAGGACATTCCCCTAAAAAGTGTTACTATTTAAAGAGTCCATAACTTAATATTTATTTTTAGGCCACTGTTAAATTATTTTATTAGCGATTTTTTTGGGCCCCATTTTAGAGACCTAATGGGCCGTAAGTCCATTAAAACCGATTTGCGGCGTTATGTACCTCCAAAGTTGGACGCGAGTTCGGTGACACCCTGTATGTATTTAATGTTTTTTTGCATGGGTACCATATGGCTTGCCTCTTTCTGAAATTAAAACCAAAAAACAGGGTGTCCAAAACTCTCCAGCCAAATCCCGGATAATAAATATGTTTTTATGTTTAACCCTAATTATCTTGATCCAAAAATGCTTCCTTAAGGATCTAGAACTCTTTCAAGATGGCCTCACATCAATTTTTTGCTATGATGCACCATTTTCGAGAAGAATCGATTTATTTTTGTGTTTATTGCATAAAACCCCGTTTGATTACTAAATTATGTATACCAAGATGGCTTTGACAAATAAACAAAATCAGAAATTTGTAGATGTCAAAAGTTACTTGATTCCAGCAGTTATTGTTTGTACAATATTTTGAGTTATTTGAAAAAAATTGAGGTGAAGGCGTCATCTTCTGGCAGCCAAAGCCAGAGTCTGGCTCCTTAGATAACAGTTTTGGATTAAGGTAGTTTAGGTTAAACACACATACAATTGCGTATAGTATCTGGGGTTTCCATTTGGCAGGTGATTTTTTGGACACCCTATACACTAGAATTTAAAAAAAAAATTAAAAACCGGGGAAATATGTAGAATTGTTTAGAAATTTTAAACTACAATTTATTTACGATTTTTACCGTAATATTTCCTTACAGAACTAAAAATGGCTGACATTTTGTATCCGCCAGGATGCAGACCTATAAGCGACGACCTAGGCGCGGACGAATTAATTCGACGCTTGAAAACCCTTGCCCACACTCTCCAAGCCATGGGCCAAGATGACGGAGCCTACAAACAGTACATTCCCCTTTCGATACACCTTGCCGATGAGCAATTTCTCTCCCACCCTTCTCGTGACGTTCAACTCCTTATCGCCTGTTGCATCGCTGATATACTGAGAGTTTACGCTCCAGAAGCTCCTTACAAGGACGCCGAGCAGATTAAAACGATTTTCCTGTTTCTGATCACGCAGTTGTCCGGGTTAAAAGACCCCAAAGATGCGGCCTTCAAACGTTACTTTTACTTACTAGAGAATCTAGCTTATGTTAAGTCATTTAACATGTGCTTTGACTTGCAAGATTGCCAAGAGATATTTTGCGCTTTATTTCATTTGATGTTTAAAATTGTTAATGACGAGCACTCTGGTAGAGTCAAGAGTTTTATGTTGGACGTGCTCTGTCCGTTGATAATGGAAAGCGAAATAGTAGGTAACGATTTGCTGGACATTATTTTGATGAACATTGTCGAACCCAAAAAAACGCAGCAGAAAAACGCTTATTTTCTAGCCAAAGAACTAATTGTTAAAACATCGGAGACTCTAGAACCTTATATTCAAGCGTTCTTTAATCATGTACTGATTTTGGGTAAAGAGGACAAAAACTTGCAGATCTGCGGCAAAGTATACGATCTTATCTACGAACTCAATCATATTTGCCCTCAGATTTTAATAGCTGTCCTTCCACAGCTTGAATGTAAGCTTAAAAGTATTTTGGAGAACGAACGTTTAGCAGCTGTAGCATTATTAGCAAAAATGTTCAGCGAAAAAGACTCGGAACTTGCAAAAAGACATAGTTCCTTATGGAGAGCCTTCCTTGGTCGTTTTAACGACATTTCAGTCGCCATCAGAACGAAATGTGTTCAGTATTCAATGCATTTCTTATTAAATCACCCCGATTTACGCAAAGATATCACAGAGACCTTAAAACTAAGACAACATGATCCAGAAGAAAATGTGAGATACCAGGTAGTGACAGCTATCGTTTCTACGGCTAAAAACGACTTCCAGGTAGTTTCTGACTCCGAGGACTTGTTAGAGTTTGTAAAAGAAAGAACATTGGATAAAAAGTTTAAAATTCGTAAAGAAGCCATGTCCGGTTTAGCCTTAATCTATAGAAAACATCTCAGCGATCCTGATGTACCAAACGCTACTAAAAAAGCTGTAACGTGGATTAAAGATAAGATTCTACATGGCTATTATATGGCGGGCATTGAAGACAGGTTATTAGTCGAAAGATTACTGAATACGTGCCTGGTTCCTTACCAATTGCCAGCTGCCGAGCGAATGAAAAAGTTGTACCATTTGTTAGGAACCGTCGACGATCATGCTACCAAAGCGTTCATGGAACTTCAAAAGAATCAGTTATGTGTAAGAAAACTGGTTCTGGAATGGTTGGAACTTCACAAAAGGGCGCAAACGACAGAGGTGACGAAAACAATGGCTACTACAACACAAGCGCTGTCTCGTTGCCTGCCAGAACCGATAAAAGCCCATGAATTCTTGACGAAATTCAGTAATAATCTAAAACGAGATCCGTTACTGTTGGAGACGTTCGAAAATGTTGCTAGACCTTCAGTTAGTTGCAAAGAATGTTCTGACTCGACTCAAGCGGTGCTGAAGAAACTAGGGGCTCCGGTTATGACGAATTTGTACTACAACACTGTGAAGATGTTGCTGGAAAGAATCAGCTCTGTGATGATCGACCACGAGGCTATATTTTTACTAGTAGGATATGTGGATGATTGTTTGCGAGGTGGCAACACCATTGAAGAGGTCGGGTTACATCCTGCGACGGCGGGTGATAGAGGATTAAAGTTGTTGGTGATGTTGAGCGTTGTTTTTCCCTCCCATTTTCATCATCACGACGTGTTGGAGAAAATGATCGAAATGTTGCAAATAGAGGATGAAAGTGTGGCACCTTTGGTGTTGAGCGTGTTCACGTTCTTAGGAAAATATAAATGTTTGTGTAAGTATTGTATGGGAGCTACGACCCTCCTAAGGGGTAGGGACCCTATATATAATGACATTAAACTTCACATAAAGGGTTGAGACACGCTTTGATTTTGAGGTTAAAATGGCAACCAAGCACTAGTATTGTTAAACAATGAAAGACAATGGTTTTATCCAAAGTGATTTGGTGCCAAATCTAAATCTAGTAATAATTATGTCTAAATTTAATATAATTCTGTCAGATACAAAATCTGAGGTTATAGTTAAATGTCAACCCGAACAGAGGCGTCGATATTAATTAATATAATAATATTGTCATATTTAAGTGTCAGTGTCAAACTGAATATTTGGTCATCAAATTTATTTATTTACGAAATTATGGTTTATAGTTTTATTATTGTACTTTTTTAAAGTGCCTACGAAAATACCTGTACAATTTAAATCAAGATTTACTTATGGAATATACTGACGACCGTCAGTGTTCGAATAATCTCGGAATTTTCCCTAAATAGTTGAAATTACTTTTATTTGGAACTGAATTAATTTTGAAGAAAAGAATAATATAAATAAATAAGAGGAATGTAAAAAATTCAGGCATGTACCGAAGAATATGATCAACTAGTAGTTTTACTTTAGCAAACTAAAAATATTAAAAAAATAATAATTTTATAGGTATTCCTTTAATGATAACTGCAGGTTTTTCATTATTGTTTTCTATGATAATTATAATAAAAATATACATTAAAACTTTGATTAGAACGTGTTTGTTTTAGGCTTGCACTAGGCATGTTTATGTATTTTTTTTATTATAATCCAAAAAATATATTACCACTGAACATTGTCGTGAAATTTTTTCAAAAAACACGTCTATGGATATTTTGACAAGTAATGTCACTTCTACTATACCAATAGTGCCAATTCGCAAAAAAAAACATAACCCTGCAGAAATTACTAAATTGGTGTCTCAACCCTTTGTGTGAAGTTAAATGTCACTTTATTTAGGGTCCCTACTCCTAAGGGGCTGTCCATATATTACGTAACGCAATTTTTCAAAAAAAATTGACCCCCTCCCCTCCCTGTGTAACAAACTGTCACATTTACCAACACCCCCTCCCCCCTGTGTAACGCGTAACAATATAAAAATTTGTATTTTTTTTTCTAACATATCTTCTAACATACAGAATTCCGCATAATGCAAGACGGTAAAAAGACAGTGTAAAAATGTTACATATTTATTATAATAATACATATAGCACTTAATGTACTTAAACGAAAAAATCACTCAAAAAAATATTCATAATCAATATCACACAGGGAAAAAATACTAGGTACCTCTTTTTACACTGAGTGTCACATATAACACATGCCTAACATTAATAAAGGCTATCATTTCAAGTAATTTTTATTTGGTAATTTTAACCAGGGACATGCAAAATGGGGGGTCAGTTTTCCCCCCCAAACTTTTTTTATCTATATAATAATAAAAAATTAGCTAAATTTTCCTTTTTTTTTTCTATACAAATAATTTCTTTCAGCTGAGTCATTCCCGGACCTTATGGAATCTTTGGGCCCCGTTTGCAAAGAATTTGCTCAATCTGGCACGCCAAAACAAGCGAAAGGAGCGATACACTGCATCTACAAAAATATGCCTAATCAACATGAAAGTCTGTTCCCCAGTATTTTAGAAACGGTGAAGAATAATCTATGCCCAGAATCGCCACATTACAGAACTGCCATAGTAACACTGGGGCACATTGCATTTAACGTTCCAGAAAGATACAAGGTTCAGATTAAGAATATTGTTTCAAGAAAGGTATGTTATAATCAAACAAATATTTCATGAAATTAAGTATTTAAAATAAATTATCAGAAGTTTTACTTTTACTTTCCCTTAAGAAAGTCCATAGTTGAACTAAAGACTTCAAATTTGAACCATAGGTTCTGGAACCTATTCCTTATTCAAAGTTTTTGGCTAGTATTTTTTTGATGTTAAAATGGTCTGTACAGCTGCTTTCTGGCATTTTTTTTTTATTTTTTTTGCTTTATTTTTTGAACTTTTTCAGATTGTTAAAGACCTCCTGGTAAAAGAAACGAAAGACAGCGAGTTCCCGATGCTCAGCTCAGAAACCTTTTGCACGGAAGACGAGTTGCCCGAGGACACCCGATGCAAAATCGAGGCGCTAAAAGCCATGGCCAGGTGGTTGTTGGGCCTGAAACAGGACACGGCGTCCGCGCAGAAAACTTTCAGGATGCTGCACGCGTTCATCGTGCACAAGGGAGACCTTTTGCAGTCGGGAAGGCTGTCCAAAGCTGAGATGGCTTGGTTGAGGTTGTCTGCAGGGTGTGCTATGTTGAAGGTAATGACAAATTTTGTATTAGTTTTTTTTTGTTAATTTTTAGTACAATTTTTTCTATAGTCTATCCAAAAGCAAGTGACAAAAAGTCCAAACCTGATATGCCGCCGTCGGCTGTATTTATTGAAATAAGCGGCGTTCCAATAATTTCGGTATATTGCACTAAAAACCATGATTTTTAACTTTCGAATAATCATTTTTCAGTTAACAAATGATCTACCAGATTAAATGCCTAGTATAAAAAAGTTATAGAACAACTTGTAAAGTCAAACACAGTTTATTTTTTCCTTGTCAACTTTGGATGAATTAACTATATGGTCACTTGATCGGTTGTTGCTTTGTCTAGTTTGTGTGTTTTGGTGGCTGTGTGCCACAGTGTTTGGTTTGGACTTTTTATCAGACAAAATCCCAAACGGCTAACCATCAAAACAATAGACAAAGTACCAGCTGTTTGAGTGACCCTATTTTTTTCAGTTTTTTTTTTTTTTCATTCTAATTTTTCTCTATTTTTAGGTATGTGAACAGAAGGGCGTAGGAGACCAATACACTGCCGAACAATTCTACAACCTCTCGCAGCTAATGGTGGACGAGGTCAGCCAGGTGCGCTCGGTGTTCGCCGCCAAACTGCACAAGGGCCTGTGCAAAGGCCTGCCCAGCAAATGCCTGCCGCTGGACTTTATGGGCTACTACACTCTGGCCGGCAAAGAGCCGGAGAACCGCCTGAAAACGACGATCCGGAATTACATGATTGCGGATATAAACCGACGACGAGATTACGTTAAAAATTTGACGATGGGCGCCGGAAATACGGATAAGGCACTCAGCCAGTTGCCCCACATTTTGCCCGACTACATGCTGGTGTTTGCCGTGCCGGGTAGGTTTCTTAAAATTCAATTTATAGTTTTTTTTATAATAATAAAAAAATTGCTCATGACTAATAGAAATATTTGTATTAAAATGCATACTTTACAGAAAGAGTTTACCTTTCTCGAAATTGCGGCTTTGTTTTAATATAAAAACATTAAATTATATACCATTTTTAAGCTTTAGTCTCCTTAAGGCAGTTTCGAACTTTTTTTGTACGCCTTTTCTCACTTACAAGTTACCTTAATATTAAAATTTCAGCCAGTTTTGATATGAGGACAAAGATATAAATACTTTTTAAATTGGAAACTAGATGAAACGTTTCAAGCACCCTGTCAAAACATCGGCACTATTGTACACTAGAGCCATCTAGTTTGCAAATTTCAAACAAGGTGTTGTTTGATTTTAAATTCTGTATCTTTAAAACATTATATTCTAGCAAAAAACTGTATATAACATTTTTTATAGGGCTTAAAAAGAGCTTTTATTTAAAATATAATTTTTTGAAATCGGGTTATAAATATGTGAGATATGCTAAAAAAACCTTTTACTTCTTTAAACGCCAATATCTCGAAAACAATGGGTTTTAGGAAAACGTTGTTTATAACATTTTTTGACCAATTTAAAATTATCTTTTATATAAGTGCTAAATTAACCAAATACAATAATAATTGCCTTAATTATAAACAAAAAACGCTAAGAATAGGAGTTTTACCCTATTTTTACCCCCTTACCCCCAAAATCTAATCAGCTCTTCGGAATACGATAAGAAACAATATGCAAAAAACCGCAAGTCTATATCTCATGTAGAAATGGAGTTAGAGAGTTTACACCCAGACAGACAGACAGAGGGACGCAAAAAATTTTTTTACTTATTTCGACTCAAAACGTCGAGAAATGTGAAAAAAACTAAGTGCTGATGTAAAACGATCTCTTGCATGGGACTGTATCTAAAGAGACACGAAAATTGTACGGCTTTTTGATTTTTTTGGATGCAAATCTTTCAACGTATTTGACTCTTATGCCCTGTGTTTTTGTCGAGATTTTTGGACTCGTTGAAACTGAATTATTCCTATATTATTTTTAGTATTGGCACACGACCCCCAGTTGTCGAAATGGGACGACGTAGAGGAGCTGAAGAGAGCTAAAAGTTGCCTGTGGTTCATTTTGGAACCGCTGGTCACGAAAAGTGACTATTTTAGTTATGGATTTTACAAGAATTTGATTGAGAAAATGAAGAACCACAAGGATGCGTTGAGGCCAGATGACGATAGTGTAAACTATGTGAGTATAAAAACTATTTTTTAATTTTTGAAAAATCAAAACGAAAAAGTTAACCAGAAATTATTTTTTCCATTTTTTTTACGGTTTTATAGATTTAAAACAAAGCTTACAATAATTTGGCATTACCTAATAATTACTTGACTCAACTATTAAAAACAAATGTGTATAGTCAAATTCGCAGCTATCTGGACTGACATCATCACTAAATAATACCTAAATACCGTCATTTTTAATCTTTGTTTTGAAAATTAAAATCTAGCGGATTTTTGATATAAATATTCGGTTGCATTCGTCCTACGCGTTGGCAGAACAAAACCATGCTTTCATTTATTAATTTGCCGCGAAGCAAATGAGACGGTGAAAGATGTACCTAGCGTTTCGTAGTGTGCTGGGAATAAATTCATCGTTAAATATTCGAAAAGTCGTTAATATATTTGTTGTAAAAACCTATCCCTGGTCGGTAAATATGTTCATTTCCAAACACCATATTTTACCCACATAACCTCAACATCAAGAAGAAGCCGCCTGTGCACAGGAACACAAGGTTAGTGATATCCATTTTTCCCTTCTACCCTCATTTACCCCTAAAGCAGTCCATTTCGTTAATTTAAAGTCGCTATATGGTAAGAGAGCTATCGAAGTTATCTATCTAGACAGTCGTATTATGCATTTTATTTATTTTACCATGGTGATTTGCTAAATGGTTCGTAATAGCACGGTAAAATGACTGATATTTACTAAATACTATTTAGGTACTATTTTGTTATGACATCAGTCCGAATAACTGTGAATTTGACTATAATTTGACCTATTTCATAGGAGTGGCAAAAAAAAGTTTAAACAGTAACGAAATTCAATTTTAAAAATTGAATTTTCCTATATTTATTGTAAAAAACTGTATACAAAGAGGATTTTTTTTAGTTATCGCGTATAGAATTTGATTTATTTGGTAAAAAATATTAAAATTCTTGTAATTTTTAATTTTATATTGTTTCTTTTAGAAAATATGGGCCCTTTGCGACCTAGTTTCTGGTCTCCTTCTAACCAGGACCAGCAATTACGACCTAAAAGACCTGCCCACTGAAACCAGAATTCCGACCATGTACTTCATGCCTCAACCGGACTTTACCAACAACCGGGTGTTTTTGCCCCCCGAACTTCAGTACCAACCTAACAAAAAAGCGTGTATCACTCTTTCGATGTTGAACAATGACAGGCAGAAGAAGCCGAAGAAGTCGAAATTGGAAGGATGCGGGCCTCTAGGCACCGATGTACAGGTGAGAGACTTTTTTTTTTAGTTTGGTTGTATCTTGTATTTTTTTAACTGATGAAACTCCATAAAGACAAGTTGAGGCAGTCAATAATAATTTCTTAAACCAACAGTGCAGTATTTAGCAGCTAATAACGTAAAACTGAGGGTTAAATGCGAAAAAAAAAATGAACTATAATTAAGGACCAGCACTAGATAAAGATATATAACCTTATTCCTTTGTAAGCTCTTCTGAATAGATCTAGTATTTTTTCTCTGGAGTGCTGTAGATACACCTTTATCCTAGTGAGCGCGCGATAGCATTTTGGGAGAGCAGTTTGACAATATTTTTGTGCGAGAGTACAATACACGCGGTAAACACACCGTACGTGTTGTAGAGCAATTGAATACTAATTACTGACTGAAATATATATATATATATATATATATATATATATATATATATATATATATAAAGACAATAAAAACCGATTTTAAAGGTAGGTTGCCACTTCGCCATACTCTAAATAAAAATTTTCTGCGGATACGCCCTATTTTTTAAACTATCTGCACTTTTGGTTTAAGAGAAACTCAAATAGTATTTTGTTGTCCTTTCGTTTGATTAAGCCGTCGTTTACGTATTTTTTTGGTGTAATTTATGTACTTTTTTTGTACATAGCCAACGTTCATCTGTGGTGGAATAGATGCACAGGTAAGACGAATAGCCATAGAATCAACTAGTTAACTAAATTCAAAATTTGTCGCAAATTTTACTAATATATTCGTGGTTATGTTTTATTGGAGATTGGAGCTGCCAATATGCGCAAAAAATTAAACATGCTGTTTCGTTTTGTTATAATTTTTTTGTTTTACTTTTTTTTCTGTAAAACGGGTCGATGGATTGGTAGTACTTTAAAAATAAATACTTGTTTAGGTGATAATTTATTATGTAGACTAAAGTTTTTTGTTTCAATTTCCCTAATTTTTCCCTGAGGTCAGATTTAAGGGGTTATATACCTTGTGGCTCGGAAAAATTAAGGTTTTTATTGATTTTTGTCAGGTATGTAATCACAACTTTATTCGAACGACCTACAAAATTTCATTAGTATATGTTTTGATGTGGTTGTGAAAAAGTTTTTATTGGAAAATTCGAAAAATTGTGGAAACCATGGCCCTTGTCCCGAAACTTTTTTTTTGCGGTGACCGCGATTTCTTGAAAACTGATTACTGATCTGAAATTTTTAGGTGTTGTTCCTAATTACAATAGCTGGTTCGTGCACAAAGGGATTTTTATTTTAATGAAAATTTCTACTTTTCCGGCCGGAAAACTCAATTTTCGAAGCATCGAAAATCGATTTTTTGGGAAAATCATCGCCATTTTCGTATTTATTTTTTTTTGCACAACCCTTCGTTCACCAACTATTGTAAATAAGAATAACACCTAAAATTGTCAGATTTATCGGTAAATTGGCTTTCGAGAAATCGTGGTCACCGCAAAAAAAAATACGTTTCAGGGCAAGGGCCATGGTTCAACAATTTTCCGAATTTTACAATAAAAAAAATCACAAACACATCAAAACATATACTATTTGATATATTGTAGGTCGTTCGAATAAAGTTGTGATTACATACCTAAATAAAATCAATAAAAACTCGAGCCAGAAGGTATATAACCTCTTAATAAATGCAACTCTGATAGACACCAACAAGTCACTTTTAACGGAGATTATGAAAAAATTGTTAATTTTGTATTAAGAGCGCAACATTGCTGATTTCTGCTTGAGCGTGGAATTTGCTGATCGAGGCGTCAAGCCGAGATCAGCAATCACGCGAAAGCAAAAATCACATTTTGCGCTCGTAATACAAACAACATTTTTTCTACGATCTAAAATAAATAAATACATTTCAGACAGTAAGTTACCTTACAAGGTCGCAGAACTTGAGTACAAAGGGGTTTATTTATTGGATAATCCTTGTACACCTATCTAACAATCTTCTACAATTCTTGACAACTCCTTCTTTCACAATCATCTGCAATCCTCCAGAATCCTCCACAATCATCTGAAATCTTCCCACAATCTTTAACAATCTTCATTAAACTTTTCTACCATCTTTTTGACAATCTTTCACAATCCTTTGATTCTCACAATCCTTGTACACTTTTTTTCAATAAATAAACCCCTCGTTGAGTACAATTTTCTGCAAATCTGTTGTTGTGTAAAAGTAAAATCCTAGTCACAGTAACTCTCCATAATTCCTTTGTAACAACAAATTATAGCATACAAATATTTAGCACACGAAATTGAGATTTGATTCAAAATAAATAATAATTTCATATTAAAAAAATGGCGGACCAACATCTTGTCGTGACAGCTGTTTTACGATTGACATGGCGGTTGCCTACACTGTGCGCGCGAAAAAAATAATTTTTCTGCTTTCTGTCATGGTAACGAGCGGAAAAGTAAAATACTAAGAAATAGGTTATTTTCAAGTCTGAAAACTTCATTTGTTTCTGTAGAAATGTTAACTTTCCTATTAACTTGTAGAAAAAAAAATATTTCCTCTGCGAATAGTCACAAATTCGAACTTATTTTATTTTCAGCCTTCGGAAGCCTCCGAGACAAAGATCCAACTTCCGGGTATGGAGGAAGAGGAAGAGGACGAAGAGCCTCCAGCAAAACGACTTCGAGACAGAATAAAAGACGTGGACAAATGAAAGTTTGTATATAGAATCTAGTGAGTGATCTCTAAAAACTTGGACGATTTAAAAATACACAGACAGACGGGCTCCGAAAAATGTATAGAATAATATTCCATATTAGTCAGAGAGCTGGTGACTATTTTTATTTCATTTTTTTCTCCTGGCGGTATTTTATACAGTGCGTGCATTAAGTCTGGAATCATCCGATTAACTTTTTAGTTACAAGTAAAACACAAAAACCCTCGGATAGGTCGATTTTTATTTTTAATTTTGCAAATTATGGTGTAATAAAAGTTATTAAAATTTGCACCCCCTTGCACCCTCACCCCCCAACTTTTTTTTTTCAAATAGCAACCTACCCCTTGTGACACTTCGTTGGAAAGGTAATTTAATAAGCTTTCCAACGGTGTATAATAAAGCCTAATTTGGTAAAGGGCTAATGATAAAATTCACAATTTAGTTTATTATAAAGACATGTAAAGTATAACTTTAGTTCACTATAAATGTTCAAATTGATGTCCTTCAGCTCTTTGACAGTGGACAGTAAAAAAACGGGATTAAAATCGATTAAATAGTAAACATAAAATTGGTCAATAAAAAGAAAAAAAATTGCATTTTTCAACAGGGTATAAAATAAGTTTAAAACAACCTTATTTAGATTCTCAGGAAGGTGCCAAGTAGGAAATAGGGCAACAATTACCATATTATGCGTAATATTTCACACAAACAATGTTTAAATAAAACATGCGTTTTTTCATAGACCCTTTAACAAATTAGGCTTTATCATACACTGTTGGAAAGCTTATTAAATTACCTTTCCAATGATGTATCACAAGGGGTAGGTTGCTATTTGAAAAAAAAAGTTGGGGGGTGAGGGTGCAAGGGGGTGCCAATTTTGATAACTTTTTTTAGACCAAAATTTGCAGAATTAAAAATATAAATCGACCTGTCTGAGGATTTTTGTATTTTACTTGTAACTAAAAAGTTATTCGGGTGATTCCAGACTTAATGCACGCACTGTATACAAGCTGAGTTTTATTTATGTCCACCCCCAAAATTAAGTATAACCTTCATTTGATAAAAACGAAACCTGGGTGATTTATATAATTTTACATTAGCTATAAAATGCCGGATTTAATTTTTATGTCACTTGCGGCGAAACCGGAATTGAAAAAAAAATTAAATCCGTCATTTTAAAGCCAATATAAAATTACATAAATCACACAAGTTTGGTTTTTACCGAATGAAAATTAATCTTAATTTTGGGGGTGGACATAAATAAAACTCACCTAGTATAAGATACAGCTGGGAGAAAATTTTGAAAATAATTTTTCTTAAATATTTTTTTAGTTGGTTAATTTTCATTTTTTTATGCGCAACGTTTTATTTTGTTTTTTTTTTAATGTATTAGTCAAAGTTTCGGAAAACATTACTTCCTTCTGTAAAACGGCAAAAATATATAAACACGAGAATACAATTTATATATATGTAGTATACTGTACTGATAAGTGAAAATACCTTACCCCTACGATGATTTTTTTTAACCCTCTTTTCTCTTATCTAAAATCGTGCTTATTGTTTGCTTTTTAATTTATAAAATATAATTTATTTGTGGATTAATATGTTATAATTAAGAGGTATGTGTATTAAATATAAATTATATTCTCTCCCTAAATATAAATTCGTGATACTAGGTTAGTTACCGGTGCGTTTTTTTCACATTTTACTCATATTAATCCCAATTTTTGGAAAATGTAACTCCTGCTAAAGCAGTCGTTGCATTTTCGTCATTGGGATTAATATTCGTAAAATTTATGTAAAAAACCACTGATACCTAACCTAGTATCACTTATGATACTACCCCTGAAAATTAAAAAATTGAATTAAAAAAAATAATTTAAGAAATATTTTTATTCAATGCATTTTTCGGGCTCTGTATAGTGATCGTTAGTCCTAAACTTACGTTAATGATTAAAATTTAATGTTAGTAATAGTTTTAATCACTTTCACCTAGTTTTAAAAATGTACATTTAGCTAAAAATAGCTCATTAATATAGGGAGAAAAAACAACTACTATAATTTTTAGTTTTTCTTAATTGTTTTTTAAACACGAATCAAAATTGACTATAAAAAAACAGATTTAGTTTTACTCCAAAATTGCCATTTTTTTTTTTTTTTTGAAAATTATATTAGGATTTTAAGACAAAAAATAAAAAATACCAATTCGCCTTAGAAAATACTGTCGATTATCTTATAAACGGGTAGGTATTTTTTTATTTTTGGTCTTAGAATTATCCTAGTTCTTTAATGGGTTATATACCTCGTGGCTCGGGAAAATGTAGGGTTTTTATTGTTTTTTTTTTCAGGTATGTAATCACAACTTTATCCAAACGACCTACAAAATATCAATTAGTATATGTTTTGATGTGTTTGTGATTTTTTTTTATTGTAAAATTCGGAAAATTGTGGAATCCATGGCCCTTGCCCCGAAACGCCTTTTTTTGGCGGTGACCACGATTTCTCGAAAATCAATTTACCGATCAATCTAAAATTTTTAGGTGTTGTTCCTAATTATAATAGCTAGTTCGTGAACGAAGGGATTTTTATTTAAACGAGAATTTCTGCTTTTTAAGGCCGGAAACCTCAATTTTCGGAACATCGAAAATCGATTTTTTGGGAAAATCATCGCCATTTTTGTATTTTTTTTGCAAAACCCTTCGTTCACTAGCTATTATAATTAGGAACAACACCTAAAAATTTCAGATTGATCGGTAAATTGGTTTTTGAGAAATCGTGGTTACCGCAAACGATAGGCGATTCAGGGCAAGAGCCATGGTTTCGACAATTTTCCGAATTTTGCAATTAAAAATTTTTCACAAACACATCAAAACATATACTATTTGATATTTTGTAGGTTGTTTGAATAAAGTTGTGATTACATACCTGAAAAAAAAACAATAAAAACCCTTAATTTTCCTGAGCCAGTAGGTATATAACCCCTTAAACTGATTAAAAAAGAAAAGTTGGCCATTTTTAAGATGAATTAAATGTGGTTCCAAATATCCTTGAATAGTTTATTATTATAAACTTTTCAAAATCTTAAAATGACAAAAAAAAACTTTTGCTCAGTTTTACTTCGACCTTTTTTTAGCTTTTTTAATTTTTGGAATTTGTGGAATTTAAGGTTTTGAAAACAAGTTTTTTAATCCAGTATATTGAAAATAGACTTTAAAATAAAAGCAAAAATTTAATTCTTTTTGCTCAAAACATTGTAAAAAAAGTTGTTTTCCAGTGTATACTGCAAAATGAATTATTTTTTTGCAATTTTTCTGCTGTACAGTATAAGGTAAAATTGACATTATTATTATAAATTATTAATATCTCTGAACTACTTTCAAAAGAGTAGAATACATAAGTGATATACTATAGTTATTTTTATATATATATAGTTGGTTTGAGAGATAGTTATTTGATATTATATGGAACAGGCTTGTTGCGTCATCCTTTTTTATTTATTCTGTTAGTACTAATAAAAAGGCATCCGCATATCTTTTTATTTGCCAAGTACTTTTTGCCCATTTTTCAAATCCATTTTTCATTTTTATTCCAAATCTGAGTAACTACATATAATTTTTTGACATAGAAACTGTGAAATTATTTTAATAGATTTCTGTAATCCCGAGACTGGGGAATTCCCACCGAAGTATTATCAATTTTATAGGAGGAAAAGTTCTTCCTAAAACTAAATTTTATCTTATTCTTTCTTATTTCTTTTGCTTATGTTTTCTTTCAAATTAATGGCTTCAATTCAATGGGCTCTACCAGAGATAAAATAATTTAAATTTTAGCAAAAATTTTTACACTAGTCAAGTTTAAAGCTCCTAAAACTCTAGCTGTGTATATACAGTGGAAACTCCATAACTCGAAACTCAAGGGTCTGCGAAATTAGTTCAAAGAGACATTTCAAGTTAAAAAACAACATCCTGCAAAGCTTTGGGGATTCCCTTAGAAAACAAACAGTAAACGAAGAACGGTGCAACGAAATTTGACGATTCTGAGCGATCGTGCGTGAAGATAGGCCCAGTGCCACCTCGATTGTTTATTGTGCATAATATTGTGATGAAAAACTTTTTATACTGACCGAAAATTCGAGTTATGGAGAATACTGTGTTACTGTGGTTTTGAGATTTTCGAGTTAGAGGTGGAAATACATTTTTACAATAGAAAATGTGTGGGGAACATCAGTAAACTTTGACTTATGGAGCATTTCGAATTATGGAGGTTCAAGTTATGGAGTTTCCACTGTATTATATTTTTGACGTTTAATTCACGTTGTTATTGCTAAGAAATATACCCTTAAAAATTAACTATGTCTCAAAAAATGTATAATCTGTTGCACCTTATAGTATTTTTAATTAATCTTTGTATATATTCTGATCCCCATTTTCTGAAAACACCATAAGAATTGAACTAGAAAATGACATAAATGATATATATCAAGTTATTTTTGGGTTAATATTTTGTGTTCAGGCTTTTCAATTCTTCTGGTTTAATAATTCTTGAGCTTGACAAATATTATTTTAAAATATGGTTTTGCTCATATTCTTTTAAGTTAAAGTATAATTTAATTCTGAGTATGTTTAAATGACTCAGAAATTTGTTTAGGTGTGAAGTAGTTTACTTTTTCAAACTATTTGTATTGTTTTGCTTTACTCAGTAAACTATGTTTTTTTGTTACTAAATCGGTATTCTGGGTTTATTTATGAAGGTTTTTACAAACATTTATTTTATATAGTTTCATTTTTAAAGTATGGCCATGATGATAAGAATCAGTAAAGATGGTATAAAATAATTCTCATTAAGATGGTATATAGTAATTTTCTATACAGCTGTACTAAACTGTAATATTCATTTTAAAAATAAACCATTGTGTACTGATATTTTTTCTTTTATTTTACTTTCCACTAGGAAAAGGGAACGTTCAAGTATTACGTAACGCAAATTTTGATAATTTGGACCCTGTAACGCTATTTTCCTATAGCATTAACATGGACGTAACACTCCAAAATGACCCCCCCCCCCCCTAGGAGTGTTATGTAATACTTGAACATTCCCAAAGAAAGAACCCCAGATTCATAGGCGTAACGAGGGGGGGGCTTAGCCCTTCCAAAATTTTCTTAGCCCCCCCAAATCAAACTATAAAAGTCTCACAGACAAACTTAAAAATTATTTACTATTTTTTTAAGGGCTTAAGCCCCCCCAAAATTTGGACCTGGTTAAGCCTTTGCAGACATTTTTATTGCAGATTTTGATGCTAAAATATTTTTATGGTTATTAAAATTACATCATAAATTTTAAAATATATTAAAAACTACATATTGCCTATTTATAATTATTTAATATTAGGAAACTGTTTTAGTAGAGTGTTTATTTGTTTATGGGATAATGATTTTTCACCTGGGACCAAAACACCTTTAGCTTCCTTTTCTTTTCTAATGTTTTTTGTGTTTAAATTTGTCTTATAACATTTTTTAAAGGACTCGATTTCTTTGGAACATAACTGCTGGTTAAATTCGTGTGCCTTGAAACAGGAAAACATTATAGACATTTCCTGGATGCAACATACTTCTGATGTATTTTCCCCTTTACCAGAAACTGTGTGTTTTAGTTTCAATGGGAGAATTTCCTGAAAAGGTACTGGTTCTTTAGGTATGGGTCTTTGATGCAGTAAGCTTGATGTAAACCTCATTTTGTTAGCATATGTTGATTATTTACCTAAAATTAAATAATAATTATAGTAAACTTAAACAAATATACCTATAATTTACCTTCGAGAAATTTTGCAAAAATTTTAGGTTAGAAAAGTCAAATAAATTAATCCCCCCATCTAGCGGCAGTGTCAAGAAAAATATTTAGTGTCACCATCTAGCAGCATGTCCTGACACTACAAGAAAAGCGGGAAATTTAAACTACCAAATTGAAATATTAAATTATAATTCCAAACGTAACTAAATTATTATAATATAAACAAAATATGTTAAAAATTGGTATGATCAGGGCAGCAGACAATGTCTAGAATGCAAGAATATTAAAACTTTAAGGCAATATACATTGTTTTTTCTTAATTGTTAATTTGTCCCTGTCCCTTTGCTACATCACTAATACACTGCCATACACCTTCAGTATTTTGATCCCATAGAGTAATTTTGTTGTCTCCACCTGATACAGCCAGGATATTTCCATTTAGGGACCAACTTACATTCCAAACAACATCATCAAAAGTGTGTAATACTGTTGAATTCCAATTTATACAGTCAGTGCTGGTCCAGATCACCACTCTTCTGTCTTGGGAACAACTAGCAATAATATGTCTCTGAATGCCTACAGATGGAGCCCATGCTACATCTCTTACCCAGTCTGAATGTACTTCGAGTTTAGTTTCTTCTATCCATCTGTCACCATCCTCTCTCCATATTTTAACTAAATTATCACAACCCCCTGACACTAATCTCTTTATGGGTGTTTGGGGGTCGGTTTCATTGTTGTTAAATACAGAGGTAATGGCTGGAGCCCAACTGACTGCATTACAGCCTATTGCATGAGCGTTTTGGATCTTTTTGATGTCCCAGGTATTTGTTTCAGTTATATAAGTTAATATGGATATAGAACCATCACTGCTTCCACAGGCGAGAATTAGGCCCATCTCAGCAGGTGCAAATTGTACAGAATTGACACTGGAGTCATGGTTAGCATACTCATAATACGATTGCCATTTTCGCTGTTGTTCTTTCCATATTATTACCTTTCTGTCGTAGGAGCAGGATGCTAGAAGGTTTCCGAATTTAGGGTGACTCCAGGCTATTTGCCATACTGGTCCAAAATGGCCCCTTAAATCAACTAACAGGGTAGAGGCACCGTTTTTTATGTCGTACACTTTTACACTGTTATCCGAAGAACAAGTAGCTAAACGTAAGCCATAATAATCGACTTCAGCATCATGAATCATGTCTTCATGACCTGTATCTATAGAATTTATTATCGAGACCATTTTAAACAAATTAAAAACAGAAAACAGACTATAACCAAAAATCTGACGTGTAACTTTTTGACAACAGAAAAAATAGGGTTACAGAAAACTGTATTTTTGAGCAAAGTAAATTAAAGAAAACTGTAAGAAGATTTTCATTGTCGCCAACAGAACATGAATCTATGAATAAGACTTAACTAGAAGTTAATTCTATGGGGAAATCAATAATGTGTTTCTTTAGCAGTAACATTATAGTTAACTTTAACGGGACAGTAAACAAGGAACAAAATAGTATTGTCTTTTTTGTTTCTACTGTTGGCCACAATGAACAATATTGGTAAAACAGTGTTCTACAAACGACTGTTGCGCCGCCAGTTGTCAATTTATCAATCAATTTCTAAAGTTCAGGACGGATTTTGGGAATTTAATTAATTTTAAGCTTTAGCAGGAGCTTAACCAGAATTAAAGGTCAGTAGTTATTATTTATAATATTTCAGCAAAGTTTAAACTGATTGTTTTATATTTAAAACAAGGTTTTTGTGGAAAATATATTACATAACCCTCTAACCTTACATTTTTATTTCTAGATGTTGAACTCCACAATTTTATCTGGTGTTAAAACCGTACGTACTGCTATCAGCAGTCGTAACATTGGACTTTTGGCCCCATGCTTGCAGAAAGCTAGTGACCCAATTCAACAACTTTTTGTTGACAAAATCCGTGAATACAAGGGCAAAGCCACTGGAGGAAAATTGGTTGACCCCTCTCCACAATTGGAAAAAGAGTTAAAAACTGAATTGGATAAAGTTGCCAGACAATATGGAGGTGAAGCAGGAGAAGATATGACCAAATTTCCCTCACTAAAATTCGAAGAACCCAAAATCGACCCCATTAACTTAGAAAAGTAGATTCACTTATTTCAATTTCATGTATATTAGTTTAAAATAAATTTAAAAATTAAGGATTATTTTTAAATAAAACCTTTTATTCAAAGATACAGGATGTCCCAGAACTCCAAACCAAACCAAAAATTGAGTATTTATTTAATATCTGTTTTAAAAAAAATCGATAAAAGCTGATAGAAAATTCCGATAAACGTAATTTTGCTCAGGAAAAATCACTTTTTTATAAGGTTCAATTCTACCAATTTTAAAAGCATACCCCCAAAAACAAAAAAGTTATGGGGCGTTTAACATTTATTTATTTTTAATTTATAATATTTTGACGAATGTAAACCCTGTATCATGATTAAATAAATGAAATGAAATGAAAAAAAATCGAACAAAGTTGAGAGAAAATTTTTTTTTATTTTTTTCGTTTTTCAAAAAAAGATCATAAAAAAATGTATTTTTTTTATTTTGTTTTAAAAATTATTTTTTTTTTAAGTATTTGGGAAAATGCATTTACTGTGAATAGTATATAATGGAATGCGTAGCATTACATATACTCGTTCACTGCTTGTTTTAAGTTATTTTACCACATTTAAAAGTAACTAAACTGTTTCGTAAATAATTAATTGTCATCAATTAAGTAATAATTTATTTATTTATTTTTAGTTAAAAAAAAACTCCAGGTTTCTGGCGTTTTTGAAATTAGGGTTGGCGACGATATGTAATGTTGGTCAATCTGATTTCACCAAATTTGGTTATATTTTGACCAATAGCAAGCGAGAAATTTGAAAGGCGGCAGAAGTGGGAGATTCCTCAACGGTTAATCTTCAACGTCTTCTGTGCAGAAGACATTTTGTGTTTAATTTTGTTTGTAAGCGTCTTTAAGTTTATTTTAGTTTAACTAATTATTTATTATTAATTTATTATTAACTTTAAAATAATTTGTTTTTGTTTCAAGAATTTTTATAACCTTATGGTAAGTTTTTTACATTCGTTAACAATTGCGTATCCTAAAATCGTTGTATTTATTTAATTGTAAATTTAGACCCTATACCTATGGGTACTAGGTATACTTATATGCCACACAACTATTCTCGACTTGGGAAAATTATGGGCATTTCGTTTTTTTTTTTTTGATCATCAATTTTTTGGGTTAGGAAATAATTTTCCCAAAATCGCAGTCACAAAAGAAACAGTTTTTTGTTTTAAACGTCATGCATGATGAATGGGCAATCTGAACAATAATTAAAGTAAAAGCTAATTTTGGTAATTACATTTAACATTAGCTGTGGTCTGTTTCTTCAAGCAAGTAAATATTTTTACAATAGATTCGAATAGTATATGTTTGTGTATAGAATAAAGTTATGTTTTATAAAATAAACTATGCAGTATATTCGCACATCCAATATTCGAATCTGTTTTGAAAATATTCACTGTGTGAATTTACTATCTTGCTTGATGAAACAGACCATAGTTTTGGTACATTATGTTAAATGTATAAAAAATAGCTTTTACTTAAAATTAAAAAGAAAAGCTTTTGCCCATTTACTATTTAAATTTAAATATATATTTTTTAATGCAGATCACTTAGTTTACACTATATGGGGACTATATTTTAAGTTCAGGTACTTTTTATCTACCTATCTCTATTTAAAAAACGCTATAAACAGAGAGAGGTAGATAAAAAGTATCTGAACTTAAAACACTGATTTTTTTAAATGATTCTTTAACTATTTTCCTTGTTAGCTTTTTAAAAAAATTCGTTTGCGGCGCTAAATAATTTTTATTATTACATTTTATAAAATCATATTATCCATCAAACTGTGAAATGTCAAAACCTAGATTCATAAAATTTTTTGACTGCGGCCTAGGCATTCTTCACTTTATGTGAAAAAAACTTTGCTGCTGTTCTAAACATGATAAGTTAATAATTTTTATAAAATAATACCAATTTTCAAAATTTTTGGATTTTTGTGGCAATCAGTGATTTTTCTACTTCCTTCATTTTTTGCCTTATAGACTAATTTTAAATGGCTGATGCTTGCTCAGTAAAAGTGGCACTGCGGGTCAGACCCCTGGCCAAATACGAACTAAACAAGGGCTGCAAAGATATCTTGGATGTTCAAAAAGTAAACCAAGAGCAGATTTTAATCAGAGGAACAGACAAAGCATTTGCCTTTAACTATGTATTGGAATCAACTTCATCTCAGGATGAACTTTACACGAGATGTGTTCAAAATATGATAGAAAATTTATTTAAGGGATACAATGTTACTATTTTGGCATATGGACAAACAGGATCAGGTAATATTTCGAGTTCTGGAGGTTCGAGTTATGGAGTTTCCACTGTATTAGACATTTAAATTTTATTTACTTTTAGGCAAAACACATTCAATGGGCACAACATATAAAGGCGAGGGCGAAATGGGTGTCATCCCGAGAGCCATAACAGATATATTTAATTATGTAAAAGATCATTTTTCTGTAGACTTTACAGTGACCGTTTCGTTCATGGAGCTTTACCAAGAAGTCCTCTATGACTTACTGTCGGATAAACCGCGGGACCAGTGTGTCATGGAGATTAGAGAAGATATAAAACTTGGTAATTATGAAGCAAAAAAAAAGTATGTCGGTCTTTACGGAAAAAATTTGTGACCGAATTTCCCAAAATCGCCAAAAAAAAACGACCTAGACAAAAATTTCTTGGATACAAATCAAAATCCAATAACAACAGTCGGTTCATTCAAAAATGGCGGGAGAGCCTGGCAGTGGCCAACACTAGTTTTAACCAGGTTTTCAAGTTTATCCCCGTAATAACTACTTTTCAGATGTACCCATATTAACATTACATGTTTTCATGGTTCTATCTCTGTTTTTAGGCATCCATATCCCATCGCTGACAGAAATTCCAGTGAATTCAGCCAAAGAGGTGCTGGATACGTTGGCAAAGGGGTCAGTTGGAAGAGCTACTGGTTGCACCAATATGAACTCGCAAAGTTCTAGAAGTCACGCAATTTTTACCGTCACTATTGCCATGCAAAACAAAGACGATCCGTAAGTTAATTTTGTTTCTTTTACTTTTGTCTTCAATTTAATCCAAAAAAATATTCACTTGAAATTAAATTCTGTCTTTCGGTCTGTCTGACTGGGAAAATTTGTTACCAAGATAACTCGAGAACGCATTATGCTAAAGACTTCAAATTTGGACCATAGGTTCCTTATTCAAAGTTCTCTGCTGGAATTTTTAATACAAATTGCGGTGAGGTAAAGTAATCAAATGGGATAAAATTAATAAATAAAATATTAAAAACAACAAAAATTTTGAGTTTTTACATTTCTGTGTGACAATTAGTATCAACAATTCCCGCCCAAAAAAGAGCCACATTGCCAGGCCTGTTTACAACTTAACCTTTCTTTTATATATTATATATATATATATATATATATATATATATACTCATATTCCATCAATAGGGAGCCCGAAATTGCATGTTCGACCTGCGATACGAAGCCCACTACCGACATACGAGGCCCGGTTTTGGGCTTCGAATTTTTTATAGTGTATATCGTTTTATTGGACCTTAAATATAGTAGAAGAAGAAGACTTGAAAAATTGCCCAGGGCTTCCTATTATTCTAATACCCATCAAAATATACGCGCCTGTGTTCACGGAAGTTGAACTAGATGGCGACACAGTAGAACTGTATGTTGCATGTATTTTTATGTAGTTGTCATATGATATGAGTCCCTAAGATTTGGCAACGTTGTTGACTACTTCAACTTAAATTGTTCAGCACTGTAGTATTAATTGGCGCTAAATCTTTTGTGGTCATGTGCTTGTTAAAGAAGAAATGAATAGGTCTAAGAAGATATTAGAGCTTGCTTTAAAAGCTCAAGGTAAGTTAACGTAACATACCTAAATTCAATAAATAACTTTAAATATTTTCTATATTTCAAAGAGTTTTTATTGTAAGAAGGTAAGTTAACGTAACATACCTAAATTCAATAAATAACTTTAAATATTTTCTATATTTCAAAGAGTTTTTATTGTAAGAAAAAAACTGTCTATCAAGTTCCGTTAACGGACTCTCGTGGGATTCACAGTGGGAAATAACGATCTTTTCCTGCGGAACGGTAAAAAAAGAGTACTTTAAATTATCCGATCGGGCTGAAATTTTGTACGCTGACTTAAGGGACCTTTCTGCACCCCATCATGAAATTTCAACCCCATCAAACAATATTTAAGGGTGGCTTCCCCCTTTAAAACAATTTTTTTTCAGCGGAACGGTAAAAAAAGAGTACTTTAAATTATCCGATCGGGCTGAAATTTTTTACAGCGACTTTAAGGACCTCCCTGCACCCCATTCTAAAATTTCAACCCCATCGGAAAATATTTAGGGTTGGTTTACGCCTCCGAAACGATTTTTTCTGCGGAATGGTAAAAAACGAGTACTTTAAATTATCCGATCGGGCTGAAATTTTTTATGCTGACTTTAGGTACCACCCTGCACCCCATTCTAAAATTATAACCCGATCGGAAAATATTTAGGGTTGGTTTACGCCTCCGAAACGATGTTTTCTGTGGAATGGTAAAAAACGAGTACTTTAAATTTTCTATGCTGACTTAAGAGACCTTCCTGCACCCCATCCTAAAATTTAAACCCCATCGGAAAATATTTAAGGGTGGCTTCCCCTTTGAAACATTTTTTTTCAGCGGAACGGTAAAAACAGAGAACTTTAAATTATCCGATTGGCCTGAAATTGTTTTTGGTGACTTTAGGGATCTTCCTGCAACCCATTCTAAAATTTCAACCCCATCTGAAAATATTTAGGGTTGGTTTATGCCTGCAAAACGATTTTTTTCTGCGGAATGGTAAAAAACGAGTACTTTAAATTATCCGATCGGGCTGAATTTTTTTATGCTAACTTTAAGTACCCCCCTGCACCCCATTCTAAAATTATAACCCGATCGGAAAATATTTAGGGTTGGTTTACGCCTCCGAAACGATGTTTTCTGCGGAATGGTAAAAAACGAGTACTTTAAATTATCCGATCGGACTGAAATTTTGTATGCTGACTTTAGAGACCTTCCTGCACCCCATCCTAAAATTTGAACCCCATCGGACAATATTTAAGGGTGGCTTCCCCCTTTGAAACATTTGTTTTCAGCGGAACGGTAAAAAATAGAACTTTCAATTATCCGATTGGGCTGAAAATTTTTGTGGTGACTTTAGGGACCTCCCTGCACCCTATCCTAAAATTTCAACCCCATCTGAAAATATTTAGGGTTGGTTTACGCCTGCAAAACGATTTTTTTTTGCGGAATGGTAAAAAACGAGTACTTTAAATTATCTGATCGGGCTGAAATTATTTATGCTGACTTTAGGTACCACCCTGCACCCCATTCTAAAATCATAACCCGATCGGAAAATATTTAGGGATGGTTTACGCCTCCGAAACGATGTTTTCTGCGGAATGGTAAAAAACGAGTACTTTAAATTATCAGATCGGACTGAAATTTTGTATGCTGACTTAAGAGATCTTCCTAAAATTTGAACCCCATCGGACAATATTTAAGGGTGGCTTCCCCCTTTGAAACATTTTTTTTTTCAGCGGAACGGTAAAAAATAGAACTTTCAATTATCCGATTGGGCTGAAAATTTTTGTGGTGACTTTAGGGACCTCCCTGCACCCTATCCTAAAATTTCAACCCCATCGGAAAATATTTAAGGTTGGTTTACGCCTGCGAAACGATTTTTTTCTGCGGAATGGTAAAAAACGAGAACTTTAAATTATCCGATCGGGCTGAAATTTTTTAGGGCGACTTTAGGGACCTCTCTGCACCCCATTCTAAAATTTCAACCCCATCAGAAAATATTTAGGGTTGGTTTACGCCTCCGAAACGATTTTTTCTGCGGAATGGTAAAAAACGAGTACTTTAAATTATCCGATCGGGCTGAAATTTTGTATGCTGACTTTACAGACCTTCCTGCATCCCATCCTAAAATTTTAACCCCATCGGAAAATTTTAACGGTGGCTTCCCCTTTGAAACATTTTTTTTTCAGCGGAACGGTTAAAAAAGAGAACTTAAAATTATCCGATTGGCCTGAAATTGTTTGTCGTGACTTTAGAAATCTTCCTGCACCCCATTCTAAAATTTCAACCCCATCTGAAAATATTAAGGGTTGGTTTACTGCTGCAAAACGATTTTTTTCTGCGGAATGGTAAAAAACGAGTACTTTAAATTATCCGATCGGGCTGAAATTTTTTATGCTGACTTTAGGTACCACCCTGCACCCCATTCTAAAATTATAACCCGATCGGAAAATATGTAGGGTTGGTTTACGCCTCCGAAACGATGTTTTCTGCGGAATGGTAAAAAACGAGTACTTTAAATTATCCGATCGGACTGAAATTTTCTATGCTGACTTAAGAGACCTTCCTGCACCCCATCCTAAAATTTAAACCCCATCGGAAAATATTTAAGGGTGGCTTCCCCTTTGAAACATTTTTTTTCAGCGGAACGGTAAAAACAGAGAACTTTAAATTATCCGATTGGCCTGAAATTTTTTGTGGTGACTTTAGGGATCTTCCTGCAACCCATTCTAAAATTTCAACCCCATCTGAAAATATTTAGGGTTGGTTTACGCCTGCAAAACGATTTTTTTCTGCGGAATGGTAAAAAACGAGTACTTTAAATTATCCGATCGGGCTGAATTTTTTTATGCTAACTTCAAGTACCCCCCTGCACCCCATTCTAAAATTATAACCCGATCGGAAAATATTTAGGGTTGGTTTACGCCTCCGAAACGATGTTTTCTGCGGAATGGTAAAAAACGAGTACTTTAAATTATCCGATCAGACTGAAATTTTGTATGCTGACTCAAGAGACCTTCCTGCACCCCATCCTAAAATTTGAACCCCATCGGACAATATTTAAGGCTGGCTTCCCCCTTTGAAACATTTTTTTTCAGCGGAACGGTAAAAAATAGAACTTTCAATTATCCGATTGGGCTGAAAATTTGTGGTGACTTTAGGGACCTCCCTGCACCCCATCCTAAAATTTCAACCCCATCGGAAAATATTTAGGGTTGGTTTACACCTGCGAAACGATTTTTTTCTGCGGAATGGTAAAAAACGAGAACTTTAAATTATCCGATCGGGCTGAAATTTTTTACGGCGACTTTAGGGACCTCCCTGCACCCCATTTTAAAATTTTAACCCCATCGGAAAATATTTAGGGTTGGTTTACGCCTCCGAAACGATTTTTTCTGCGGAATTGTAAAAAACGAGTACTTTAAATTATCCGATCGGGCTGAAATTTTGTATGCTGACTTTGCAGACCTTCCTGCACCCCATCCTAAAATTTTAACCCCATCGGACAATATTTAACGGTGGCTTCCCCCTTTGAACCATTTTTTTTTTCAGCGGAACGGTAAAAAAAGAGAACTTTAAATTATTCGATTGGGCTGAAATTTTTTGTGGTGACTTTAGAGATCTCCCTGCACCCCATTCTAAAATTTCAACCCCATATGAAAATATTTAGGGTTGGTTTACGCCTACGAAACGATTTTTTTCTGCGGAATGGTAAAAAAACGAGTACTTTAAATTATCAGATCGGGCTGAAATATTGTATGCTGACTTTAGGTACCACCCTGCACCCCATTCTAAAATTATAACCCGATCGGAAAATATTTTAAGTTGATTTACGCCTGTGAAATGATTTTTTCCTGCGGAAGGGTAAAAAAAGAGTACTTTTAATTATCCGATCAGTCTAAAATTTTGTACGCTGACTTTAGGCACCTTCTTGCACGCGATCCTAAAATTATAACCCGATCAGAAAATATTTAGGGTTGGTTTACGCCTGCGAAACGATTTTTATCTGCGGAATGAAACAAAACGAGTACTTTAAATTTTCCAATCGAGCTGAAATTTTTTATGCTGACCTAAAGGACTTTCCTGCACCCCATCCTAAAATTTCAACCCCATTGGAAAATATTTAGGGTTGGTTTACGCCTCCGAAACTTTTTTTTCTGTGGAATAGTAAAAAACGAGTACTTGAAATTATCCGATCGGTATAAAATTTTTTATGCTGACTTAAGGGACCTTTCTGCATCCCATCATAAAATTTCAACCCCATCGAACAATATTCAAGGGTGACTTCCCCCTTTGAAACAATTTTTTTCAGCGGAACGGTAAAAAAAGAGTACTTTAAATTATCGGGCTGAAATTTTGTATGCTGACTTAAGGCACCTTCCTGCACCCCATCCCAAAATTATAACCTGATCGAAAAATATTTAGGGTTGGTTTACGCCTGCGAAACGATTTTTTTCTGCGGAATGGTGAAAAACGATTACTTTAAATTATCCGATAGGGCTGAAATTTTGTATGCTGACTTTATAGACCTCCCTGCACCCCATTCTAAAATTTCAACTCTATCGGAAAATTTTTAGGGTTGGTTTACGCCTGTGAAATAATTTTTTCCTGCAGAACGGTAAAAAAGAGTACTTTGAATTATCCGATCGGGCTGAAATTTTTTACAGCGACTTTAGGGACCTCCCTGCACCCCATTTTAAAATTTTAACCCCATCGGAAAATATTTAGGGTTGGTTTACGTCTGCGAAACGATTTTTTTCTGCGGAATGGTAAAAAACGAGAACTTTAAATTATCCGATCGGGCTGAAATTTTGTATGCTGACTTAAGAGACCTTCCCGCACCCCATCCTAAAATTTGAACCCCATCGGACAATATTTAATGGTGGCTTCCCCCTTTGAAACATTTTTCTAAATAAACGTTAACCTTATTTATTCCAAATTATGTTGATATTTTTTTACACCAGACCAAAACATCACTTTTTTAATAAAAAACAAAATAGTTTCATTACATTTTAAACATTTTAAATATTAAAAATAAAAACTACTTTTATAACAATATTATTCATTTATCATTAAAAAACAAGCGTTAAACTTTCATACAAAGACAACTTAAATAATTATTATATCGAATTTATAAGTAGGAAATATTGGCAACATCGCAGGGCTTCAAATAACTGTGAAAAATCAAAAAAATATGCATTTGGGCTTGCTATGACCGGAAAATATAATAGGGACTCGTATTAGCGTTACACATATATCTTTTTTCCTTGCCCCTAAACCCGGGCTTCGAATCACCTATGCTATGTATCGGGCCTCCTATTGATAGTTATACGTGTATATATATATATATATATATATATATATATATATATATATATATATATTGATATTTTTAGCCTTTAAAATGTGGTCAGGGGACATAGGGGGAATTTTTTATATGGAAAGAGGGGTTGTGTGATCAGGGCGGATTTATTTCATTTTAAGCGGGGCATCCATAAGGAAAAAAAATGCGCATTCACCAAAAATATCATTTTTAAATATCGCGGGGGGAGGGGGGGGCATGGCCACTAAAGGCAAATAAAATTATCCCGCCATATATTTTTAAACATTTTTTTAGGTAATTTTTAATTTTTTTGCTAAAAATTAGATTTTTTGAAATTGTTATTTTTTTTAATTTAAAATAAGTTAATAAGTATGTAGTTATAATTCACGTTTTTTCATCAAAAAGTTTCTCAAAAATTGTTTGATTTTTTAAAAGAATTGTTTGGTTTGAAAAGTCCAAACGTCTAAAAATATTAAAAAATACACACATGGCCAACTAGAGAATTTTAAGAGCTTTAAAATGATGTATCAGGCAACCTCCATATCCATTAAAAAAACCATATGCCCCCCAGCCTACATGTTAAAGGTTACAATTATCAAATATATTTAAAAAGATAGCTTAACTTGTCTAATTTACGTTTTCCAAATTTAAAGTCGATACCTTCACCCGTTTAAAAGTTAAGAGAGGGATGACTTTTATACCGCACTGTATATATTTTTTCAAAAAAAAAGTATTTTTTTCACTACCAGCCTAAAACCACATCTTTATTACTGTTCTTTTCATTGGTAGAAATATTATTTCTCTACCTATGACGTCAGAGGTTCTAAAAATAATGAAATTGCACCATGGTTAATAACGAATTTTTATTCAGCTCTTTTGGCATCTGATGTTTCACTTAATTATTAAATCACATTGCTATTTACAAGTGTCTTTAGGCACCTTATTTATTTATTGCATGATAAATGAATAGTTATTTATGGTACTAGTGGGTAAAGTAAGATATTGCCCATGAGAAAATTAACCAATAAATAGCTTAGGAATTCATATTTTTATTAAAAATTTTAATGGCATTTACAAGAAAATAATTTGACAATTGACAGTTTAGTAGGTAAAATAAATAATTATCCGCTCAATAAAGTAAAAGCCACGCGGGGGTTATTATTGATTTTATCTATTTAAAATAAAGCTGGTAATTGTCTCATTATCTGTATGTATTGGATAAAAGTATTTTGTATTCTATTTTAGGACAGAAAATAAGACTGCAAAATTACACTTGGTCGATTTAGCCGGTTCTGAACGGCCAAAAAAAACTGGCGCAGTCGGAAACACCTTTAAGGAGGGCGTCAACATTAACAAGGGGCTGTTTGTGTTGGGAAACGTGATAAGCTGTTTGGGCGACGAGAAGCAGCAGCATGGATTTATACCATACAGAGATAGTAATTTGACTAGACTTCTAAAAGGTAAAATTAGAACTAGATGAATGCTGTGTAATTTTTGGTTGCTCAGATTTGCTTGAAACTTGGTAGTCGGGGTGTTTTTGGAGACGCAGACAATGAACTAGAGGAGTGGGGAGACAGGAATGGTGTCTGAACGAGTGGCTAATATGAATGGCCGCCATTCTTCTTCTTCTTCCTCCTTTCTTATTGGCCTTGGTCATACAATAACCATATCGGCCAGTGGTCCGGTCGTGAAATTTATATGCTAAATTGGTTTTTCGTGGTCCAGGCCTTGAAATGGTATATGTCACTAATTTTATCATTAACCGCATTCTTTAGGAGGTTCAAATTTTTCACACTAGGTGGTGCGATTTGGTAACTTTATAGGGAATTTTCATCTTAGGATTGGCCAATGTGCTTTCAGAGACCAACTTCTTCTTCTTCCTTTATTTTGGCAATTTCTCAGTGAGATAATTAGCCAGATCCCTCTTAGTTACTCAATTCACCAAGAGTGGTTCTTGTCTGGCTTTTCGCCATGCCCACTCCTGTTTTAAATATATAAAATTTCCAGTCTTCTGTAAGACCTTTTCTTTTTCTTTTCCTTCTTTCCTTTTCGTGTTTACTGTTGGTTGTGTTAGCTGTTGCCAAGGCAGTTTTTTCTAATTTGTAAATATATTTGCGCATGCGCTAGTATATAAAAAATTTTGTACGTATAAAAACTTCTTCACGTGTTAGTTGCTTCCAAATCAAAATTTATCAGCATTATAAATGATTAAAAAACATAAAATTCCCTTCTTACTCCAATATAATCACATGTTCGTCATTTTACTGCACATCTTCCATACAATCACTATAAAATATATAAAATCGATTCTGGGGCATATCTAAGACAGCAAATAAATAAATAAATAACTAATACTAAAAGACTTGGTGCTAGAAAATTAAACGCGCTTAACGTATTACTAATTCCTGCCGAAAGTACATCTTACTCGTTTCACGGATGAAAAGCAACTGAGAGACCAACTTATCTCTGGTGCTTAAAGCACCATGCTTTATTTACCATAAAAATCCCTATAAAGTTACCAAATCGCACCAGCTAGTGTCAAAAATTTGAACCCCCTAAAGTAAAGAATGCGTTTAATGGCTGACAACGTAGTGTCACCAACGAACTAAAAACTCTTCTCTCTAGAATACGCATACCGTTAATATAAAGTATCGCCAACATCTCGGTTTGTTTGTAAACAAATAGTAGGTATATTCAGGCCTGAACAATAACAATTACCAGTAACTGTTATTGTTGTCTCTGTTAGAACAAAGCTGTGCGAGTAAGACAGAGAAATGTATATGTTGGCTACGTTTTTGTCAGTTTTTACAAATGAAATGCCTATTCTAGAGAGAAGAGTTATTAGTTCGTTGAGTGTCACCACTTATTTGTATTGGAATCCTGTTCCCCCACTCCTCTAGTTCATTGGACGCTGATTACAAATCTGGTGCAAGTTTTTCAAAATTAAAAATGGCGGATCCAATATGGCGGATTATATTTTTTTAAATATCAGATTTGCTTGAAACTTGGTACTCGGGGGTTTTTGGGGTCGCTGATTACGAATCTGGTGCCAGTTTTTCAAAATGGCGGATCCAATATGGCGGATTAAATTTTCCGAGAAACTTTAAAAAATAAATCTAATCCGCCATATTGGATTCGCCATTTTGAACTGGCACCAAATTCGTAATCAGCGACCCCAAAAACCCCCGATTACCAAGTTTCAAGCAAATCCGAGCAACTTTAAAAAATCTAATCCGCCATTTTGAAAGCTAACTTTTAAATTCTGACTTCGGGTTCAGATTCAGCGACCCAAAATACGTAAGAATTGACTAGTCTGGTCTGCCCTGATATCAGGAATCTCAGAAATCCGTTTTTTTTTCAGATAAGACATTTTGTCGTAGAACGGCAGCATTTGTCTCGCTTTTGCCCTTAAACATGTTTCAGTCTCTTTTTTTCCTCTCGACTCGCGGGAGCCTCCCTTTTGCTCTGACGTGCTCATTTTTAAAATATATATTACCTTCAAATTCGGAAAAATTTGAAACTGACCATCAGATATGTATAATTTTTTGGATGGATAACTTTTTTTTGGTCATTAATTTGTAAGATTGGATCTCCTTTGCTACGTAGGCCTACGTAGGGCCACTTCATCCAGATTACTGTCAAAAAAACCGCCGCCTTATGGAGTGACCCTAATTCTACGGAGCGTGCGCAGTAAGACACGCATACATAACCTTAAAAACGTTAAGTTATGTGAACTGTTTATTTTATTCAAACTGTTTAGTTTCAATTTAAAATGAGTCAATTTCCTGAACCCCCTGATTCGGGGGTACCATTGTTTATAAAGAAGTTATGGAAAATACTTTATGATGAAGAGGGAAAGAATGTCATTGAATGGAACGACTGTGGTGATGGATTTGTGATATATGACCAGATTCAGTTCATGACACATATTTTACCCAACTATTTCAAGCACAACCACCTGGCTAGTTTTATAAGGCAGCTCAATATGTACGATTTTCACAAAAGGCAACATTCGGAGAAAGATGCAGAAATGGAATTTTGCCAGATATATTTTATTAAAGACTGTCCAAATCTTTTAAAGCTGATTAAAAGAAAAGCACCTATTCACAAGTTAAATGCTCCAGATCTAGTTGATCCCAAAGAAATTGAAGAAATTTTAAGTTCAGTACAAAGTATGAAGTCTAGGCAGAATATCGTCGACAATGAATTAAAATCGTTGAAACAAGAAAACAGTGCCTTGTGGAGCGAGTTAAATAATTTACGAGTGAAACATGTTAAACAGTCTCAAATTATAAACAAACTAATACACTTTTTAGTTACATATATGCATTCCAATAGCGTAAATAAGAGAAGTTCCTCCCTTTCTAAAGAACCTAAAACCAATACTTTGAAGAAACGACCTGCAATATTTGAACTGGAGTATAAGGGAAATCAATCAAATAAAACAGCAAAAATGTCGAATTCTAAAGAAGAAGGCCCAACTATATTTGAGTTAGAGCACAATGATTGTCCAATGGAGTATTGGAAAAGATATGATGAAAAAATGTCAAATGAAATTGATGAATCTAAAGGTCAACATATTGTAACTGAGCCAGAGGAGGAAGAAATGATAGAAATACCATTAAATAATCCAAACATAAATGAAGTTATAGAGACATCACCTGCAGATGGTTCTACTATTTCTCAAAATGAATCATTTAATTTACCCACAACAAGTCGAATACCTAATATAACAAGTAAAACTTCAATAACTTTGGATAAAGCACTTCAATCTAAAGAGCATTTTAACTTTTACTTGGACCATACACAAGATGAGTTGAAAGAAGTTCAAGAAGTGCTAAATGTTAACTTGAACCCTGCTGATATAGCAAACCTTCTGGAAATGTTTGACAGTAATGTTCCTCTTCCCATTCAGGCTGGTGAGGAGTCTAATAATCTAACAGATAATCTTATATCAAATTCAGAGGAACCCAAACTTGTTCTCAATCCAGACGATATGCTTAATTTGACCAATGAGATTACGGATATCCAAGGAGAGAACAATTTTAATCAAAATTTGCCAGCAGATTTTAACTCTGATGATTCGGCTTTAAATTTGTCAAACATTGAGAATTTGTGTGATGGTGAAGAAGGAAACTCATTGATGGCTGGTGAAAACGTGGATTTGGACAATATTATGAACTTTCTAAGTTCTGGCCAAGGATATAAATAATTTTAAGAATATATATTATACAGAGTGATTCAGAAATAAGTTACCAAATTTTAAGGGGCGATTCTAGGTCCAAAAATATGAAAAAAAGTTCCTATAAAGTTTGGTCCGGGGCAAAAAAGTGACATCACCTCCCCATTTTGCACGCCCCAGGTTAAAATTACCAAATAAAAATTACATAAAATGATAAACTTTATCAATGTTAAGGCATGTGCAAAAACTTGTTACTGTGGTTTATGGGGTTCCATATATATTAAATAACTACTTTTCAGATGTACCCTTAGGAGGGTTGCAGCTCCCTTAGGGCTCATTTTTGGACCAACCTTTATAGAAACTTGTTTTCATATTTTTGGACCTAGAATCGCCCCTTAAAATTTTGTAACTTATTTCTAAATACTCTGTATGATGAGTTGAACTGCAAAACTTAACATATCCAAAAGGTGTTTAACTGCAAAACAACATATCCACAAAAAAATGTTAAAAAATGTATTTTACCCAATACTCTGTTTTTTCACAAAAACTGTATATTTTAAGTTTTGCAGCTAAACACCTTTTGGATATGTTAAGTTCTGCAGTTCACCTCCTCATATTATTTAAATAATTTTGATTTTATTTTTAAGGATCTTTTTTTCTGATATATATTTTTTTTTTTGATTGCACAGTAAATATGTTTTATTTTTATATAAATATATAATTTGTGTTTTATTTATTTTTATAGAGGTTCAATAAATAATTAATAACCTAACAAAAAATCAGTTTAACAATGCAGCAAGAAAAGTTTTGCCCTTTTTGAAGTTTCTTAGCCTTCAATAACGGGTGTTTTGTTATAAGTCCTTTTAAAAATATTTTATGCATAAAAAAAAGTTTTTTGCTAAAAAAAATTTTCGTCCGTTTGTTTGTGACCTCGATAATTAGAGAATGCATTGAGTTAAAGACTTCAAATTAGGAACATAAGTTTTTTTCTACAGTTATTGTATGGGATTTTTTTTTTGGTAAATATCGGGGTAGGAACCAAAAAAAGATGATATATATATATATTTTCAAAAAATATGTTTAGTTTTATTTTTTTTTTTGGTTTTTTGCAATAAGAAAATAGTTGAAACGTTTTTTTTTTTTATTTTTTTTCGTTTAAGTAGGTATTTGGGCAAATGCAATATACCATTTACTGTGAATAGTATATAATGGAATGCGTAGCATTACATAACTTCACTGCTTGTTTATTTTCTAGGATTAATTTTTATTTATTTTTTAGACTCTTTGGGAGGAAACAGTATCACTTTAATGATCGCTTGCGTAAGCCCAGCAGACTACAACTTGGAGGAGACAATTTCAACTTTAAGGTATGCCGATAGAGCCAGAAAGATCAAGAACAAACCTATCGTAAACCAAGACTCAAAACAAGCTGAGATCAACCAACTTAAAAAACAAATCCAATTGCTCAGACTTCAAATTGTCGGACAGGGCGGACCTATGCCCTGTCCAGGCGAAATAGAGATCCTAAAAAGAGAAATTATGGAACAGAAGCAAAAAATTCGCGAATTGAACCTGCAGTTGTCGACCACTTTGATCGACAAAACCGGGCTTCTCGAGAAAAACATGATTTTGCAAAACTCAAACGAGCGCCTAAGCACGAAACTAAACTCGCTAAAAAAGGAGTTCGATCTTACTTTTAATAATATTAGTTTGGCTACGGATGCGGATGAAATTCAACAGAATTTGGAAAAACTTAAGGATATACAGTCGAAATTCGCGGATCTCAACTCGGAGCAAAAAAAAGCTCAATCCGAAATCAAGTAAGTTTTAAATGTCATATTTCTGAATGAGAGTTCGTAAATTTTTAACAATTTTTATTGCTTTTCTTTAAAAAAGCCTTACAATTATTTGTTACTATGGTCTTTGATGAAACAACAATCGCACAGTGAATATTTTCAAAACCGATTCGAATATTGGATGTGCCAATATACTGCTTAGTTTATATTATAAAAAACTAGATGAAACGTTGCAAGCACCCTGTCAAAATATCGGCACTATTGTACACTAGAGCCAATAGTTTGCAAATTTCAAACTAGGTGTTTTGTTTTATTTTAAATTCTGTATCTTTAAAACATTATATTCTAGCAAAAATCTGTATATAACATTTTTTATAGGGCTTAAAAAGAGCTTTTATTTAAAATATAATTTTTTGAAATCGGGTTATAAATATGGTAGATATGCTAAAAAAACCTTTTACTGCTTTAAACGCCAATATCTCGAAAACAGTGCGTTTTAGAAAAACGTAGTTTATAACATTTTTTGAGCAATTTAAAATTATCTTTTATATAAGTGCTAAATTAACCAAATACATTAATAAATAATTGCCTTATTTATAAACAAAAAACGCTAAAAATAGGAGTTTTACCCCCTTACCCCCAATCGTTTACCCCCAAAATCTAATCATCCCTCGGAATACGATAAGAAACAATATGCAAAAACTCGCACGTCGATATCTCATGTAGAAATGGAGTTAGAGAGTTTACACCCAGACAGACAGACGGACGCAAAAATTTTTTTTTACTGATTTCGACTCAGAATGGTCTAAAACGTGAAAAAAACGTGGTTAAAGATTTTGACTTTTCGGCAAAGATTTCAATACATCGGCAGTCTAAGTAGCACTAAGTACCGATGTAATATAACTATATTCTATACACAAACATATACTATTCAAACCTATTGTAAAAATATTTACTGTGTGATTTTTAATTTACTATCTTGCTTGATGAAACGGACCATATTATAGTAACCAGCCAGCATAAAAAAATAAAATTTATCTTTTATTTTATTTTCTATGGATATCGCTGTAAACAATTTAATTTAAATAATCTTTTTTTGTTTAAACAATCAGAAAAAAAAGTCACAGAGCGTTGGAAATTTGCAAAAGTTGAAACTTTGCAAACATTTTTCGGTTTTTCGGAAACAACTGGAATATGAAGTCTATTTCATCAACTTTAACGCTCTTTAACTTTTTTTCTGATTGTTTAAAGAAAAAAAGTTATTTACATAAATTGTAGAGAATTCGATAACGAACAAATATCATGTTAATTTTTTGATGAGTGACGAGCCGAAGCCGAGTTACAGACCAAAAACAAAACAAATGCGTTTTTGCACATAACTGCAACATTTTGAATTTGAAACCGGTGTTAACGTATGTTTATATATTTTAGAATACACGAAGAAACCTTCACAAAACAATTCTGGAACTCCAGCGACGAGGTGAATCTCAGCGAATCGGCGGCCGACATCCTCCAAGAACAGGACGCCCACACCAACAAACAAATGGCCCTGAACACTGAACTCCAGGAGATCACGAAACAATTGGCTATGAAGGAATGTCTTGCAAATCAGCTGATGACCAATACTCAGGTACAAACTACACACGGTTTGGACTTTTTATATTATTTAGTTTTTTTTTAAATTTTCTCAACATTATTTTTTATTGCCCTTCAGTGTAGACTAAAAATTAAAAAAAAAAAAAATGGTTTGGACTTTTTATATTGTTTTTTTTTTTAATTTTCTCGACATTATTTCTTATTGCCTTTCAGTGGTGACTAAAAATTAAGAAAAAAAATGGTTTGGACTTTTTCAATTGTTTTTTTTTTTAATTTTCTCAACATTATTTGTTATTGCCCTTCAGTGTAGAATAAAAATTAAAAAAAAATGGTTTGGACTTTTTATATTGTTTTTTTTTTTAATTTTCTCAACATTATTTGTTATTGCCCTTCAGTTTAGACTAAAAATTAAAAAAAAAAATGGTTAGGGCCTTTTATATTGTTTTTTTTTTATTTACTCAACATTATTTCTTATTGCCCTTCAGTGTAGAATAAAAATTAAAAAAAAAATGGTTTGGACTTTTTATATTGTTTTTTTTTTAATTTTCTCAACATTATTTCTTATTGCCTTTCAGTGTAGACTAAAAATTAAGAAAAAAAAATGGTTTGGACTTTTTATATTGTTTTTTTTTTTTTAATTTTCTCAACATTATTTGTTATTGCCCTTCAGTTTAGACTAAAAATTAAAAAAAAAAATTGGTTAGGGCGTTTTATATTGTTTTTTATTTTATTTTCTCAACATTATTTCTCATTGCCCTTCAGTGTAGACTAAAAATTAAGAAAAAAAAATGGTTTGGACTTTTTCAATTGTTTTTTTTTTTAATTTTCTCAACATTATTTGTTATTGCCCTTCAGTTTAGACTAAAAATTAAAAAAAAAATTGGTTAGGGCGTTTTATATTGTTTTTTATTTTATTTTCTCAACATTATTTCTCATTGCCCTTCAGTGTAGACTAAAAATTAAGAAAAAAAAATGGTTTGGACTTTTTATATTGTTTTTTTTTAATTTTCTCAACATTATTTCTTATTGCCTTTCAGTGGTGACTAAAAATTAAGAAAAAAAAAATGGTTTGGACTTTTTCAATTGTTTTTTTTTTAATTTTCTCAACATTATTTCTTATTGCCTTTCAGTGGTGACTAAAAATTAAGAAAAAAAAATGGTTTGGACTTTTTCAATTGTTTTTTTTTTAATTTTCTCAACATTATTTGTTATTGCCCTTCAGTTTAGACTAAAAATTAAAAAAAAAAAATGGTTAGGGCGTTTTATATTGTTTTTTATTTTATTTTCTCAACATTATTTCTCATTGCCCTTCAGTGTAGACTAAAAGTTAAGAAAAAAAAAAATGGTTTGGACTTTTTATATTGTTTTCTTTTAATTTTCTCAACATTATTTCTTATTGCCTTTCAGTGTAGACTAAAAATTAAGAAAAAAAAAATGGTTTGGACTTTTTATATTGTTTTTTTTTAATTTTCTCAACATTATTTATTATTGCCCTTCAGTGTAGACTAAAAATAAAAAAAAAATTGGTTTGGACTTTTTATGTTGTTTTTTTTTTTAATTTTTTTCAACATTATTTGTTATTACCCTTCAGTGTAGACTAAAAATTAAGAAAACGTTACGCCGCGTTACATTGGGGGGGGGGGGGTGTCAGTAAAAATGTTACATAACACTTAAAAAGTTATAAACTTATAAAATGTTTATTGGATCACGTTTTTAACAATGATCTAGGCATAAAGAGACGGATTCCTTGCAAATTTTATTGCACACGGCGTGGTTAACAGTTCACTAAATCCTCTAAACAAAAGGGGGTCAAAAATGGCCAAATTTTGCATTACGTAATACTTGAACGTTCCCATACCATTTACTGTGAATAGTATAATGCGTATAATAGTATAATAGTTTTATAATAAACTTTTTATTTAAAAATAAAAATTTCAGTCTTTGGTTGACTATGCCACAATTTCCGCCAACGAAGTGAAAATTGCTCAGTTGGAAGAAGAAAAGAACAAGTTAATGAAACAATTAAAGAGTGTCCATTCTCATGAGAATAGCGGTAAACTGGCAGAACAGAGAAGAAAACAGGTGCAGGAGTTAGAAAAGCAGATTCAAGATTTGAAGAAAAAGGTAAATAAAAATTATTACTTACCTCTTGACTTTCTTGACGTTTTTATTTATTTTTTAACTTTTTTTCAATATTATACAGGGTTATTCAGAAATAAGTTCGTGAAATTTAAGAGGTGATTCTACGTTAAAAAATATGAAAAAAAGTTCCTATAAAGGTTGGTCCGGAAATGAGTCCTAAGGGAGATACAGCTCTTTAAAATTGCAATAAAAATAATGTTTTTAATTAATAACTTTTGTACCCTTTAAGCTAGAGCGACGAGATTTTGCATGTATACTAGTATTAATAAGGACAATAAATTTATGTTAATAATTTTTTTGGATTTATCCAGAGGCGTACCTAGACGGACAAAATATGTGAGGCTTAACACATTTTTGTCCCAAACTATTTTATGTATATTTTTTTTTTTGGATTTTTGGTAAAAAATATAGATTCCTTGAGTAAAAATACTTAAAAAATATCATATAGTGTAACACTGTAGGAGTAACCGTTAAAAAAAATACAATTAAGTGGAAGTAACATTTTGTGCCACTAAAAATGTTACTTTTTAAAAGGCTAAATCTTCTTAAATATTAAATTTAGGTGTTTTGGTGAAGAATACTTTTTTGCTTAGTTTTAAATGAAGAACCGCAGTATTAAAATTTAATTGGTTTGTTTTGTTCCCCATTCAATATGTCTTCAAAGGGCAGCAGCTCCCTTAGGGCTCATTTCCGGACCAACCTTTATCATAACTTTTTTTCATATTTTTTAACGTAGAATCACGTCCTAAATTTCTCGAACTTATTTCTGAATAACCCTGTATTATTCATAGCGCCTGCGCTAGATTTAGATCTATAGAATATTATACGGTAGTTTCGAATTTTCAAAAAAAAAACAAAAATCGTCCTAAACAAAAAATTCTTGGATATAAATTTGTTTCATGAAAAAATATGCAACTTTTTTTGTAATGTCCGTCCGTCCGTCCGTCCGTGCGTCCGTCCGTGCGTCCGTCTTTCCGATGTCGCGATTTTTGGCAGAACGAGAACGAAAAATCCGATCGACTCGAAACTTTCAGGAAAAATCAAGTTCTATGATCCATATTGGTTTTGAAAGTAATCCCCGTCAAAAACAATTTCGCAAAAAAATTAAAAGTTAAAAAAAAAACTTTTTTACATTTTTTCGTTTTTTGCAAAAAGAAAATTTTTGAAAAATTTTGATTTAAAAGAAAAATGAATTTTTTAATTTTTTTTTCAAAATAAATTTTTTTAAGTATTTGGAAAAATGCAATATACCATTTACTGTGAATAGTGTATAATAGAATGCGTAGCCTTACATATCTTCACGGCTTGTTTTTTTACCTTTGAACCTAAAGGGTTTAAATTTACCACAGATTATTTATATTAACATCTCGGTGGGGATGATATAGGTGGTTTTGGGGGGTTAATGTGTTTAAAAAGCGTGAATGTCTTCTTTTTTGTTGGTAAAAATGGTAACTGGGGGTTTTAATTTTAAATGTTGCTTTTTTTAATGTTTTTCGAGGTGTTTTTCAAGGAGTAATTCCTCTTGCTCATTTTTTGCAGAACGATGTTTTGAAATTTTCAGGGCGATATTTAACAATAAAATAATTTTTTAGGTGACGGAGCAGGCTAGACTGATAAAACTAAAGGAAAAGGACGACCTAAGAATCCAAAAACTAAACACAGAAATCCAACAGATGAAGAGTGCGAAGGTGAAGCTGATCCGCAACATGCGCGAAGAATCGGACAAGTTCCGCCACTGGAAGTTGCAGCGGGAACGAGAATTGGCAAAATTAAAACAGGAAGACAGAAAAAAGGTATACAATTTGTTTATTCAAGCTTGGGTGAACTGTACCCAATTTATTTTTAGCGGGTGTTTAAAAAGCAAAATATATATTTGACAACACCCATTTTTTTTTACCAATCAAGGTTTTAATATAAAACCAAATTTAAAACCTTCTATGCGTGCAACAAATATTCCAAAATTTTTATCTAATATAATATAATATGCATTTTTGTATGTGAAAATTGTAATGCAGTGAAAAATTTCCCAAATCGCCAAATAACGTCCTAGACAAAAAATTCTTGGATACAAATGTGTTTCATAAAAAATAAGGAACTAAAAATGTCCGTCCGTCTGGTGTCACGTTTTTTGTGCACACGATAACTCAAGAACCAAATATTCGATCGACTCGAAATTTTTAGGAAAAATCAAGTTCTATTGTTTTTTAAAGTAATCCCACCAAAAACAAAAAAGTTATGGGGGGTTAAACTTTTTAAAAAAAGAAAATTATCATTTTCATTTTTTTTTCGTTTTTCGCAGAAAGAAAATAAAAAAAATTGAAAAATTTTGATTTTTTTTTAAATTTTTTTTTTCATTTTTTTTTCCTTTTTCGCAAAAATAAGATTAAAAAAAATAAAATTTTAAAAATTAAAAATTTAATTTAATTAAACTGCGCTCTTGATACCTTGTTTTTAACCGCTGCTCACTGCTTCTCACAATAATTTTTATCAGTCAGTATTTGTTTACACATCGATCGCGCCTTATTTTAATTTTAATTTAGTTCTTAACAGTTTCTATTGTGTAATTTTTATAATTTATGTTTTATTTGTTATAATTTATTATGTGTACAATTAGTTTTTATGCAATTTTGTCCAGGCACTGACAAGTAAGTAGAAAAACTTTTTTAAAATTTTTTAAAAACTTTTTAAAAAACTTTTTAAAACCCAACCCCTAAAATTAATAACCCCATTTTCACCGTATTTATGCCCCCCTTTTTCTTACTTTTCAGTGCCAGCCCTGATGATGAATCGATAACGATTTGAAAGGCCTTGGCAGATTTTTTAATGAAATTATACCGTCAAATACAAAAATCTTCGTCTTCATTTAAAATTTTAAAGTTTTTTTTTTTTTGGATTTTGTTTTTGTAAAATGCAATATACCATTTACTGTGAATAATATATAACGGAATGCGTAGCATTACATATCTTCACGGCTTGTTTATTTTTCTGATTAAAAGGAGACACAAATACAAAAAATCAAGATGTTGAACGCGAAACAGCAAAACGTGCTGAAGAGGAAAGTAGAAGCGGCCGAAGCGGTCAACAAGAGGTTGCAGCATACGTTGGCTCTGAGAAAACAGGCGCAAGACATGAAACACACCGGAAAGGTTGAAAAAATTGGAGCATGGGTAAGAAAAAGTTAACAAAAAAAAATGGTTTGTCTAGAAGGCAAAATTACGAAAAATACACTGTCCAGTAAAAGAGCTTTCCCATTTTTTACCCCCGCTCGTGAAATGGTTTTTTTATTGTCAGGGTGTCTATTTTCATTTCGATATTATCAGATTCACTTTTAGCAACCTCAAAAACCTCAATATACCAATTTTCACGAATACTACCCCCCGCCCCTCAGGGGATGGAGTTAGAAATTTTTTATTATCAGATTCACTTGCAGCAACCTTAAAAACCCCAATATACCAATTTTCACGAAAACTACCCTCCGACCCTCAGGGGGTGGAGTTAGATTTTTTTATTATCAGATACACTTTCAGCAACCTCAAAAACCCCAATATACCAATTTTACGAGAACTACCCCCGCCCGGGGGGTGGAATTAGAAATTTTATTATTAGATTCAAATTCGTCGACCCCAAAAACCCCTATATACCAATTTTGACGAAAATATTAAAAACATTTAAAAATATTTACCCCCTCATCCTCGCGGGGGTGAAGTTGGCAAAATTTTATTATCAGATTCAATTTTAGCACCCTTAAAGCAATTTTCAAATTTTTGTAAAAAAAAAAGTATTTTTCCCCATTTGCCCCTCTTGCCGCACCCCAATGTTCACCAAAAACAATCCCGAGCGAGAACTTTTGGTAACATACCTGTATGCGAAATTGAAAGTCTCTAGCTCAAAGCGTTCTTAAGTTATCGTGTACACAAGGTTTCCCGGACAGACCGATCGAAAAAATTCTTGGATATAAATTTGTTTCATGAAAAAATAAGCAATTTTTTTTTTTAAAATGTCCGTCTGTCCGTCCGAACTCACGATTTTTGTTAACACGATAACTCTAGGACAAATTATCCGATCGACTCGTTCGAAATTTTCAGGAAAATCAAGTTCTGTGAGGAAAGATCCCTATTGGTTTTGAAAGTAATCCCCCTAAAAACAAAAAAGTTATAAGAGGTTAAAAAAATAAAATTGTTTTTCACAAAAAAATTTTTTTTTGAAGAATTTTTTTTAAATATTTGGTATAATGCAATATACTGTGAACAGTATATAATGGAATGCGTAGCCTTGCATATCTTCAAAGGTTGATTTATTTTCACAATTTTTTTTTTAATTTTCCAGTTTAAACAAGAACTGGACATGTTCGTCAACATAGTGGAGGCCGAGGCAACTTTAACGGGGCTTTTGGAAGACAGGGGCACCCTGCAGGAACAACTGGATGCTCTGAAAGGGAACCCCGAAACGGCAGAATCGGAGGAGTGCCAGACTATCGCGCAAGATATTGAGTGCAGATCAGCTCAGATCCAAGATCTGCAACAAAAACTGTTGGACTCCGACGAAGGTAATTTTTTTGTCTTTCGAAAAAAAAAAATCTGAAATTTTTTATTTTGAAAACTATTTCTTCAAAATTTTTTCGTTTTTCGAAAAAATATTTTTTTTTTTTGAAAAAAATAATTTTTATTTTTTTTGTTTTCATAAACCTAGGCGTACTGTAGGCCACATACAGGGGAAGTGTTCATTCATTTGGCAGCAATGTTAAAGTTTTAAATGATTTTTGTAAAACTGGGGGTTAAAATGCGAAAAAAAAATTGAACTGTAATTAAGGACCAGCGATAGATAAAGATATATTACCTTATTCCTTTGAAGCTCTTCTGACTAGATCTAGTATTTCTTCTCTGGGATGTTGTAGATACGCCTTTATCTTAGTGCGCGCGATAGCATTTTGGGAGAGCAGTTTGACTATATAATCATAGGAAATTCATAGCTTTGATTGTGTGATGACCTATATTCTGCCCTTCTAAGACAAAAAAGAGCTTAAAAAGAGCTTTTATTTAAAATATAATTTTTTCTAATCGTGTTATAAATATGTGAGATATGCTAAAAAACCTTTTACTGCTTTAAACGCCAATATCCCGAAAACAATGCGTTTTAGGAAAACGTTGTTTATAAAATTTTTTGACAAATTTAAAATTATCTTTTATATAAGTGCTAAATTAACCAAATACAATAATAATTGCCTTAATTATAAACAAAAAACGCTAAAAATAGGAGTTTTACCCCATTCTTATCCCCTTACCCCCAATCGTTTACCCCCAAAATCTAATCAGCTCTTCGGAATACGATAAGAAACAATATGCAAAAAACCGCAAGTCGATATCTCATGTAGAAATGGAGTTAGAGTTTACAGACAGACAGACGGACGCAAAAAATTTTTTTACTGATTTCGACTCAGAATGGTCTAAAACGTCGAGAAATGTGAAACAGTCCAAACGTGGTAAAAGATTTTGACTTTTCGACGAAGATTTCAATACATCAGCCTCTTAGTAGCACTAAGTGCCGATGTAATTATTATTTAAAAAAAATGAGGGAAGATTAAACAGATTTAAACTTGCGTATTTGCGAAAATACAATATGCATCCACTGTGAATAGTATATAATGGAATGCGTAGCATTACATATTTTCACGGCTTGTTTTTATTTTAGATAATAGGGCAAAAACTAGATTTGACAATATCCAAACCATGGGCGAGGCTAAATTTGCCCTCAAAGCCGCATTTGAACAAATTTCCAGTATTACTCAAAAACAAGCACAGACTCAAGCAAAATTGTCGGAAATGCAAGATCTGCGGACTGAGGTAAGTTCAAAATTTTATAGAATAGAGAGTAGTCCAGTCAAATGAGTGCGGTTATCCCGGTAAATATGCATCTTACAATAAAAATACATATTACCAATTTTTTTAAGGAGGAAAAGTCCAACAATTTTTGTTTGTTTTTTTTTTTTAGTTATATTAATAACAATCGAGTTATATTCAAAAATAGCCATGTTGGATATACATTTGCAATAAAAAACATTCTTAATTTTTTTTGCTACTAAATTAATTTAACGAAAAAAATCGTCCCTCAAGAGGTTAATAATTTTTTTTATTATATTAAACCAATTAGGACTGGCCCATGAATTTATTGTATAATATATGAAATATTTATTATTTATATTTACTATTATTACACGTTAATCTTGAATACAAATTAAGTTTTAGTGACTTGCCAACGCAAGCCAAGAGCTAATCCTGCTAGTAGGAGGTCTACACATTATAAAACTATTACTTTTTTCCTTAGAAATGATCAAAGCGGACTTAATAAAACTTTATTTTATACTGTTTTAAAATATTCAACATAAATGTTCGTCAGAGATTTCAAATCCTTTCACATAAATGGTCTATCAATTCTCAATTCAGAAAAAATAGTTGCAGATATATTTGGTAGCTTATTTTCTAAAAAAAATGTAGTGCAGAGTATTAAATATCTGCCATAATGTGTCAGAACAATAATTCAGTAATAATAAGTGTTTGACCAATAATTGGTCATTAATCAATACACTAATATACACATGTTTTGAGAAAATAAGATGCCAAAAACCTCAGTGATACTTTTTTCCGAAATGGAAATCAATAGACCGTTTCTGTAAATGGATTTAAATTTTCTGATCAAAATTTATTTAGAATAAGCTAAAACAGTATAAAATGAAGAATTATTAAGTCGACTGTGGTCATTTCTGATGAAAAGAGTCCATTATCTTCCGAAACGAGCACCTCAGATTTAACTGTCAATGATTTTAAAATGTTTAGACTTCCTACTAATAGGACTAACTGTTGGTTTGTGTTGGAAGGTCACTAAAACTTAATTTGCAATCAAGATTAGCGTGATTAGTCCAAATAAGTAATTTTTTCACCACCAGCCTAAAAGCACATCTTTATTACTGTTCTTTTCATTGGTAGAAATATTATTTCTCTACCTATGACGTCAGAGGTTTTAAAAATAATGAAATTGCACCATGGTTAATAATGAATTTTTATTCAGCTGTTTTGGCATCTGAAGTTTCAGTTAATTATTAAATCACGTTGCTATTTACAAGTGTCTTTAGGCACCAAATTTATTTATTGCATGATAAATTCAAAAATATTAACTAAATTAAGTACCTATATGTAGTACCTATAAAACATGTTTTACAAAAAACACTTCGAAAAGTGAAAATCATTGGTCCATCATATTCAACCATAGACTATACAACCCATATATTACCGTAAGGATCATAGATTACTAGAGGTACAACCCCCATATATTGATTTTTGAGGCAATAGATTCTCCCTCACAGTTTTTGCCTGTCCCCTTTTTTCTGGAGGAGTACCAGAATCATCACTTTGCATTTCACTTTCCATTTTTATATATTTTATTACACTTAACACGGAAACAGTTTCTAACTTAATAATTTTAGCAGATCACTAGAAAATTTCTGCCAGAAATGTCAAGTTATTCATTAGTTTTTTTAATGGCCGCGAACGGCCAGCGTGATATTTTAAATTTATAAGCGTTTTCATTAAAATTTAGTAAAATAAATAAATAAATAAATAAATAGCTAATTAATTGTACTGGTAGTGAAAAAAATAATATATTTTCCACGTGAGTGAAGATTTAACATTTTAGACCGCGTCTTGCGGGCTTCGCGCTGGCGCGCTCATCCCGCAATTTGACGCAGGTCAAAAATGTTAAACTTCTCTCACTTGGTAAATAATGTACTATTTTACTAAAAAAAATGCAAAAAACAATTCACTGGCTAGAAATAAAAAACCATAATGATTATGGGCAAAATTATAGCTCTTGAAATTCTCTATAATTTTCATATATTATGAATTTTCATAGGTACGGTTACGAAATGTACCAAAATACCTTTTAAAATTCCTAATACGTTTTTATTTGTAGATGAAAAATTTTAAGAAAAACTACAACCTAACCATTAAAACTTTGGAAGAAAAGTCTGCTGATCAGATCACTGAAATGAATAAAAATTATGAAGAAAAGATAGCATTGTTGCTTCGCCAGTTAAATGGAGTCAAACCAGATAGTAAGAATTTAGTCGAGGAGCATTGTTTCAAAAGTTAACAAATCCAATATTATAATTAAGGATTTGTTAACTTTTGAAATGATGCTCCTCAGTTTTAAATAAAAAACCTAAATTTTTTCCCTGAAGGGGAAAAACTAATATTTATTTGATTTTAATCAAAAGTAAGTTGTTGAAAGTAAGAGAAAAATTTAAAAACTTGGCACTTGGATCTTTGAAGATATACAGTACGGTTCAAAATTAACCCCCCCCCCTTAACTTTTCAACTTTTTTGTTGAGATATCGACTTCAAATTTGGAACTCGTAAATAAGACAACTTTTTTAAAGATTCTTAGTTTTTTTTTTAAAGAGATTTTTTACGATTATTCCCATTTTCCACAATATTTTAAATCCCCAAAAAATGTATCTGAAAACAAGAAAATATGTGGTCAAATAGAGAATTTTACAAGCTTTTAAATAATGTATCACACGACCCCCCTTTTTGTTTAAAAAAAATACCTGCCATGCCCCTTACCCACATTTTAGAAGATAAAAATAACAAATATTTGTATATCCAAAGAAAAGAGAGTTTGTGTTGTCTTCTTTACATGTTTTAAATTTGAAGTCAATATCTCAACTCGATCAAAAGTTATATTTAACTAAAATATATATTTTTTAGACGATGATGAAATGCTGCAGAGATTTAGACTCCAAAACGAGCAACTGGAGGAAAAAGAAAAAGCCGTATCTGAGAAGAATAATGAAATTGAAAAACTTAAATTGGAAGTTCAACAATTAAACCACAAAATAGGCGTGATCAGTGTAAGTTTTTTATTGGTGTTTTTTTGCAGATTCAGTTTGATAGTATATAATGGAATGCGTAGCATTACATATCTTCACGGCTTGTTTTCTTTTTTAACATTTTCGGGAGAAAGCAAGTCAGTTTATTATGCAAATAAAAAAATCTGGGCCCCAAAATAAAAAAAAATGTTATTTTTTTTATTTTTTTTTTTTGGTTTGTCATAACAAACAAAAAAACGTAGCTTATATCATTTATAATAATTTCTATTTAGTAAAAAACAAAAAAAGTCATAGAAAAAATATTTCTATCTAAACACAAAAAAAACCTTACATACAAATACAAAAAAATACAATACAAAAAAATTATCTTACATAAGATTAAGGAAAATATTTTTTTCATAATAGTCAGGCACCTGACGAGCAGTAAAATTTAAAAGGGACTTTGGGACCACTTTTGGTCCCAAGATTGGGGCGTAAGGTCCCGGGACCAAAAAACTTGCTCCGGTCCCGGGAAACCCGGCACTGCAGCCATATTTATATCATGTTCTCGCTCATAAAACAAATATTTTTCTTTAGAAAACCGCTCAAGAATTGGACCAAACTCCGCAGAACTTTAAACCACCGAAGAAGGTCAAAAAAGCCCCCAAGACCCCCGAAGTTTCCAATTCAGATGACGAAAAAGTAAGTTTTTTCGAAATTGCGAAATTGTTTCTGGACATAACTTTTTATTATTTACAGTAAAAGAAAAATTTAAAAAGGTAAAATAAAAAAATATGTTATCATTTTTTCCATAAACCCCCCACTCTCTCCAAAATGTAAAAAATCGTTTCTGGACATAACTTTTTTAGTATTCCCAATAGAAAAAATATTTTAAAACCACCTAAAAGATAAAAAAATCCCCCTCAAACGCGCCCCCCCCCCCCCAAATATTAGAAATTGGACATAACTTTTTATGAGAAAGTATTCTCGCTTATTCCGGACAGTTTATCTTAAGATTCTCGGTTATTATGATATGGGGTTTTTACCATTGTTTATTTTACAGTTGCTTAAGTGGCTAACGTCGCCGTTTTTTTTCGGTTTTTCTGTTTTTAATATAGTACAGTTGACTTCAACAAAACTGGAAAAGTGGGGTTAAGTAAAATTTCATGTTTTCCATAAAATTTAGTTGTTTGAATGTGGATTATTTAAATGGGGTTATGCCTGTTTGAAAAATAAGGTTAGTTTAACCATGTCAAAAATCATATGTTATTCTATGCATTTGTGTTTAGTAAATACTATTTGGATTTTGAAGCGTATCTCTATTGTTAATTACTGTATTTCTGCTCTAAAATATCCCTATTCTAAAATGTCTATTATTAAATCCCCTTATCAATATATTTTGTATCTAATAAACTTGTTTTAAATACCTTTATTTTTAAAAAACACTACTAGTATATTGGTCTCCTACAACTAGGTATTCCTCATAGTTCCTTAATTATAATTATTATTAATTAATTATAATTATGGGTTTTACACCAGTATTCTTCGAGTATTCTTGTTTTTCTGCTTTATCTCTCCCAATTTTAAAAAAATACACCAATATTTTTTGACTTTGTGGCAATAACAATATTGACACTAAATTTATTAACAAGTAAACAAATATTTGTCAAATGAAAGATAGTTCGCAATGTATTTTTTTTTATAACCCCACTTTTCCAGTTTTGTAGAAATTAACTGTATATTTGATTTTGAAAATTGGGAAATTTTACGTAATTTCAATCATAAAAAATTGAGCCCTTAAAACCAAAATATTAAAAAAGGATGACGTAAGGCACTCAAACAACTGTAACTGTACAATAAAAAAAATTAATATTATATCTTTAATTATAACACACAAGTAAATCTTGTAATAGTCAGGAAATTTAATTTTAATGTTAATTTATTAATTTTTTTCCTAGGAAAACATTCCGTCGGATGATGAGGAAGAATATGATCCCGACGATCCAGACGATCCGGATTGGCGAAAAACGCCATTCGGGAAAAAACTCATAACAGAAAAACGAAGGATAATGAACGTCAAGTGTGAGTTACTATACTTTTCACAGTGCCTGCGCTAGAATAGTATTATACGGTGTTTTCGAATTTCCCAAAATCATGAAAAAATTATATTTTTTTTTGTTGAAAATATCTGTCTGTCTGCCTAATGTTTGTAGACTATGTCCACACTGTTACTGAATCTTGCATAGGATGCAGTAGATCCTCAAAGTAAACCAAAAACTGATATTGGTAGCTAAAAACCTGTATTTTAATTTGCTAAGTTCAGCAAAATCGTAGAGGTTAGTTCTTGGAGGATATTGGCTTAACACTCTTCAGCAGGATCTATACTTCGCACCATTAATTTAAGAAGTAAAATTTTAAGTGCTTTTATTATAACTATCTATTTAAATGAAAAATTAATAGGCAAAATAATTTTATTTTCATTCATTTAATTAAAAATATATTTTTTAAATAGGGCACAAGCTCTATTATAATAATAGAGTACCAATAGTAGGTACTGTACTATAGTACTATACTACTTGGAGTTCAGCTAGGCAACTAATAGATTTTCTTAAGTAAGCAATGTCGTTGCTTTCGCCAAAAAACAGAAAGCAGTGTCATGTAGTCAGGGGCATTTCGAGGTTTTTGTCGTAGGGTTGTGTGAAGTTAAATTTTTCGGACTGATAAAAATTTGATGACAAAAAAAAGGTCATCCCCCAATTTTTTTTAAAAAAGGTCCTCACCCCCAAAAAAATTTTTACTCCCAACATTTTTTATTACCACCAAAAACTATTTTTACCCAATTTTTTTTACCCAAAACTAATTTTCTTTATTCAACCAGAATAAATATATATCACATCTACATTTTGCCGACTCAACTGCTGAAATTATTGACTGGGCCATTTCGTAGAGGGAGTAACACCCCCACACCCACCTCGGAATGCCCCTGCATGTAGTACCTTTACGTATAACAGCTGTAGCATGCATGCAATAATGGCATTTTTAAAAATAATTAGAAAGAAAATATTTTGATAGCAACTATCAAAAATGTTGACAACTGTTGTCAGTCATGTAACTATGACAACTAAGTATTAAAATATATACTGTGGATTTGTTATCTAAAATATACTAACCAACAACGTTTATAATAACTTTTACATTGCATAATAAAAATAAACTTTTATTAAAATACATCATATTAAATTATAATTTTGTTGCATTTTTAAAAAATAAAGAGTTTACGCATACATAGAAACTTATTTGGTTGGTCATATCGTAAAAAATAGAGCAGTTATAGTAATTCGAAAAACATCAAAAAATAATTTAATTTTTTTTTTATTTTTGAATAAAGTCAATTATAAATATTTTTTTTAACAAATTAAGTGCTACTTAAAAAAATAATTAGATATTCGTTAGAAAATACACATTTTTAGTAAAAGTTGTAAGGTTTGGAGCCTGCTGAAGATTGTTAAGCCAATATCTTTCAAGAACTAACCTCTACGATTTTGTTGAAAGCAGAAAACTAAAATACAGGTTTTCAGCTATCAAAATCATTTTTTGGTTTACTTTGAGGATCTACTGCATCCTATGCAAGATTCAGTAACAGTGTGTGTCGTCGGCTTACAAGTAAAGAGCAATAAGTAAAAAAAATGGTTTTGAGATATTGACAAATTTAACTTTAATTTTTGTTTTTTAATTTTTGTAATAATAAACTATTTGCAGTTAAATTAAAAAAATTAAAGTAGTTTAATTCAACTAAATGGGAAATTTTAATTAAACACTTCTTTTTTTCTTCTCTAGGTTCACCCCCGCGCCCCCGGAATGGAGTTAAATTTTTTTTATTATCAGATTCTGTTTCGTCGACCCCAAAAACCCCTATACATATACCAATTTTGACGCAAATATTGAAAACATCTAAAAATATTTACTCCTCACCCCTGAGGAGATTACCATTTCAAGTCTCTAGCTTAAAGCGTTTTTAAGTGTTCGTGATTTATTCGACATAAAATGTCATTAAACGCAAAAATACTGCTGCCAACAAGAATACTTTCCCTATACTGCCCTACTATGCTAGAAAGCAGTAACTCCATTTGTCGCATAGCAACGTTTTCACGTCAACTCTGATGTAATATTTTGAAAACGCTGCTATGCGACAAATGGAGTTACTGCTTTCTAGCGTAGTAGGGCAGTATAGGTCTAGGTTCATTAAAGCCAAAAACGAAACAAAAAAATTATAATAATAAAAAGAATAAACAAAAATAAAAAAAAAAACATTTTTTAAAAAATGCTGTTTTTTTTTCAGAAACTAACCATGTTGGGTTAGTTATGACGTCATAACATTTAGCACCTCACAGCTGATTTTTTCGGGATCGTTTAATAAAAATATTTTAAATCAAGTGGTAACCTTGTCCGACAAAAATTTTCTGGCAATACCGGATATAGGATATAGATGTTTTATGATTTTTTTCTTAAACTTTTTTTTTTCAATCAGTTTATTTGACTTTAAAAAATTAATATTTTTACAGTAGACTTCAGCGACGGGGATGGAAGCGTTTCTAACACAACAGCCAACAAACGTTCCTCGGAGGGAGGCTGTACCTGTAAAACAAACTGCAAGAACCGGTGCGGATGTAGGAGGCTAAATCGCACATGCGCAGCTTCTTGTAAATGTAACATGGGAGATTGTCAGAATAGAACCTCGGAATCAGAAAATGTAAGTAAAATGTTTAAAAAGTCACCCCTTCCCTTAACTACTGAACGAGTTGAGATATCGACTTTAAAGGATTATGTCAGGAAACGGCGATTTTTGGCCTCGCTGCGGAACTTTTCTGACCCTTATAAACTCATTGTTTGGATCCTTAGAAGACAGAAAATAACCAACATTTTTCCCAGAAGTCAAGGGAACGTTGTTAAAATGCACAGTGAACTTTGAAAAACAAAAGTTGGTCAAAAATGTGAATGTTTGCATACGACTTTTTTTTGCTACACTATTTTAACGCCGTCGAAAAAATCTTTAACACGTTGACAGTCCCCATTAGGATGTTTTTTCCGTACCCAGACGTCCAACCGTTTTTTCATTTTTTTTTATCTTAACCTCCCCAATGAGTCAAATATGATTCTACTATAAAAAATAAAAACACTATACTTTACCTATATGTCCACTTTAAAGAAATTATCTAGGCCACAGCGACAAAAATAAAACTGATGTTAACGGCTATGACAATGAATCACATATGCTTCGTGTGGGGTAAACGTATCATGAATCACATGTGATTCATGGGACTGTCAACGTGTTAAAAAATAATCGCGTCTATATATTGTACTTCAAAGGGTTAATGAGGATACGGCCACTATTATTAAAAAGACACAAAAACTTTTATATTTTTATTTTCAGGATAATGCGCCGGAAAATGTTGGAAACGATGATGTCGATTCAAATTCAAAAAAACGAAGGTAAATATATAGAAAATAAGTACAAAAAAAACATGGGCGTAATTATTACAGGTTGTACTAGTAATAATAATATTTACATTTTTTTCAGATTAGATGAAGATGTATTTGTGTTAGTTCCTTCAATAAGGACTCGAAAAGTTTCCAGATTGGTAGTTCCTGAATTTTAAGTAGAATTATTTTTTGTAATTTTACGAATTGTTATCAGCAGTCGTAACATTGGACTTTTGGTCCCATGCTTGCAGAAACAGTGACCCGATGAAACCAGTTTTCGTTGACATCTGGGAATTAAAGGACACTGGAGGAAAATTGGTTGGCTCCGCCCCTCAATTGGAAAAAAAGAATTAAAAACCGAATTGGAAAAGGTTGCCAGACAATATGGAGATGAAGCAGGAATTCCCCTCACTTAAGGAGTTATATACCCGGCTGGCTCAGGAAAATTAAGGATTTTTTTTCGGGTATGTAATCACAACTTTATTTGAACAACCTACAAAATATCAAAAAGTATGTATTTTGATGTGTTGGTGATTTTTTTTTTATATTCGGAAAATTGTGGAAATAGTATGTTTTGATACGTTTGTGAAATTTTTTTTATTGGAAAATTCGGAAAATTGTGGAAACCTAGCCCTTGCCCTGAAATGCATTTTTTTGCGTGACCACGATTTCTCGAAAACCTATTTACTGATCAATCTGAAATTTTTAGTTATTGTTCCTAATTACAATAGCCAGTTCGTGAACGGTTTCGCAAAAAAAAAATTAATTGGCGATGATTTTCCTAAAAAATCGATTTTAGATTTCCGGCCGGAAAAATTATAAATTTTCGTTCAAATAAAAATTCCTTCGTTCACGAACTAGCTATTGTAATTAGGAACAACACCTAAAAATTTCAGATTTATCGGTATATTGGTTTTCGAGAAATCGTGGTCACCGCAAAAAATAAGCGCTCGGGGCAAGGGCCATGGTTTTCACAATTTTCCGAATTTTCCAATAAAAAACTAGATGAAACGTTGCAAGCACTCTGTCAAAACATCGGCACTATTTTACACTAGAGCCATCTAGTTTGCAATCAAACTAGGTGTTTTGTTTGATTTTAAATTCTGTATTGTTAAAACTTTATATTCTAGCAATAAACTGTATATAACATTTTTTATAGGGCTTAAAAAGAGCTTTTATTTAAAATATAATTTTTTGAAATCAGGTTATAAATATGTGAGATGTGCTAAAAAAACCTTTTACTGCTTTAAACGCCAATATATCGAAATCAATGCGTTTTAGGAAAGCGTTAATTATAACATTTTTTGAGCAATTTAAAATTATCTTTTATATAAGTGCTAAATTAACCAAATACAATAATAATTGCCTTAATTATAAACAAAAAACGCTAAAAATAGGAGTTTTACCCTATTTTTACCCCCTTACCCCCAATTGTTTACCCCCAAAATCTAATCAGCTCTCCGGAATGCAATAAGAAACAATATGCAAAAAACCGCAAGTCGATATCTCATGTAGAAATGGAGTTAGAGAGTTTACACCCAGACAGACAGACGGACGCAAAATTTTTTTTTACTGATTCGACTCGGGATGGTCTAAAACGTCGAGAAATGTGATAAAAAAACGTGGTCAAAGATTTCAATACATCGGCACTCTTAGTAGCACTAAGTGCCGATGTAAAAACCACAAATACATAAAAACATATACTATTTGATATTTTTTAGGTCGTTCGAATAAAGTTGCGATTACATACCTGAAAAAAAAAACAATGAAAACCCTTAATTTTTCCGAGCTACAAGGTATATAACTAAGAAAAGTAGATTTGCTTATTTTAATTTCAGATAGTTTAAAATAAATTGATCATTTTTAAAATAAAACCTTTTATTTAATGTAAAAAATAACGATATAAAAATAAAATACTAAGTAATTAATAAATAAGTTTTAAAGTATGTTCCACTGTTTCAAATAAGGCAGGCATATTAAATTTTTCAGCGAGTTTTCCGAAAATTTCCAATAATTTCACCAAATCAGTTTTTGATATGATGCATCTAAAACCTGAGGCACATTGGCAATGTCTTATAAGATTTTCCAGTTTAATCTAAAATATAAAATCATTAAAAAAGTGGGGCTTTGAAAGTATTTTTAATTTTAAGAAAAAAAATAGCAAAAACAGTATAAAATACTCGTTTTATAAAGACTTTTTAAAGCATTAAAAAACTCGTTTTGCGTTTTTTAATCTGGACGCGTGCTTTAACGGGTCTTTTTACCTACAAATTTTAAAAATATTTTGTTTTTAAACATTTTTTTTATATAGAAACAAAAAATATATCATTGTGAAATTTTGTAGGTATGTTAATTTATATTTTAAAGAATATTTTTTTTTTAGATTTTTAAAATGCCATTTTTTGCCATAATTTTTTTTTCTTAAAATTAAAAATACTTTCAAATCACGGCGACCACCCTTGTTTGATGTTTTTCAAAAAAATTATGGCAAAAAAGGCACTTTAAAAATCTATTTTTTTAGTTGCATTCTTTAAATATAAATAAACATACATAAAAAATTTCACAATAATATATTTTTCTTTCTATATAAAAAAATGTTTAAAAACAAAATAAACAAAATATTTTTAAAATTTGAAAGTAGAATTATTAATATAGTTTTTCTACTACCTAAATAAGTGCTAGCTTACACATTATCTACCGTTGTCAAGGCTTGTTTACCTTGGCAACCAATAAAATCAGTGAACTCATTTATTATTGACCGTTGTTTATTGACAACCGTCAATAATGAAAAATTTTTGAGACACCTACCAACTTTTTACAACTTACTTGTCAAACTGACAGCTATGTCAAAATAATTTTTAAACTTTATTTTTAACTGATATTTGGAGTTACTAGCTTAAGGTAGTAGAAAACATAGTATATGCACCGCGTATGCGAACTGTCTTAAGTGGTCTCGACTCCGTCTCAGCAAAAAAACTTCAGTCTTGAACACTAAAGACTTAGTTCCCTTAGTTACCTGTCCACATTTTTTACACTGTAAGTCCTGTAAATTATAAGCCATAAACTTCTTGCTTATAATTTCGAGAAGCAAAAACTCAATTTCGTTATTACAGTAAGGTGTGTCGCATAACGGGCACAGCCAGGCTGATTCGGATCTGTGTCTATCTCTTCCTAAATCTATATCTCTACAATGGTTGCATGATTTACAAATTATTTGGGGTATTACATAAGAAACCGTTGGGTCTTTCCATATTGCTTTTTGTGAAAACTCGCCAACACCTAAAAAAGTTTAAGATTATATTTGGCAACCTGGTTTGGACTGCCTTCTAAGCTGAAAGGTCCTATCTGTGTATGTTAAACCTATATAGATAGGACCTTTTAGCTTAGCACGACAGAGTAGTAAAGCGTGCGGGTCCTGGGCCACTTTTTTTGGCTAAAAATATGCATAAGGGTTGGAAAGGTGCCACCTTCTAGAAGGAAATTCTCTTTTTGCAAATTTAAAATTAGATATACATCCAACTTCAATGTTAAATTAGTTTGGGCAGCTAATGTTCTATTTTTGGGACGAAAAAAAAAAAAAGAAAGATTTTTTTGTCGGAAATTGTTTTTTCGGATATAAAACGTAAAAAAAAAAACAAAAAATTGTGGATTTTTTTTTACTGACGCAAGACTTTCCTCAGAGAAAGTAACATATCACAATTTAATATTTTAAAATAGACAAATATACTAAAAAGCGATATTTAATTTGCCAAATTTTGATATATTATTATTATTATTATGAATCTGATTTCAGAATTGCTCCATCAGGTCACAATTTTTTTCTACACTTAATAAAGTGTGCGAAAATTCCTTACATTCAGATGTTTTTAAGGGTAGAAAAAAAAATGTGACCTGATGAAGCAATTCTGAGGTCAGATCCGGTTTCAACTACCCGGAAAATACAAAAATGCGTTGGTCTAGTATCTGGAAAATGATTTTTTTGTGTATGGGTGTGAAATTGAAAAAAAGAATATGTATGCACACAAAATAAAAAAATAAAAAATACGTAAATCAAAAAAAAAAAAAAAACACGTTTGCACCAAAAATAAATGTTGACACAAACTTACCAATAAGTCTTAAAAGGTTACTTTTTAAATGGCTAACTGGGTCCGCCATGGCGGAATCTAAACTTAATACATGACAGATTGCTTTAACAAATTCTAGAGCTGCACTAGTTCCATCTGGTAGGGGCTGTAATCTGCTGTTGATCCTTTCAGTCATTCTAAAAAAAAACAAGCCGTGAAGATATGTAATGCTACGCATTCCGTTATATATTATTCACAGTAAATGGTATATTGCATTTCCCAAATACTTAAAAAAAAATATTTAAAAAAAAATTACATTTTTTTTGTAAAAAAACATCTTTGTTGAAAAACGAAAAATTATTAAAAAAAAAAATTAAACTTTTTTTTTAACTTTTTTTTTATTATATTCGAGATTATTTTTTTTGTTGCGAAAAATGAAAAATTAAAAACAAAAGTTTCAACTAAATTTTTTCAAAAAAAAAATAAAAAAATAATAATAAAAAAATCAATTTCTTTCATTTTTTTTGTTTTTTTTTTGGTAGAATTGATCCTTATAATAAAGGTAATTTTTCCTGAAAAAATTACGTTAATCGGAAATTTCTTTCATTTTTTTCGATTTTTTTAAAGTTTAACTCACCATAAATTTTTTGCTTTTGGGGGATTACTTTCAAAAAAAATAGGGATCTTCCCCTCATATAACTTTTTTCTAAAAATTTCAAGTCGATCGGATTATTCGTTCTTGAGTTTACAAAAATCGTGACATCAGACAGACGGACGGACGTTTGAAAAAAAAGTTGCTTATTTTTTCATGTAACAAATTTATATCCAACAATTTTTTGTCTAGGACGATTTTTGATTTTTTTTGAAAATTCGAAACTACTGTACATTATTCTAGCGCAGGCGCTGTGAATAATACAATTAGAAAAAAGTTAACGTTTTTGCAACAATTTTTCATGCTAAAAAAATATATCTCAATAAGTAATGGTTTTAAGCCCCCTTTGACCTCTTGCCCCACCCTGAAAACTTTTGGCTAAGAGACCCATGTTCCAAATTTAATTTTGAAATAGCTTAAGTTCTCAAGTTATTTTGGTCACATATGTGTGGGAAAATTTGCAGCTAAAATAACTTATTTTTAACAATTTTTGTCTTGATCCTTACTGAAAAAGCATTTGGCTTATATCTGTAGCCAATATTTCTTTGGCGTATTCCATTACGTCTTCATGCGCACCCAAACCGAAAGTAGGTTGACTCAAAACGGTTGGTACAATTGTCTTGTTGAGGTTTTGTTTCATGCGCAAGTGAATTGCGTTGATATAGCCGCCTATAACTGCGTTAAAGTTGTTTCTGCAGTTGGCTTTTTCTGGTAACTGATCCGCCAAGTTCCAGTTCATAACCACACTTGCCTAAAAGAAAACAAAAAAATATTTTTATCCAATACATACAGATAATGAGACAATTACCAGCTTTATTTTAAATAGATAAACTCAATAATAACCCCCGCGTGGCTTTTACTTTATTGAGTAGATAATTATTTATTTTACCCACTCAACTGTCACTTGTCAAATTATTTTCTTGTAAATGTCATTAAAATTTTTAATAAAAATATGAATTCCTAAGCTATTTATTGGATAAAACCTTGTATGGCACTCATGGGTAAACCGATATTGCCCTCTAGAAAATTAACCTGCTTGGCTAACGCCTCGCAGGTTAATTTTCTCATGGGCAATATCTTACTTTACCCACTAGTACCATAACTATTTTGAAAAAATTGTTTGTACCCCAATCCGATTTTACCAAAAACAATCCCCGCCTAACTTTGGATAATGAACCTATGGTCCAAATTTGAAGTCTTTAGCCCGAAGCGTTCTTGACTTATCGTGGTCACAAATTTCCCGGATAGACCTACAGATAGATTTTTTTTTGACGGAAACCATATTCTTTGGATATAAATCGTCCAGAAACGTAAAAAAGCAATAACAAAATTTTTTTACTAACGCAAGACTTTCCTTGGGGAAAGTATAATGAAAAAAATAAAATAGTTGATGAAATGATTGAACATAGCCTGCTTACTTCTTCATCTTCCTTTTCTTCATCATCTTCATTATCATCCTCAGGTACGTTTTCTGCGGAATCTGGTAGTTTTCCTTGGATTCCACCAAAATTTGCAGTGTCTATCCAAACTAATTGTTCCCAACATTGTCTAAAAATATTAAAAACTTAAAAAAACTAAAATATATTTATTTTTATTCAGTTGTTCAGTTGACCACTTTTTGTAAAAAAAGCCCTTATTGAAACTCAATTTTTAATTTTTTTTTCTCAAAAATACAAATTTATTTTTAAGATATTAACTAGATGAAACGTTGCAAGCACCTTGTCAAAACATCGGCACTAGGTACTAATTTGAAACGTTACGAAACACGAAGTTGTGCGAAAAGGCAACTAGTAATACAACTGCGTGTTTCATAATTTATTAAACTTTGGAAGTCTGTATCTCCAAAACGTTATAATCTAGCAAAAAACTGTATATAAAATTTATTATAGGGCTTAAAAGTGGCTTTTATTTGAAATATAACTTTTTGAAATCATGTTATAATTAAGCAAGTTATGCTAAAAAACATTTTACTGCTTTAAATGCAAATATCTCGAAAACAATGTGTTTTAGGAAAAAATTGTTTATAACATTTTTTAAGCCGTTTTAAAATATATTTCAAATAAGTGCTTAAAAAATTATATACAATAATAATTAATTTAATTATAACCAAAAAAACGCTAAAAATAGGAGTTTTATATCATTCTTACCCCCGACCCTTTACCCCCATAATCTAATCAGCTCTTCAAAATACGATAAGAAACGATATGCAATAACCGCTTGTCGATATCTTTTCTAGAAATTGAGTTATCGAGTTTACACCCAGACAGACAGACGGACGCAAATATTTTTTTCACTGATTTCGACTCAGAATGATCTAAAAATTGTTTATAACATTTTTTAAGCCGTTTTAAAATATATTTCAAATAAGTGCTTAAAAAATTATATACAATAATAATTAATTTAATTATAACCAAAAAAACGCTAAAAATAGGAGTTTTATATCATTCTTACCCCCGACCCTTTACCCCCATAATCTAATCAGCTCTTCAAAATACGATAAGAAACGATATGCAATAACCGCTTGTCGATATCTTTTCTAGAAATTGAGTTATCGAGTTTACACCCAGACAGACAGACGGACGCAAATATTTTTTTCACTGATTTCGACTCAGAATGATCTAAAACTTCGAGAAATATGAAAAAAACATGGTCAAAGATTTTGACTTTTCCGCGAAGATTTCAATACATCGGCACTCTTAGTAGTACTAAGTGCCGATGTAAAACTATTTTTAGGGGGATTTAGGGGCGAAATCGCCCTAAAAACAGCATTTTTGTCCTTATATCAGAAACTACTTTTTGTTTAGACACCAATAACATCAGAAGCATTATTTTTCGTACATTTTTCAAGCCGAGTGCGCAAAATTCACACGAACGTAAACAACACTTTTCTCTCGAGTAAAATACACTATTTTTTCTAAAAAAATAGTAGCGGGAACGAGATTTTTTTTTCAAAATATACAAAATTGAAAAACTATACACAACAGTCTTTACTCAAAAGTAATACAATTTCTTACCTATATGTGATTTCCAAAGAATGAAAGAGTTCCTTATTTCTGATGGACGACACAACAAATTCCACATTTCCCAAAGCATCTTTAACGCTTTTCTTTTTTGAGCAAATTACGATTTTGTTAAAATTGGCAAAGATAACTGTGCAACCAAGTCTTTTAAATTCTGCAACCAGCTGCAAAAATAGCTTTTTCATCAGGTTTTGCAGAGATCGTAGTAAGGCGGGATCATAAAGCAACGATTTTGGTGACCTCAGCCATCTGAAAAGGATTATTTATTTTAAGTATGCACCAAAAACATAAGTCTATTTTGTAGTATGGGAACGTTCAAGTATTACGTAACGCAAATTTAGAACAAACTTTTAATTTTTTTTTAGGACAAAATGAAGAGTAGATTCCAAGCCAATTCCAGTATGGCTTTTCCCTTTGGGTAGTTGGCCAGCTCGAACTAGTATAATTTTCGGCCTACGCAAAACCGTCTCACTCTGTAGTGATGTTTGCGCAGACGCCAACTTATAAAAAAAATTATCTCTTCGAAATTCATAAAAAAATATCCACGTGTACAACGAAATACATTGAATTTAAATTTAACATCACATATTAATAGTTACGACTCACTTAAAACTTTACAATTAAATGAAAACTTTCACGACATTACATAAAATAAAAAATAAAATTAATCAAGTCCTGTGCATATCAATGATTGCGATGCTGATGCTGGAATAAATCCGCCAAAGCGGTCACACCCGTCCCTTACAAAGATCATGCTGCGACTGGGAAAAGTAGGTTGTTACACGTATAAGGGGTTTTTATAAACGGCACTTGCACAACTTTTAAAAGTTGGTGCCCTTAATAAAGAAAAAGTTTATTTTTTATAGCAAATAAAAAATAAAATATTCTAATAGGTTATAGGCGGTGTCACATTAGAGTGGTCAAAAAAAATATTATTAATCCTTTTTATGTGTCGTGGTTAGAACGTAATACTAATAAAAATAATAAAAATAGAAAATTTATGACTTTTCAAGCTATTATTGGCAAAAATTTAGGACAGTGACAAATAATTGCGATTTTATTAGGATTTTAGGACATTTGGAACTCCTGCTATTTACCTATAAAAATGTATAACTTGAAAATCAGCAAAAACGTTTCTATACACCGAAATGTCCCTCATCCAAACAGTAGCCATGGTTCTCAAAATTTTAAAGGCCTCTGCACACCTAGCCGACTCGTCGTAGGCGTTCGGCGTATTCCCGGCAATCATGTCATCTATGGAACCCACTGCGACTGCGTCGAAGGCCGTTGCGCTGGTGGTGCCCTCTATATCGGTCACGTGGTGCGATTGCAGTAAGGTGTTTATGGCCAAACTGTCTATGTCGAGTTCCACGCAAACTGACGAGTACCAGCCGGGAGTGTTGCAAACTTCGCTTGAACTCTCTTGAATTTCAGCTAATAATCTGAAAAAAATAATATGTTTACCCTAGTAGAAATTTAACGTTAGAATAACGTTTTTCTAATGTTAGAAAACTGTGTAAAAGTATGTTATAAAATATGTGCAAATGTCCCGCTTTTTAACGTTAGAATCAAACGTTAATCTAACGTTAGAATTTTTAGTTAGAAATACGTTATGAGTACGTTTAATTTATAAGTTTCGGAGGGGGCGTGGCCAACTAGGAAATTTCTACCTGAATCATAAAATGGCAGCTGAAGACAAATTTATTCATATAAATAAATCTTAATGTATTTTAGCAATCATAATATTTTTAAACATAATTTCGTTACATTTATTTATAAAATAGCTATCTTTTTAGGTGGCCCTAAATATTTTTCGTGTAATATGCTGTTAAACTTCAATAAATACGTTTACCTCTCAGACAAACTTTATATTTAGTTAGTTAATATTTATTTATACATTGAGAATCTTACAATATTTTTTCAATTCCAGTACAGCGTTGCCAGACTTACTATAATTTTGACTTTTGGGGGATATTTTTTTAAACTTATTATAGAAATAATAAATAATTATCAAACCTAGGCATATAGCTGTTTGAAATGAGTATTTTCTACTATAGCTTACGTATTAATAATGGAAATTTAAAAAATATTTAAAGTTAGAATAAGGTTAGAAAAAGGTTAGAATTTAGTTGGGAAACTAACGTTAGATTTATGTTTTTTACAACGTTTTTGTCAAACGTTAGTTTTTAAGGTTAGATTTCTACATTTTATAATGTTTTTGTCAAACGTTAGTTTTTAAGGTTAGATTTATATATTTTATAACGTTTTTGTATAACGTTTGAGACTAAAAATGTCACTAATCTAATGTTATGTTAAGTTAGATTTATGTACTTTTATACCAGGGTTATTTTTAAATCGGCAAGCGGCCTCCCGACACTTGTTTGTTGGATCGTGGAAAAGATTTTGCGTAACACTTACCCGGAGTCGGTTTCCTCGCTTCCTCCCAAATCGGGCTTATCCAGAGGCGAGTACCACATCACATGGTTATGTTTAATAAGTTGCCTAGCGTAGAACAAATCCGACCCGAAAACGGCAGGATCCGCAGGCATATTGCCTATAGGCAAATGGAAATATCGGCATTGTTCCGCCATCAGCTCTAGGGTTCTTTCGCTGTTTAAATAGTGACGTATTATTGCCCTGGCGCCGATTTTTTGCCAGTCTATAACGTTGTACAAATCTTCTAGGTCCTAAAAATGAACACGTGATGAAGATATGTATTCCATAGTATGGGGGGTGGTATGTTTCATTTTTCCTATACTTAAGTTAAAATTTATTTAAAATGCAAAATAAAATATTGCTGACAAGGTTCAAAAAATTATTTTTTTTTTCAAAAAAAAAATCGAAAAGATCAACTGAAAAAATATGGGGCAATTTGTTTTCAAAAATTTTTAAATAAAGAGTTATACAGAAATAGGTTCGAGAAATTTAAGAGGTGATTCTATGTTAAAAAAAAAAAAGTTCCTATAAATGTTGGTATGGAAATGAGTCCTAAGGGCGGCTCTTTAAAATTGTAATAAAAATAAGGTTTTTAATTAATAACTCTTGTATCCTTTAAGCTAGAGCGACGAGCTTTTGCATGTATACAAGTATTAATAAGGGCAATAAGTTTATGTTAATTAATTTTTTTGAATTTATCCAGAGGCGTGCCTAGACGGACAAAATATGTGAGGCTTAACACATTTTTGCCCCAAACATTTTTATGTGTATTTTTATTGGATTTTTTGTAATAAATATAGATTCCTTTAGTAAAAATACATAAAAAATGTCATATAGTGTAACACTGTAGTAGCAACCGTTTTCAAAAAAAAAATGCAATTAAGAGGAAGTAACATTTTGTGCCACTAAAAATGTTACTTTTTAAAAGGCTATAACTCCTTTAATATTACATTTAGGTGTTTTGGTGAAGAATACTTTTTAGCTTAGTTTTAAGTGAAGAATCACCCTGCAGCATTAAAATTTTATTGGTGCTTTTTTTGTTCTTCATTTAATATGTCCATCTTCGAAGGGCCGCAGCTCCCTTAAGGCTCATTTCCGGACCAACCTTTATAGGAACTTTTTTTCATATTGTTTAACGTAGAATCATCTCTTAAATTTCTCCAACTTATTTCTGAATAACCCTGTATTTTTCCAAAATCTCACCAAGTCTGATTTTTTACACTAAAATACCTTCCCAATTTTTGGTTTATGCATTTTTACCTGTACATGTATTTGTGCCTGTGGAAATTCGCTAACTGCTGGAACATGAATTTGCAGATTATGCACATCCATAGAAGATTGTATGGCTAAAATTGTCGGGCCTTTTTTCTCGTCCCTGTAACTTTGCAAAGCCTTCTGCAGTTGCCTGTACACCAGCAGCATATCTGTTTCGACCTTGATTTCAAAAGTTATAATATCTGGTGGCAAAAGCTCCTCGTCTGGATTTTTTTCAACCCTATATTAAGACAAAATTTTATTTTAATATCTAGGAAAATACTGATGCCAGCAAAATAATACTTGAGGTCTACGTGCATTAAAGCAAAACAAAATCTATTTGAAAACATAATGATGTTAAAAAAAAAAAAAAAAAAAATTCCAAATTTTTCAAAAAAAAAATTGATTTTTTTTGCATTTTCGGCTTAAGAATGCCATGAAACGTCGAGAAAATGTGAAAAAAGTGGTGCTAAAAAAAGTATGTCTGTCTGTAAACTTTTTAACGGATTGTCCGATTTTGAAAAATTCTTTCACCAAACGATTCAGAATCTTTTCTATTTGCGTCACATCAAATATATTAACATTAGCATAGGACAAGTGGGCAAAACGGACAAAAACTATGATTTTTAGTGATATCTCACTTATTTTTTATAGTAGGACAATTTTTTTTGCATAAATAAAAATGATGTTTAATTCCCTACAAAAACATATGTAATCATTTTTATCAAAGGACTATTATTTTGCTAGATAGAAATTTTAATAATTTTTTAAATATTTTTACATTTTTAATTAGATGTCAAATTTTGACACTAGTAAAATTTCAATTATAGGTAAAATTAATTTCAATAAATTTTTCTTTTAATAAATTTCTGATAATGGTGCGGCCAGAAAAACAATTCGATAAAGCTACAAAGAACAAACATAAGGAAATGGTCCAAAAATACAGGAAAAGTGAAGTCAATTTGATAACTTATTTTATAAGCCGCCTCATTTTTCCACCCGTCTAGAAAAGATTTTTAATATTTTAGTTTTATTTTTTTTAGGAGAAACTCCCCTTACTCATCCGAGTTATAAGATAAAAATACTTACTTGGCAATACGTTCTCCCTGGTACAAATTATTCATATTGGGCATCAAATTAGTCCTAACAGTGTCCACAACAATAACCAAAGCTTTTTTAAGAGGCGTCAAAAACAACGCAAACATGTGTTGTGGTTTGGAGGGATGTTTATGGTGGTAGAAATACAAATGTTTGATTGAGTCTTTTGGAATGTACGGCTGTCTCATCACACTACACATGTCTAGTTCGTTAAGGGAAAACGACTCGAGGCTTTGGGCTCCGGGTAAGACCTTACAAACGCAACCGATTTGCAGTAAGGCCCTGAACAAAGGAGATACCTGGGTTTCGTATACGCCCTCTACGTCTGGATCTGTCAAATCCAACAGTGCCTTTCTAGAAAATAAAAAATTATTGCAATTTAGGTCAAAATTTTCGTTTTTTGCTATTTAAAAAACGTTGCGAGTACCCTGACAGAAACTACTTCTTTGCTTACGTCTCGTACCTCATCTCGCAAATCAGCATCCAGCAAAGATGTTCTCAATTATCATATTTTTTAGGATTTTAGGACAAAAAATTTAAAATATTAGGACTAAAAAAAATACCCCTCTCCGATTTTTATCAAAAAACAGCCGTCTCGAATGAGAGAGAATACTTTTTCATAAAAAAATTGTCCAGAACAAAATAATTATTATTACAATTTGGGGGGGGGGGGTCATGGGAAGACTGATAATAAAATTTTGTATGTAATTTTATTTTACCTTTTATGTGGTTCTTAATTTTTTTTGCTATTGTGAATAATAAGAAAGTTTTGTCTAAAAAACAATTTTTTATTTTTTGCGGGGAAGGGGGGCGCTGGAAAAAAATGATAATAACAACATTTTTTGTGTAGTTTTAATTAAAGTTTTAATAAAACTTTAATTAAAATAAAAAAATAAATAAAAACCACATAAATTATGTGGTTTTTAATTTTTTCTTCTGTTGTAAATAAAAAAAAAAATACGACCAAAACAAAAATTTAGCCCCCATTACCAACTCAAGACTCATCGGGGAGGCAAAATATAATGTATTTTTTATATTAAAATAACTTACAGACAGGTCTAAAAAAATGGGACAGATACAAAAAAAATAGGATAAAACGACATTTCGAGCTTTTTTAGCGAAATTTTAGGACAATGACAAAATTTTAGGACGTTTGAACTCATGTGTTCTTTCTTTATTGGCACCCAAATAACTACATATTACTTACTTTCCATGTTCAATATAGGTCTCCTCAGGCACGGAAAAAAGGTATAAGTTATGAACAGGTTTGGATCTAGGTAAAATTCTATTGCACTTTTTAAACAACGCTCCTTCATCAGCTGCTTTTGGCTTTTTCAAATTAGCATAAAACATTCTTGGTACTAATAATTTTACTGTGTGTAGTTCATTTTGTACCTAGAAAAAAAAATATATTTTTCTACGACTGTTTTAGAATGTAAGCAAATACACACACTTTTCAAACAGAATGAATCCATTCTAGCTCTAGATACGGTATGAATATTCCGTATCAAGTGTTAGAATGAGCATCTCTTGTTTATAAAAGTAAAGAAAACTGTAGCAAAATTAGCAAAAATATATATATTTTACCATGAAATATTGAATAATTTAATGCAATTTAAGTTTTGCGTTAAAATTACATAAAGTTTATTAGTTTTTCTTAATATTTGACCAGTTTTTTTATCAATTTAGTTCAAAAAATTAAAACTGCTCCATCTATTGTTAAATATTTAAACCCGATATCTGTCACAATAATCTGACATAACCTTAATTTATTGCATTATAATTTGTAAATATCTGCTAAAATTAAATAAAAATCTTTTTTAAGTACTGATTTGATAAAATTATTAAATAACATTAATTGCTTTATTTAAAAATATGTGTTTTGTTGCATTTACAATATCAAGTCACAAAAAACATGGTTTTTAACCTTGTCCGCAGTTTAAAGCCATACAGTGTTTCATATTTGCAGTCAAAGAAAAAGTATAGTCTACATCACGTATGGAATAATCATTCCATACGTGGTCCAAACGAAAACGTAAAAAATATAGAGGGCGCCACTCTAATAATATTTACCAGTGCCCAGAGTTTGAACTCCCCGGGTGTAGAAGTAGGAGCAATTTGTAAAACCTGCCAAATGCTAGTCAAAAGGCTTCTTTGGGCTTTTTGCAGGAACCCTCCGATACTCGTATTGTTTGTAGATCTTAAAACTCCTATGGCACTTTGTTTGATTTTTTTAACACCAGGTGGACCTGGTTTCTGGTTGATATTTTTCTGGGCAGCTTGAAATTCCCATTTTCTTTTTTGGAAACTTATCCAAACATCACGTTGTTCCTAGAATGGAAAAACTAAGTTAGATTATCTGGTACTAAAAAACGTTTTCGTCCTAAAAAGTAAAAATAATTTATAATAGTCGAAAAAATGTATAATTATTTAAAATACTCACCCAAGGATAACATTAAATCTAGGGCAAAAACATACCTGAGTGGTACCATATGGAGGCGGATTTCCCAAAACCTCCCTCCAAGTGTTATTCAACTCTTCTTCAGTAAATTCACTTTCTTTCTCGGACCCTCTTTTTCTTTTATTAACATTTGCGACGGGCCTTTTCGTCCCTGGAGATGCTGAACCCCCAGCAATATCTTCAATGTCCCCCGTGCTTTGATTATTTTCATTTCTTTCCCTGTTTTCGCCAGGCACTGGCTTTGAAGCAGCTGCAAACATATCGTTTATCCGGCGTTGTTTGAAATTGTCGGATTTTTCTAGTACTTTTTTGTGAAGCCAGTCCGGATGGCGGACCCTGGGCACAGGATTAGGGACCTAGCGAAAAATGTTGTTAGAACCTACTTCAGAATACAAGTACAGGGTTATTCTTAAACAAAGTTGTTCCTTTTAAGTGGCGATCCTACATAAGAAAATATAAAAAATTTCCTTAAAAAATGTCCAAAAACCGGTTGTAAGGCAGCTACGATCCTTTAAAAAAGGCTCCAAAAATTTGGTTTCTATTTGACAACAAGGGACCCAATCATCAGGTGCGTGTAAAACTGAAGGACTTATCACTTTTTTATACATAACTTTTTTATAGTTTTATTACTGCAATATGATTCCTCAGGTAAAAATACATAAAAAATATACAAATGTACTCTTGTAATACCATAGGATTAACTGTTTTCAAGAAAAATGCTTTAAGGGTAAAATTTTACGTTTTGAGAAGCAAAAATTAAACACTTAAATGTTCTTTTATATTTTTTGATGTAGTATTATCTATTAATGAATAACCCTTTAACATTAACCCTGTTTAACATTTTTTGTAGCTTACCCCTTGCATGGCAGCGGGTATAGTAATGATTTTTTGAATAGATCCGCCTAATCTTTCAATATAGTAGCCCCAGTCCAAAATATCTCTTATTTCCACTTCTTGAAGTGAACTGTCTTTTAGCCATTTTCTCAAGAAATGTTTCTGCACTGCATCTTCTGCTTGAAATATTGCCAAAGGAATTGCCCTTAAAATTTAAGTTAAATAGTATTTGTTTAGTTTTATACAGTTATATTTTTTTCTACGACTGCTTTAGAATGTAAGCAAATACACACACTTTTCTAGCTCTAGATACGGTATGAATATTTCGTATCAAGTGTTAGAATGAGCACATGTAGTGCAATCTCTTGTTTATAAAAGTAAAGAAAACTGTAGCAAAATTAGCAAAAATATATTTATTTTACCATGAAATATTGAATAATTTAATGCAATTTAAAGTTTTGCGTTAAAATTACATAGAGTTTATTAGTTTTTCTTAATATTTGACCAGTTTTTTATCAATTTAGTTCAAAAAATTAAAACTGTTCCATCTATTGTTAAATATTTAAACCTGATATCTGTCACAACAATCTGACATAACCTTCAATTTTTGCATTATAATTTGTAAATATATGCTAAAATTAAATAAAAATCTTTTTTAAGTACTGATTTGATAAAATTAATTAATAAAATTAATTGCTTTATTTAAAAATACGTGTTTTGTAGCATTTACAATGTCGAGTCAGAAAAAACATTGTTTTTAACCTTGTCCGCAGTTTATAGCCATACAGTGTTTAATATTTGCAGTCAAAGAAAAACTATAGTCTCCAACACGTATGGAATAGTCATTCCGCGCTCGCGGGACCGTCATACTCGCCTGCCAGCTCGTATGACAAACTTTCCGCTCGCGCGGAATATTGTCTATTCCATACTAGTTATAGAATATACTATTCAGTGTTTTATAAGTAAATAATATATATTTTAATAATATATTTTTTAAAATAAATTTCTAAATTCAAAATTATCTGTAAATACAGCTAAAAATTTGGAAAGGCGATTGTATGAATGGTATTTGAGGAACGAGGAACCTGTAAAAATGGAGGAAAGGCGAAGATGGAAGATTAAAATTATTTGTTATGTTTGGTTGTCAACTTTGTAAATATTTGGAAGTTTTTTTTTCTCAAAATTAGTGTAAAGCCCATAGCACAAGTTTTGTAACTTATTTCGATACCCCCAAGCAACAAAGCCGTAACTCATATATTGTCATTTTTCACGACAGCTAAATTTCTAAAATATTTTTTTTTGTTATTTAAAGGTGGGTAAATGATTGAAGTAGAAAAGGAAGTCATGTGATACATCATTTGAAAGCTTATAAAATTTTCTATTTAACTGTTTAAGTATTTATTGTTTATTTATTGTTTGTTTCTGATAATATTCAAGTTTAGAATTTCTTACTTTAGTGATTTTAGGTAAACTTTTGCTTAAAGTGGCCTGTGGAGAAATCTGAGTAGTACCACCATGTGTGTCTTTTTTCAAGGCGTTTACCTAATAGTATAACTCAAAATGGGTCTAACTTGAGTTACATCGTTGTTGCTTGGGAGTGTCGATTTGAGGCTCTCCATGATTCTGTGTATCTATTTCAAATAAATAAATAAATAAATAAATAAATGTTTACAGTGAAGATTTGGTGCGTTATTTCTACAACACCCTGTATATTTACCTTTCTGTGACTGGTGCTCCATCCGGTTTCTTAGAAATAACATATTTGCAGGCTAATCCGGCATCTTTAACCATTTGGTCGCCCAAAAATTCAGCCAGTCGTTTTGCAGTACTAATCGAGGTACTTTTTTGTTTTCCATACTCATCTAGTTTTTTAGACATAGACTTGTTTTCCGAAATCAACTCGAATAATTCTGAATCGGGTATATTTTTTCCGCGGGAAAACAGGACGTCCAACCTGAAAATGACTTATGACTAGAGTCACTTCATCTTAGTCTTACTTTGTTCTTTCATTCTCTTTCGTTAGTTTTGGGTTTTTGGACTTAGCTTTTCTCCTTTTTGGAAGAAAAAAACGAAAACCAGATCAAAAACGGACCAAGTACATGAAGTGACCCTACTTATGACTTATACCGGGTGATTTTTATTTATGGACATCCCCAAAATTAAGAGTAATCTTCAGTTGATAAAAACGAAATTTGTGTGAGTTATATAATTTTACATTGGCTATAAAATGGCGGATTTATTTTTTTTGTTTCACTTCCGGTTTCGCCGGAAGTGGCATAAATATGTTTTTTTTTTAATGGAACATCCTGTAATTTTTTACATTTTTGAATTCATCAAAAAAAAAGTTTTTCTTTTGAAAAACAAAAATGTCATTATTTTTTGGAAAAAACTTAATTTTTTTTTTGTCTTCCGAATTTTTTTTTATCTTATCTTACCAGAAATCGGCGACCTGAGCTACTGCCGCGTAACAGGTCTCCAGAGTATCGCCTTTTAAAAAAGCTTCAAAAACTGAAGACTGGAAATTTTTTATCAGTTGGAGCTCTCCTCTGCGTTTTACCTCAAAACTGAAAAATAGGAAAAAAAATTAAACAGAAAAATAGGCTGAAAGCCTTTTGGATCAACAATAAATATTATTATTATTAAAAAATTTAACTCATTGCATTGTGGTGCAAAGAGTTACCGCCAAGTTAGCCGGTTTTTCAAACACCTGTAACTTTGATTGGAATTGATAAAATTTAACATATAAGTGCTCAAAATTTTTGTCTGGTCATGAAATTATGCAAAAATCAATATTTATTGTTTTACAGTTCGTGCATTAAGTCTGGAATCACCCGAATAACTTTTTAGTTACAAGTAAAATACAAAAATCCTCGGACAGGTCGATTTATATTTTTAATTCTGAAAATTTTGGTCTAAAAAAAGTTATCAAAATTGGCACCCCCTTGCACCCTCACTCCCCAACTTTTTTTTTCAAATAGCAACCTACCCCTTGTGATACATCATTGGAAAGGTAATTTAATAAGCTTTCCAACAGTGTATGATAAAGCCTAATTTGTAAAAGGGTCTATGAAAAAACGCATGTTTTATTTAAACATTGTTTGTGTGAAATATTACGCATTATATGGTAATTGTTGCCCTATTTCCTACTTGGCACCTTCCTGAGAATCTAAATAAGGTTGTTTTAAACTTATTGTAATATTTTATACCCTGTTGAAAAATGCAATTTTTTTTCTTTTTATTGACCAATTTTATGTTTACTATTTAATCGATTTTAATCCCGTTTTTTTACTGTCCACTGTCAAAGAGCTGAAGGACATCAATTTCAACATTTATAGTGAACTAAAGTTATACTTTACATGTCTTTATAATAAACTAAATTGTGCATTTTATCATTAGCCCTTTACCAAATTAGGCTTTATTATACACCGTTGGAAAGCTTATTAAATTACCTTTCCAACGAAGTGTCACAAGGGGTAGGTTGCTATTTGAAAAAAAAAGTTGGGGGATGAGGGTGCAAGGGGGTGCAAATTTTAATAACTTTTATTACACCATAATTTGCAAAATTAAAAATAAAAATCGACCTATCCGAGGGTTTTTGTGTTTTACTTGTAACTAAAAAGTTAATCGGGTGATTCCAGACTTAATGCACGCACTGTATATGCTAAACATGCCCTTAAACAAAGGGTTAACTAGGGGTACTTGAATTGAATTTTATACTCTAAACTTTCTCACATTTTATTAAACATAACTGGCTAGATTCCTTTAACTCGATTTTTCTTGGGATACTTTATGATTTACTACTTTTTCTGTGCTTGGAGGGTAGATTAACCCTCTTTGTGGGGGTGAATTTTCATCAAATCCAAGGGTGATACCCCTTTACCTGTTTTTTATGTGTCATATTACAGAAAAATGTGTTTTTTAAATATTTTTCTGTAATATGAAACATAAAAAACACGTAAAAGGGTATCACCCTTGGATTTGATGACAGTTCACCCCCACAAAGAGGGTTAAACTACCCCCAAACCAAAAAAAGTAGTAAATCATAAAGTATCTCAAGAAAAATCGAGTTAAAGGGCCAGTTATAACTAGTATGTTTAATAAAATGTGAGAGTATTTAATTCAATTCAAGTACCCATAGTTAACCTTTTGTTTAAGGGGATGTTTAGCTTCTAGAAGAATAAGTTTTGCTTTTTGCACAAGTTCCTGAACAGACAAAAATTTTGAGCACATTTACGTTACATTTTATCAATTCCAATCAAAGTTACAGGTGTTTGAAAAACAGGCTAAAAAAACTCTTTTTTTTTTTTGCGGTCACTCTTTTCGCAGGGCCCTTACCCTTTGAGTTCGGCCAAAGAACCATCAAAATTAAACACAGCATATCTTTTTTTCAACTTTTTTCCCTCTTCCTTACTTGCAGGCAAAACCATGGCTTTATAAGGGCCATCAACTTCGAAAAATATAGAATTCTCACTTTTAATATCGTATTTTAAGTTCTCTTTGTCTACCAATTCGTGATACTGGTCATTGGTGAAATTTTCTTTGACCATGGCGTTTAGTACCGTGTTCGGGTACGAAATATTAAAAGATTTCTTCTTCTCGTGGGTGGATGTTACTGTAAAATTTTCAGGAAAAGACGCCGGTAATATACACCAAATACCATCTGTGTCTAACTCTAGGGGTCGGCCCACTTGCTCTATTATTTCACGGGCCTTCATGATTATGTGGGCGCCAGTGTAACAAACTATTCCTCCCATTTCCATACAGAACCATCTTGAACTAAAATATAAATAAAAATATTTTAATATGTAGAGTACGGTGTCCTAAGATGGACCATGGCCAGCCTTAGGAACATCCTCTCTAAAATATAAATCAACATACCCTCTACGCATAACGTATCCATAAAAAGAATTCAAAATACACTTGTGAGCCAATTGTAAAGAATCGTACAGAACTTCCCTATTTTTAGCAGACTTTATTTCAGAAGCATCTCCGCCTTTTACAGCGTCAGTAACTGCTTGTTTTGCTCTTTTTGATAAGCCCTTATACTCATATCTAAAAATATAACAAACAAAAAGGCATATATTAAAAAATAAATTATTTTAAATATCTAATGTAATACAATTTTATATATTTTTTTAAATTCAAAATGGTGGTTTTAATACATACCTTCTATCCCTAAAAGCCCTTACGGTGTCAACATAAAAGGAATTTTCTTTTTGGCAAATGGTGCTATTTTTTTCTTGGACTCTAGTTATTTTAGTTTTCTTGTAGACTTTTCTGCAATACACTGACAACCGCTGTTTTTCGTATTCAGCTTGTTCAGTTTTCATCAGTTGATGGTAAGCTCTGGGCGCGCCCCCGGGATACTGAGAAGCAAATCTTTCGGTTTCTAATTGTTGTTGAATTCGGTGGTATTCGTTCCTGGACGCAGGCACTACAAAATAATTAACTGAAAATTGTACGATTCCACGGAACGTTGAAGATGACACAAAAAAATTGTCAATAATTTTTAAGATTTTGATTATTTTGTTTTTTTTTTTTTTTTGATTTATTATACACGGTGTATTTCAAATAGGGTCCGAAATTTTAAGGGGTGATTTTACACCAGAAAATATGACAAAAAGTTCCTATAAACATGTCCAAAAATGCTTCGTAAGGGAGCCACGCCCCTTTGAAAGTGGCTTTTATTTAATAACTCAGGAACCCTTTAAGTATAGCAACCAGGTTTTGCACGTGAACTAACCTTAAGGGCCATCTTCTTATGTTATTTTCATGTGCTTATTTTAACCAGGGGTGTGCGAAACGGGGGGGGGGCATCATCAGTTTTTTGTCCCAAACTTTTTACTGTGTAACTTTTTTGTAATTTTATTTTTGGTATATGATTTCTCAGGTCAAAATAGATAAAAAAGGTACTCTTGTTGTAACACTGTAGGACTAACCGTTTTCCAGAAAAATTAATTTGAAGGTATAATTTCATGGTATGAGGACGAAAAATTTAATACTAAAATGTTGAAAACCGACATTTCAATGATGTAGGGCAAATGTACATCAAAAACTAAAAAAAACCTCATATACAGGTACTTCCAAAAATCAATCCTAAGGGAGCTATGGTCTCGTAAAAATGCATCATTTTTAAATGGCCATAGTAGCTTTAAAATCGATTTTTCGAAAATAATGTATAGAAATTTCTAAAATTTTAAGTTTTCAATAAAGAATAAACCTGAATCATTAAAATTTTGGTTTTCAACGTTTTAGTATTTAATTTTTCGTCCACGAACCACGAACCGTTTTCTCTTCGTTTCACAGAATCTCTAGTCAACCACCTGTTTACATAATAAACAAACAAGTTTGAAGCATGGCTGTCATCAAAGTCAAAGAGTGCTGCCGCCAGTGTTGGTTTTGCTAACTTTTTTTTACGGCGTACAACAATGAATTCATTTTTTTACTGTACAAAAATAGATCACTTCTAACTAGTATGTTCAGTTATAAAATATGAACATTTTAGTACGCTTGAAGAAAAAATAATTTTTCGGTAGGCCCGAATAGCGATGTAAAAATACATCAAAATCTGGAAATCTTTCCTTTTTCTATGAACTGAAAATGAACCTTACTATATTCTTCTCTCATCATCCAAGACATAGTTCTTTGACAAAGGGCATCTGGTTTGTTATAGTCACAAGACGCGCAAATGGTTTCATCCACCATGGCACAAGGTTGCAGTCTATTGGTTAAGATAATATTAGGGTACATAGCTCCGACGTCCAGATGGTATATCAGAGGTCTTTCCAATCTCATGGGGTGTTCCTAAATAACACGAAAATAATTTGAAAAAAAAAATAAAACAATTTTTTTTTCACATTTTTATTTTTCAAAATAAAATCAAAAAAAATTTTTTTTCAAAACGCATTTTTCGAAAAACGAAAATAAAAATTGAAAACATAAATGTTTTTAAAAAAAAATTGTTTTTGCTCCATTTTACCACCTTACCCCACCTCAATTTTTACCAAAAACAATCCCAGCCTAGAACTTTGGATAAACAACATATGGTTTGGACTTTTATATAGCCTATATCACCCGCGGCATGAAGACGGATCGTCTGACACCTCAATTGTCAAATTCGGTCAAGGCGTTTAGCCTGTAGAGTGGTACAAACATACATACATACATACATACATAGATAGACTGTTAAACACATTACCCTCTTTTCCTGGTCAGTCGGGTAAAAAGTGATATTTATTTTTACTAAAACATTGGAAAACTCTTGAGACTTTCCTATATTACATCGACACTTAGTGCTACTAAGAGTGCCGATGTATTGAAATCTTCGCCGAAAAGTCAAAATCTTTGACCACGTTTTTTTCACATTTCTCGACGTTTAAGACCATTCTGAGTCGAAATCAGTAAAAAAAATTTTTGCGTCCGTCTGTCTGTCTGGGTGTAAACTCTCTAACTCCATTTCTACATGAGATATCGACTTGCGGTTTTTTGCATATTGTTTCTTATCGTATTCTGAAGAGCTGATTAGATTTTGGGGGTAAACGATTGGGGGTAAGGGGGTAAAAATAGGGTAAAACTCCTATTTTTAGCGTTTTTTGTTTATTATTAAGGCAATTCTTATTGCATTTGGTTAATTTAGCACTTATATAAAAGATAATTTTAAATTGGTCAAAAAATGTTATAAACAACGTTTTCCTAAAACACATAGTTTTCGAGATATTGGCGTTTAAAGCAGCAAAGTTTTTTAAAACATATCTCACATATTTATAACCGGATTTCAAAAAATTATATTTTAAATAAAAGCTCTGTTTAAGCCCTATAAAAAATGTTATATACAATTTTTTGCTAGAATATAATGTTTTAAAGATACAGAATTTAAAATCAAACAAAACACCTAGTTTGAAATTTGCAAACTAGATGGCTCTAGTGTACAATAGTGCCGATGTTTTGACAGGGTGCTTGCAACGTTTCATCTAGTTTATGTCTTATGATCACAATTTTGTTCTTACTTTTAATGCCAATAACTTTAGTTTAATCTCCTTAGCTAGCTCATCCAAATTGGTAACCATCTCCAAAGGCACACCTTCTTCAATAACAATAGCATGCTCTAACGTCTTTGGAATTTGCTCTATAAGCTTATCGATAGCGTCAGGGACCATCCTAAATCTGCAAGGGATATCAGCCCTAAAGATCCCCGACTCTAGGGCTTCCACGTGACCCCCCACATAAGTCTCCTGGTGCAAGACATGGCCATCTTGCGTAAGTTTGTTTAAAACTGTCTCTTGTTTATTGGGAAAGATTATGTTGGCGTGAAATGCCTCTACCATTAATAAAGCTTCACAAAGTGTTCCTAAAAAAAATTTACTTATACGGACACTCTGGCGTATCTAGGAAACTAGAAAAATTATTAGATTTTTTTTGAAGGAAAATTAAAATGCTTTAACTGCCGCGCCGCGCGATTTTTATAAAATTTTGCAATTACGCACGAGTCATTTTTTAATTTTAATGTTTTTTAGCAAAACAAGTTGAATAGCCACTAAATAACGTAATAAAAAACAAGTGACTTTTTGTCACATAGTGCTTATTTGAAGGGCTCAGGGGAAAAACGATCATAGTCCATTTTTTGTCGAAAATTCGTTAGTTCGCGACCCAAGCTTTCAGGTGGTGTGTCTAACGAATTTTCGACAAAAAATGGACTTTGATCGTTTTTCCCCTGAGACCTTCATTTGTTATTTATTACGTTGCGTGACAAATTCATACACATGACTTGAGAATTAAATTTTTAATATATGCCATGTGTTGCATTTTGTCACATACGGCGCACAGTGAGGGGTTGTGAGTCGAAAACACATCACATCACACGGCAGTCAAAGTGTTACTAAAGTAAAATTAAAATTATTTTTTGATCATTCTAAATAAAGCGAAAGTTTTTGCTGTAAAACCAAAACAAAATAAGTCAAATCCTTTGAGTAAGTAGTATGTAATTTTTAAAAAAGGCAGTTTTTAGATGGTCCGATTTTTTTGCGTTCAAGTGTAGGGGAAGTCGGGGTTAACTGGGCAACTTTTTTTCATATCGAGTTTTTGACAAAACTGTAAACAATTTTCAAATATTTTCTATAGCAAAAGGTAGATAATTACTATAGTTAGAACATATTAATACTTCAGACAAATATTATTTATATAAAAAAAAGTTATTAACGATAAAGCAGTTAACCCCGCTGCTCCAGTTAACCCCATAGGCCAGGGTTAACTGGAGCACTACTCAGGGTTAACTGGTCCACTAACAAAAATATATTGTATTGTAATTATTGTGAATAAAATAAAATGAAATTTAATTCTAACATAAAAATAGACAACATAATATGTTAAATATTAGATATATCTCAGGATTAATTGGTCCGGGGTTAACTGGACATGGCCCAATTAACCCCGAACTAATTAGTATTGACATAAGTGATTTTGACCATGTTATTAATTAAAAAATAAAAGTTAAGATACCTATTTTTCATCAAAAAAAATTAACTTTCTTTACTACAACTTACACGTGGACAACACGGTCCGCCATATTACTAAAATATCACTAGAATTTGCACTAATGCGCCAATACTAATAAACAAACGATAAAATGCAGGTGGACCAGTTAACCCTGTAGCCCAGTTAACCCTGACTTCCCCTATATGAAAATTAGAGGTCATACCTGAGCCTTTTCTTAAAACTTCATCAGGCTCGCACGGAATGATGGTGCACAGAGCAAAAATAAATGGATGCACATACTGCATATACAAATAGTATGTTGCTACTGCGTCAGAAACCGAGTAGTTTGAAAGAACTTGCGGATCAGAAACTGCCAGAGGGCACATTTCTTCTGGATCCAACTCAACAGGATCATAACTGGAAAGAAAGAAAAAAAAATAGTACTGCTAGTATGCTGCCAACAAAATAATATTTGCCTGTTACAAAAAAAATATATATTGTTTTTTTTTATTTGCGAAAATCTGAAAATAAGTTTTGAGATTTCTATTTTGTTGTAATTTTTATAATGAGTAACCCCAGTATGTAAATTTAGATTCGCATGAGCCGAAATTTAAAAAAAGACCGACGCGACGGACGAACATCGAAAAATCGTTTAATAATTTTTTTTTTAATAGTATTAAAAAGCAAAGACTGAGCTTTATTTTAGGCTTTTTCAGGTGGTTTGGACTTTTTATAAAAATGCTACACATACCTAAATTTAACCTAAAAAATACAGTTTTTAATGTTTTTTTTGAAAAGTAAAAAAGTACCCGCCCCCGAGCCAAAAATATTTATTTTTTGTATTGCATTATCCTAAAAAAACATATAAATTTATATTCCTTTACCTTTTTTTTTTCATTTTTAATACAAAAAATCTATGATCTTGGTAATACCCCCCCCCCATAGAAAAAAACATCTACGCCCTTGCCCAAGATCACTCAAAACTATTTTTGTTTTTCCTTTTTAAATACTATACAGGGTGATTAATAACTGGCATGACAAAATTTAAGAGGTGATTCTACATCCAAAAATATCAAAAAAAATCCTATAAAGGTTGGCCCGCAAATGAGCCCTAAGGGAGCTACGGCCATTTAAAATCGTAATAATAATAAGGTTTTCAATTGATAACTCTAGTACCATTTGAGCTAGAGGCACGAGCTTTTGCATGTATACTAGTATTAATAAGGGCAATAGGTTTATGTTAACTTACTTTTTTGAATTTATTCAGGGGCGTCCCTAGACGGAAAAATGTATTAGGCTTAACACATTTTTGCCCCAAACTTTTTTATGTGTACTTTTTTTTTATTTTTTGAAAAGATATGGATTCCTTGAGTAAAAATACATAAAAAATGTCATAGTGTAACACTGTAGGAGCAAACGTTTAAAAAAAATGCAATTAAGAGGAAGTAACATTTTGTGCCTCCAAAAACGTTACTTTTTAAGAGGCGAAGAATACTTTTTTGCTCAGTTTTAAATGAAGAATAACCCTGCAGCATCAAAATTTTATTGATGCTTTTTTGTTCCCCATTCAATATGTCATCTTTGAAGGGTCGTGGCTTCCTTAGGGCTCATTTCCGGACCAACCTTTATAGAAACTTTTTTTCATATTTTTGGATGTAGAATCACGTCTTAAATTTTAGCATGGCAGTTACTGATCACCCTGTATGTTTTACCAAAATACTCACCGCAGTTTCGCCTTGGCTACAGCCTTTAAACCTTGGGACCCAACCGGCAAATAAGAATCTCTTCTGACCCAGCAGATACAATCCATATGCATAGCAGGCCTTGAGCAGTAAACCCCTTCTTTACTTTTCGCGAATCCAATATGTGCCTTCATATCCAAATTATGACTAGCAGCCCTAGCTTCAATAAAAGGCCAATCGAAAAAATCTCCATTGTAGGTTACGTAAATATGAGGTCGAACCTCAGTCATGTGGTCAAAGAATTTTTCAATAAGAGCTTGTTCGTTTTTCTCGTTGAATATTGTGAATTTGCCTTCGAATTCGGGCTTTGGGGTGTATTCGAAATCTTCTATATCCGCAGATAAGATTTCTCGATTTGTTATCAAATAACCTGCAAAAAAGTCATCACTCAAAACACGCAATTGTAGTAGTAGTAGTAAATTTTGGGTTGGCCAAAGCCGGACAACTAGGCCATTTCTGGCCCTTTTTGTCACCCCAGGCAATCCCAGCCATTTACTAATTTGAGTCCTCCTTGAACCTGCCCGTCCTTTCAATAAAGGTCAGGATATTGGCCCAAGGGAGATCTCTTAGTTCCTCTTGGTTGAGTCTTTGAGTTTCAAAGACTTGCAACCTGATCCTGTCGTATCTGACACACTCAGCTAAGTAATGAGAGGATGTTTCATCCTCTCCGCACTCTGGGCATAGTGGACTCTCTAGAATCCGCATTGTTACCAGGTGCTTCCTTAGCCTGCAGTGGCCCGTGAGGACCCCTACAAGTTAAAACACGCAATTAGTTGCGCGATTTTTAGTAAAAAAAGTTTGTTCTGGGCAATTTTCACGGTGTGTGGCTTGATGGTTTAACCTCGACTTGAAACAAACTCACTTTTTTTTCATATTCTATTTATTTATGATAAAACTAACAATTTATGACAAAAAATTAAATCTTCTATAGGGCTATTTTTTTTTTACTTGACAAAATGTATATTAAATTTCAAAAAAAACGGACACCGATTAGCTTATACGCTTGTATATTTTGTCAACGCACAGAAAACAAATTGTGGTCAAATAAAGAATTTTATAAGCTTTGAAATGATGTGTCACACGACCCCCTATCCATTAAAAACAATTGCCCCCTGCGCCCCTGTCCATATTTTAAAATATAAAAGTATTAAATATATCCAAAAAGACAGTTCAAGTTTAAGTTCTCTTATTTACGTATTCAGGGTTCCCACCAAACATTGACATTCAAATTCCAGGTATTTTCCAGGTTTTCCAGGTAAAAATGATTAATATTCAATTTAGTATTATTTTTAAACAAAAAAATAACATTTCAGGTAATTAAGCTAATTATTTTTATAAAACTTCACATAAGTAGGTGAAACATCTTAAAACATAACTTATTATGCTTAACGCCGCAGGCGAAAATGTTTAAAAATCGTTTTGCATTTCCCAAATGCCTCAAAATCCATTGTAATATGTATCACACTAATTGCTAATAAAGTTTAACGCCACAGGCGTTATAGAGGCTACTTTGTAGTTTTCACAATTTTCTGTACGGTCATTAGTTCCCAAATAATTATCAACATTTTTGCTTTAAACGCCGATAACTCAGCATAAAAAAATCGTACAGAACTTTTTTAGCGTTCAAATAAAAGAAGAAGAATCAAGCTAAAAGAGCTTTCAGGCAAAATCACAAAGAAAAAATATTGAAGACCGTGGACTTTTTGAAAGGCAAGCAAAAATTTGGAAATTTGTTTTACCGCTGATTTTTTTATGATTACTCAAAAACAGTCAATGATAAATATATTTTAATATTTTTCAGGATCTTAAAACTAGAGACTCGAAGATTCAATTTGCTCTTTTATTATTACTCTACGACTATTTTTCGCCAAGTTTTTAAAATCACCTAAAAATTTAGGATGTTTTTTTATATTCTTTAATTTTTGTGCCTAGTGTTTTAATTTTTCTTGAACAATGAAAAAATCTTGCTGTTAAGAACACTTTAATAAAAAACTAAATATATATATAAACAGTGCCAACGTTTTTTTTTCATTATTTTATATAAAAAGAACAAGAAATATTATAATTAATTTTTCCTGAACAAATTATATTTTCGTATGTTAAATTCCCGGTGCTATTACAAAATTCCAGGTAAAAAAGGGGTTTTTAAAGAAAAAATGTAAAATTCCAGGTATTCCAGGTGTTTTCCAGGTTTTCAGGTTTTCCAGGGTTGGTGGGAACCCTGGTATTACATTTAAAGTCGATATCAACCCGTTCAAAAGTTAACTGACTGTTGGACTGCTTTGTATCTTATAAGTGTGCAAAATCCGATTATTTTGCGCGTTTTGTCCAAAATCCGATAAACTCCTTTAAGACGAAAAAACGTTATTTACCTTGAGCGTCAATCATGTAGGAAATCATCATAATTTGATCTGTCGCAGCATCAGGGAATTTCAGCGGTAATTTAGTCGTTTCGATATCAAAAGCGACGACGATAGGTTCTGGGCGTTCAATAATATCGCTGCGAAGCGTGATTACAGGCGGATCGGTTCCTGCACCTTTACATTTCACTGTGTACCAAGAGCCGCAAAATACTTTGAGATCTATAGAGACTCGCACATGATATGGAACGTCATACTCCCTAAAAATTTTTTAGTGTTCAGTAAAAATAGTTATTTAGTAATGCGATAGTAACAAATTCTATTCTAATTCATTGGGGGTAATATCACTTAATTTATGCGTACCAAACAATGTCTAATCCACTTACTTTTTTAACGATTTTGGAAAATCGGGGTAGGGTAGGGGTTTAAAAAGGGGTAAAAATTACCTTATGTCTATGATATTTTCCATCTGATCATTATTTCCTTTATTAAAAATTGTTGAGGAACTGGCCAATGTGCTAGTTAACATTTCAGTATAGTAAGAATTTTCTGTTTCTTTTTCGCGATTTTTTTTCACAACTTTTAAAATTTCTTTTTTTACTTTATTCAAATCGGTTTGATTATAAAATGATAACTTTATATATTTTTGTTTTAACCCAATTAAATGATTTGGCTGAAAAATAAAGTTTAAAAAATTTCTGGTTCCTAAATATCATGAGAAACAATATATGCAAAACAATATCTGAGCCCAAAATAACTATCCAGGTTAAAAAATAGACACAACAAAATATTCCGGTTAAAAAAATCCCGAAAACAGATCACTCTTGCGACAATATGTGTATGGCGAGGAAAAAATATCCCGACGTCCAAATATCCGGATATTTAAAATTATTTTGGCTTGGTTTGCTTAAGATTTGATTTGTTAGATTGGGGTTCGTTTTTGGTGCTTGGTAAGGGGGTTCTATTGGTTATACCTAACTGTTACAATACAATATATTAAATTGTGACAACAATATTTTGTCGCGGGGATATTTTTCCGCACCTGTTTTTTGTCGGGATATTTTAGCTCAGGATTTTTTTGTGGCAGGCACATTTCAGGGGTATTTTGTCGCACCTGTTTTTTGTCGAATTTTTTTGAATAAGGATTTTTTTGGCAGGGATATTTTGTCGCCGGGATATTTAGACCTTGAATATCTTGTCGCATCCGTTTTTTAGTCGTGATATTATAGCTCAGGATTTTTTGTGGCAGGGATATTTCAGGAATATTTTCTATCGCCGGAATATTTTATCGCATCTGTTTTTTGTCGGAATTTTTTGGCAGGGATATTTTGTCGCTGGGATATTAAGTCCCTGGATATCTTCGCATCCGTTTTTTAATTTAGATATTTTGGCTCAGGATTTTTATTGTGGCAGTGATATTTCAGGGATATTTTGTCGCACCAGGATCTTTTTGGCAGGGATATTTTGTCCATCATGTTTTTTGTCGGGATTTTTTAGCTCAGGATTTTTTTGGATATTTTGTCGCACCTGTCTTTTGCCGGGATTTTTTGGCTCAGGATTTTTTTGTGACGAAGATATTTTGTTGTACCTGTTTTTTGTTGGGATTTTTTTTGGCTTAGGATTTTTTTTGGCAAGGATTTTTTTGCCAGGGATTTTGTCGCCGGGATATATAGATCCTGGATATCTTGCCGCATTCTTTTTTTAGTAGAGTTATTTTGGCTCAGGATTTTTTGTGGCAGGGACTTTTTGTCGCCGGGATATTTTGTCGCACCTTTGGTGGGGATTTTTTGGCTCAGAATTTTTTTGTCGCATCCGTTTTTTAGTCGAGAGATTTTGGCTCAGAATTTTTTGTGGCCGGGTTATTTTGTCGCCGGGATATATTGTCGCCAAAATATGTTTGTATGTTTTAATCAGTAAACCATCTTACCAAATCTAAATCTTCTTTGGTGTAAGTTTCAATTTTGCCAATAGTTCCTGTATACTTTTTTGACAAATACTGTGTAACTTCTAGTATTAACTCTCTTTTTGTTAAAATATAGAAATACGGCATAAATGGAAATGAGATTTTAAATCTAGAGCCATCCTCCTCCATAAAATAGTAATCCACAGCCGCACAAAGTCTTTTATCTTCATCTAAAATTTCAGTCTAAAAAACAGTTAAAAAGTTGAAAATGATAAGAGAGGGCAAAAACAATAAAACATAATTTAAAATAATAATAAGAATAATAAGAATTAAATAGCTACTGGCATAACTAGGGAACAAAGCCACGAGGGAGAAAATGTTTCTTTGCTCCAGAGTTATACTTATGATTTTTTTCTAATATCCTTACAGAAAATCAATTTTGTTAAAAAATACAGTAAAAATTTTATAAAATCAAATAAAAAATGGCATAGTCTGCTAAATATATATTTCAGTGGTCTTTATCACCACAGGTTAAACAAAATTTTAAAAAATATATTAAAAAAATATGAGCAGGATATAAAATAGAAAAAGATGAGTAAGAGAAAAAACACTTTCTCTCTAAAAAGAAGTGATTGATGAGCAGAGGATATAAAAATACTTTCTTTCCCTAGTGAAAGTGACCCTTTGCACTGGGAAATAAGGTAGCAAAACTGAATTTTCTAGGGGTATTAGAAAAACATTTTTTCCAGCCTTAAGTTGTTTAATAATTTTAAATACAAACCGAATGCATATTCAACAAAAATCCAGTTTTTTCAGAATGATCTTTAACCCTTTCGAAACCATATTTTAAATCGATGGCATCATTTTCAATAACCTGCCTTAATCTAAATTCTGAACTTTCCTCTCTAAAAATTAAAAAAAAAACGGGTCCCTTTATTACTTTTTTCTTATTTTTGTTACTTTTATAGTTACCTGTTTACATTGGATTGTTGTAAAGGATTTGTTTCATTCTTTTCAGACCTTTCGGCTCGATATTTACCAGAATTTTGTAAAACCATTTTAAAATGTTAATGATAAACAATATCACTGTTATATAGTAACATTAATGCTAAAAACGTCTTAAAAACACTAACAATAAAAAGGAATCCTTTAAAAAGGAAAACTCAAAATAAAACCTAACCTAACTCACAAAACATGACAGATTTTGGCGCCAACTTTCATCATAATCGTTAAGTTAGGAACAATTAAAAAGTTTTAGCTGCTGTGGCTATACAACCATTTATAGGTCGGCAGCAAAGTGCGTTCAAGACCGTCAGGTATTTGCATACCTTCACACACTTGTTCCAACGAGTTTATCTTTAAATCATAATAAAAATCATGAAAGAAAATATTAGTGGCATATCGGACAGAAGAGAAAATTAAAAAAAAATCAGGTCTCAGTCTGGATTCGAAGCAGAGTCCCCACGGTTTCCGGCCTGGCGCTCTACCAACTGAGCTTGCCGAGTACTTGCCCTTTTAGCGGTCAGAATGTAACAAAAGTGGGAGATGTCTTAACGATTTCTTGAACCATTTAAGTTGAAAGTCTTCTGCACAGAAGACATTTTGTGTTTAGTCACACAGATCGACTTGACCTAAAGTTAGATGATTGTAATTGGAATGTTAGGTAGCTAATGTTAGGGTCTAGCGTTGGAATAACGTTTATCTAACATTAGGGTTTTACCAAACGTTAGATTACCATTATTCTATTCTATAAAAAATCATAATATTCTGAGATTTAATAAATATAAAACAATTTTATAAATATAATGCATTTTTATAAGAAATTTTCAACATGAAAAAAAAACTACTACTTATCCATAGTATTTAACATTTTTAAAATGTAACTGCCGACATCTTCATCCTGATTCGTCCACGAAACGTAGACATTTTTTTGGTCATCATCATCATCACCTTCGACTTTAACCATCACAGACTCGACAGAAATTTCACCCTCGGAAAATGTCACGCTCCACTGTGGCAATTTTTCCTTGATAAACTCATGTAACTTGTGTGCTGTACCTGAAGAAATAAATTTAATTAATTACAAGCCATAAAGGTATAGAATACTAGAAATAAAAAGATTTATAGTTAATAGTATTACTATAGCCTATTACGTAGTATTTCAGTGGACCAGTTATACCAACATACATCATTCATAATATCTTGTGTTTCATTCATTATCCAACTAAACAAATTTGGTAGCCCTGATCTTTTTTCCGCTTTGTTGTCATGTTTATTTTGTATAGATAAGAAGATAACATAATATTCTATAAATATTATGCATCAAATAATTAAAAATTTCCAGCAGAGTAACATAATTCATGGAAGAGACCCTAAAAATTGTTTATTCCTTGTATGTTACAAAGACCCTGCATTAAAATTGGCGAAGTCGCCCGCTTACGCATGCGTATTACATCAAATTAGCAAATTATGAATGAAACATCAAGAAATTATTATAAATGAACTTTTTATCGCTAAGTAAGATTTCTTGTAAATAAGAATCAACGGCAACAGTGTGAGATCTTTAATTTACTACATAATGGGCTATTATATAGTAATAATGTTAACTATAGGTACTACGAAATTTTAAGTTGATCGGATTTTTCTTTCTTGAGTTATCGCGCAGATAAAAAGTTTATAGACTATAATTATTTTTTTGAGGGGCTTTTTTTATTTGGTACGATAATCATACTACATGCGGTTATTGATTGCGGGGTTTATATCATGCGCGAAAATATATCATTGCGAATTTTTTTCGCGGTTTTAGCAGCGTTTTTTTTTTGGTGAAAAATGTAGGTTACTGGTCACTTACCTGAGGAAGGTCCGCTATCGTTTACATGAACCGTGGACGAAAACCTAATCACATGCCTGTTAATTCCAGCCTCTTTACACGCATTATCCACGTCCATCATGCAAATGCCGTTGTCCTTCATCACCAGGACGCCGTGCAAAGTGCGCCGCCTTTTCGGATCGGGCGGCAGTGCGCTGAATTTTTTTGCCTCCGACTTCAGCAACGGCAGCGAAACGTCTATAGGGATTTTCACCGGGGTGGGGATCACTGAAGTTTCGCCGTTGGCGGGGTTGTAGCAATTGATGTTAAATTCTTGCTGGATCTTTTCTTTTAAAAATTCCATTTTAGCCGCTTCTCCGTGGACTAACATTACGTTTTTGGGTTCGCAGTATTGGATTAGTTGCATAATACCTAAAATTATTTATAAATATCTCTCCTCTAATTAAAAAAACTATTATTTTTTGCCATAGCTCGCTTTTTTTGAAAAAAAAAAAAATTATGAACAATTTTTAAATTTCTTTTTGAAACAGTTAAACAATTTTTTTTCATTTTCTTTTAAGTTTTTTCCGTTTTGCAAAAAAAAAATGTTTACCTAGACCTACAGGGGAAAGTATTATTTTGTTGGCAGCAGTATTTTTTTAAATGCCTTTTTTTAGTATAAATATCTTTACCTTTTGCATCAGCATGAGCAGAAAAACTCATATATTCCACTGACATTTTAACTTCAACAATTTGCCGATTTTCAAACTCCACTTTTTTAGCTCCATTTAAAATCTTGTGCCCAACAGTGCCTTGCACACAAAACCCTGGCATAATAACCATGTTATTTTCAAATGGCGCCCATTTTTTAAATATTTGCAGACTAAGGCCAGCGTGTAACATACCGGGAGTTGCAAAAACAACCATAGGACCAGGGTTATCAATAAACTGCCTATCAAATGGTTTGATATGTTTAAAATCAAACATGTTTCTTTGTACAAATGTTTTTCTTATTTTTTGATTTGTCCATGTTATGAACATTTTATAGTAGTTATTTGCTTTTTCTGTTAAACCCAAAGCAAAATACACAGGGGCTTTAAGGTTCATTCTTTCCCAATAAGTTTCCAGTAAAATGCATAGTTCTTGAGCTCGTCCCAAAGCAAATACTGGTATCAGAACCTTCCCACCTCTATCTATACATTCGTGTACTTTTTTAAGGAAATCACGTTCTCTACACCTTTTCGAATCCCGAATTGTAGTGGCATATGTTGATTCTGATATTAGCAAATCTGGTCTACATTTATCTATCCATGCTGCTCCTAAATGTCGATCTGGAGTCATATTATAATCACCTACAAAAACAAAATTGTTGGTCTGACTGGAAAAATTTGCGACTAAAAACTTGAGAACCCTTCAAGTTCAAATTAGAAATACTGGTTCCCTAAGGTCTTGGCTGGGATTGTTTTTGGTAAAAATTGGAGTGGTGTAGGGGGTCAAAGGGAAGAGTAAAAACTATTTCTTCAAAAACCTCGTTTTTCAAAGAAACTGAAAAAAATATATATTTTTTACATTTTTCTTACCTGTATATACAATAGATTGTGATCCCACTCTAACCCAAAACATAGATGCCCCTAAAACATGTCCAGCATAGTATGCCTTAATTTCTAATTCACTGTCTACCATTACGGATTGGTGTAATGTAACTGCAACAACTTTTTTCATACAGTCTTTAATCATTTGTGACGTAAAAAAGTTCTGTTCTCCTTTCTTCTCCACTGATACTTTTCTCATATCTTCCAACAAAATTGGAGCTATAGCTTTTGTGGGGTGAGTCATATAAATGGGGCCACTATACCCTACCATTTCGGACATGTAAGGTAAAGCACCACAGTGATCTAAATGAAAGTGAGATATGATAACAGCGTCTATGTAAGGTGTTAACGGTCCTTCAGGACAAATATACGTAAAATCTGGAAACCTTCGTTCATCATTGTAACCCATATGCATTCCACAGTCTAACATAATATTTTTACCACCCATAGAAAGTAAAATACAACTTCTACCAACATCCTGACCAGCTCCCAATGGTGTTACTTTTATTTCAGGCATTTTAAACAAGAAAATACAAACTTTTATGACATTTAAAGCGGCTTTATTTTGTTAGGTTAGGATCACGAAAACATGTTTCAACTTCACACCGGTTTATTGTTTAATCAAAACTTATTTCCAATTCCAAGAATGATAAGCCTCTTTAGAAGAGGTTGCCTCATCCGAAATTTATACTCGTATTTTATAATTTAGTAATGATTTAGTGAATATTATTATGGTTTCTATTAAATTTATTAAAATAAAAGCAACATTTTATAAGGGTAATTTGTACAACGTTTGTTTTTGATAAAATCCTATGAAAGGAAATATAAAACTGGAACATGTTTGCAAACCTTGATTTGTCACGTGATTTAATCAAGACACGCGATTGGCTATAAAAAATGGTTCATCTCATATGGTTCATCTTCATCTCAAGTTTTGACAGGTACTCTCAAAAAATTGAAGGTTAGTGATATTTTAGCAAAAATGCTACGTAAAAAGTTGTTTGGTGACCCGAAAGAAACAAACAATAATGAGCGAGAAGCTAAATTTAACTTAACCCCGTTAAATTTAACTGTTGACAACTGTGCCCCAGGTGAAGTATCCAAATATTTCCCAAATTTAACAACTGTAGGGATACATCGCCCTTTCGAAGATAAAATCTTAGAAATACAGCTTGAAATGAATGCTTTACTTCGTAGTAAGAATTTTGTAAAACCTCCTATTTACTATATGTATAACCCCACCGAGTATGCTTATAAACCGTACGAAATGTACATAAGAAAATACTGTACTTCGCCCAAAAAAATTCTGTTTCTTGGTATGAACCCTGGACCCTATGGTATGTGCCAGACAGGAGTTCCATTTGGAGATGTAAACAAAGTTGTAAACTGGTTAAAAATAGAAGCCGAAGTTTCTATTCCAGAAGACATCTGTCCAGAAAGACCAATATTGGGGTTTTCTTGTAAACGTAAGGAAGAGAGTGGTGAAAGATTCTGGACAATGATTGAAAATGTTTTCAAAACACCAGAGAACTTTTTTAAATATGCTTTTGTATATAATTACTGCCCACTGGCATTTTTGAGATCCAATGGTACGAATTTTACACCTGCTGATATGAAGGTAGGACATTTGAATAAAGAAATTCTAAAATGTTCAAATTCAGTCCTGTCCTGTCTGTTTTGTTTGGGCTTTGGGAAAAATATTTTTTTTTATATTTAATATGTCATTTTCAACCCTTAGTGATTTTCTATATTTAAATATTTACCTATATTCCTTATAGGCAAATACCTACTACAATACCCGCCGAGATATTGACGTAAATAAGCTCTGTTCTCTGCTAAATTTTTTAAGCTTTTCCAAGTTATGAGTCCACATATGCACAGACTAACAGGAACAACTTTTTTGTATTTTTATGTTTCTCCTTCAAATTATGAAAAAATAAGATTTGGCAAAACTGATCTGGAATATTCTTTTTTAAAAATTTGGCGAAGGCGCCTTAGAATTTACATTTGGGGTAACTTTTTCATAATTGCCAAAAATAGATTCACACTGATACAGGATAAGGAAAAAATTTGCGCTTTCGCCAAAAATATAATTTTGCAAGGTATTTCAATGCTAATATATCCCGCTGGGGGGGGGGGGGGCATGCCGATGCACTGATATCAAAATAATCAAAATCTTAGGCTGTTGATTTTAAGCATTATTTGATTCTATATTTGTCTATTTTGTTTTGTTTATTATATTATTCACAGCGCATGCGCTAGAATATTACATATACGGTAGTTTCGAATTTTCCAAAATTTTGAAGTCGTCTTAGACAAAAAATTCAAATTTGTTTCATGTAAAAAATAATAAATTTTCGTTTTTTTGTCCGTCTGTCTGATGTCACGATTTTTGTAGACAAGATAACTCAAGAACGAATAATCCGATCGACTTGAAATTTTCAAGAAAAATTAAGGTCTATATTGTTTTTTTAAATAATCCCTCCAAAAACAAAAAAGTTATGGGTTTTAAACTTTAGAAAAATAAATTAACTATCATTTTTAATTTTTTTTTTCAAAAACTCCGTTTTTCGAAAAAATAAATATTTTTAAAATTTTTTTTTTCGCATTTTGTAATTTGTAGTTTTTTTATTTTTCTTTTTAACTTTTCGTTTTTCCAAAAAAATAAATTTTTGTAAAAAGGGAACGTTCATTTTGGACTTTTAGATTTACTCCCCCATCCCTCATAATTTTAACGACTAAAAAAAACGCCCCTCGACGGCGCCCCCTTAGGGAACGTTCAGGTATTACGTAACACAAATTTTGATCATTTTGGACCCCCACCCCCTCCCTGTAACGCTATTTTCCTATACCATTAACATGGGCGTAACACTCCAAAATAATTGGGTTCGAACGCCGGTCCGAATACAACTTTTTTTAAATTACATTTTCTTCAGAAAGACTTCGGTCGTTAGCCTGTTGGAAGTTTCCAATAAGATATTTACTTAAAAAAATCACAAAACAATTTTTTTTTTAAATAAAGTCCAAAAAATTAATTTTAAGTCATTAGTTCAAAGCGTTCTCAAGGAATTGTTACGATCAGGTTCCAACGCATTGCAACGCCGGAAAACAACAGATTTTTCGATTTATATATTGTATTATCTATTGCAGGCGGATCTCACAGCAGACAAAAAAGTCCTAGAAAAAATTTGTGACGAGTCCTACCTCAAATTAATACAACTCTTGGAACCTGAATTAATAATTGGAATAGGAGCATACGCTGAAAAGAAAACTAAAACAATAATAAAACTATACAGCCCTCCGTTGTGTAATATAACTGTTTTAAGAATAAAACATCCCAGCCGTAGAGCTGTAAACAATCAAAACTGGGTCCCAGAAACCGAACAATATTTCCTTCAAAATCTAATGCAATATTTTCAACCATGAGCACCACTGAAGAACCTGTCGAGTTATCAGAAAACGAAAAACTATTCATGGAGAAAGCTTTTTTCTATGCCTACGAAGCTCTTTCAGTGAAAGAAGTACCTGTAGGTTGTATATTTATCTATCAAAATGAAATAATAGCCCTTGGTCGAAACACAGTTAATGAAACCCGTAATGCTACAAGACATGCTGAAATCAACTGCATCGATCAAGTCCAAGACTATTGCAAATCAAAAGAATTAGATTTAAACAGTGTCTTCAAAGAAACTGATGTGTTTGTAACTGTCGAACCGTGTATCATGTGTGCTGCTGCACTGTTTGATCTAAACGTAAGAAGTGTAGTGTTCGGTTGCAAGAATGATAGGTTTGGTGGAAAAACGGTTTTTAATGTTGGTGCAATATTGGAACCTGTTACGGTGGTTAAAGGAGGTTACAGGAGTGAGGAAGCAATGAATTTATTGAAGGAATTTTATAAAGGAACCAACCCCAGTGCTCCTGTTTCCAAACTGAAAGTGAAAGGCAAAAAATTGAGTAAGAATGAGTTAGTAGATAAAGAAATTAAATGAAGTAATTAAGCATTTAATTTTTTTTGAATATTTTTTTATGTATTTTTAAATTTCTTAAGAGTTAGAAATTTCTACAACCCTATTGAAAATGACGGGTCTGCGCGGTTATATATGGTGACTTGAGCGGATGCAATTTACCCGCTCAAGTCACGATTCACTCACCGCAGTAATGAGAAGAGTCCAGCGCATGCGCACTGATTTTCTTATTTTTGTTTTGACGTATGCCAAAAATTATTTTAAGGTTATGTAACATTCTTTTGCAGAATTTTACAAAAATATCTACTTTTTTTCTTTGCGAGCTAACGGTTTTTTTTTTAATTGGCTAAAAGTACTCGCTTTTAATACTATTTTCGTAAAAAAAAAATTGCGGAATATTCATTAATAAACATTTGATTCTTAAAATATATCGCCTTCTAAATTCTGAAATATCGTATCTGAAAAATGCCTCCATTTAAAAAAAAACATCAAACCAGCAAACTACCAAACCAAACCATTATTAACGTAAACCAACGCCTCCCATTAAAAAAAAAACACTAAACCAGCAAACTACCAAACCAAACCATTGTTAACGTAAACCAACCCCCCATTAAAAAAAATCAAACAGAAATGCGTGAGTATTATAACAATCTTTTGCTATATATTCTAACAAAAAAAACTGGATATTCCGCACCTAATTATATTCAAGACAGTAAGTTTTAGTAATAAAATCAGAAATCAGTGCAAAAATATAGATCATTTTTGTGGACCTGATGCGCACCGTAACCCCACTCAAATTAAACTCAGAGACTACAACTATCTCTAATCCAATCCAATCCAATTCCAGTATGGCTTTTCCCTTTGGGTAGTTGGCCAGCTCGATCTAGTATAATTTTCAGCCTACGCAAAACCGTCTCACTCTGTAGTGATGTTTGCGCAGACGCCAATTTATAAAAAAATAATAATCTCTTTGAAATTCTTAAAAAAATATCCACGTGTACAACGAAATACATTGAAATTAAATCACATATTAATAATCACGACTCACTTAAAAATTTACAATTAAACGAACACTTTCACGACATTACATAAAATAAAAATAATCAAGTCCTGTGCATATCAATGATTGCGATGCTGATGCTGGAATATATCCGCCGAAGCAGTCACATCCGTCCCTTACAAAGATCACGCTGCGACTGTACAACTATCTCTGTTAAACTTTTTCATTAAACTACAACTGCCTAAACGGAAGCCACTTTTGACATCCGTCAAACCAAAATAAGCAAACCAGTGCGCATGTGCTAGATTTTTTCTCATTACTGCGGTTTGTTCACCACCCTACTGAAAATCTCTAGTAGAATTGAATAGAACCGAGTAAAATTTTTGCTGGGTTTTACTCGATTCTACTAGGACTTTAAAACGCCTAGTAAAATATACCCGGATGAACTAGGAAACTGATTTACTCGGTTTTACTCGGGAAAATATTATACATTTTTCGAGATTTTTACTGAGCTAGGTTTTTAAAAAAACAGTAAAATTGTTTCACTAACCGACCACAGACCAGTAAAACTGTATACTTGGTTTTGGTCGGATTTTACTAGTTAACCTAGTAAAATCCGAGTAATTTTTTACTATAAATTTACTAGACACTTTCAACATTTCTACCCGCGCATACCCGTCATTTTTAATAGGAAAGAGTAGAAAGAGTTTTGAGTTATTTCCAAAAAAACTGATTATTACCTCATCATGTCTTAAATATTTTTTTAGGATGCGTTACATAAGGCCTCCATACACGAAGGGGTTTAAATTCTTTACGTGTATAAGGGATTATATATTTCAATTGGATTATATTTGATATTATTGTTTTTCTAAAACATTACCTATATAGCGAAAATATTTTATTTGTGGATCAAAACAAAGTTTTATTTTATTTTTGTACATGTTTATGTAGAGTTGCCTACTAGATTTTTCAGTTTCTGGCCTAGAAATTCCACAGAAACTATACAGTGCGATTATAAAGTGCCGAACACTTTTTAATGCAAAACTGGCATTAGCGAAGAGTAAAATGCAAGAAAGCTGTGTGCGTTTTACTGGCCACCGAGCTGTTGTACGTAGCAATCACATGGGCTTGTCGCGCATAACTCTAACAGAGGCGTGGCTTCAAACGAAGAGTATTTTCAAACTGTTCGGCACTTTATAATCGCACTGTAGGTGTACCTAGTAGGGGCCGTCTATAAAATAGGTTATTAGGAGAGAATTTAAACAAAATTTTAAAAAATTATATTTTTTTTTAAAAGTTAATTTTTTACAGAAAAAATGCTAATATATATTTTTTATCTACCCATCTCGTCCTTGATATCTATTCAAATTAATTTTGTGTACTTCTTTGAGCAAAGTTTCATCTAAAAAATTTCGACTAAAGTGTAATAAATATATGTAAAGTAAGTATACTATAGTAAAGTGTAACTCTTGTTGACAACCCTATAAAAATGTCATATTAAAACGCATTGAAACACATAGAGACAATTCCAAATACGTATTGAAAAGTAATTTTTAATACGTATGTATTAAGTTTACGGGAGGATTGTTGTAGTGGACTACCGCGTCGTACTTGACGAGTTTACTACCCAAAATAGCGTGAGTTCGATTCTCACCGGCGCCGATTTTCCTTTTTCAGTTAATTAATAATTGAAATTTGGCGAAGGCATAAGTGAAGCGGACACTTAAAGCCGGTGGTTCCCTCTACTACTAGCCCACACAAGTCGTTGACTTAGGGGATGCGTAATTAAGTAGAATAGTACGAGGTTAAACAAAAACGTAATGTAATATTTTAAATTGTCTGAATGTGTTTTAATACGTTTCAGTACGACATTTTTTATAGGGAAGGGAAGGAGGTCCAAAAAAGGAAAAAAAGTGTGACATAATTTATGGACGACCCCTTTATAGGAATTGTGTTCGCGTAACGCCCTTAGTTTATTTAGAGATTTATTTTAATGTTGTTTATTTTTGTTACGATTGTTTTTATAATTATACGAAACATTCTATTTATGGACCAAAACAAGTTTTATTTTATAATACATTTATGTGATATCTATTTTATAAATACACACATTTTTATTTTAAGTTCTAACGTAAAAATGATTTATTAATGTTACGATTCTTTTTCATAATTATACATATTTATTTATTTAAATCGTTTTTAATGTAAACCAGCTAAACAGTTGCAAGCACCTTGTCCAAACATCGGCTCTAGGCACTAATTTGAAACGTTATGAAAAGAAAAGTTGTGTGATCACGTGAATAGGCAACCATTAATACACCTGCATAATTTATTAAAGTTTGAAAGTATGTATCTCCAAAACGGTATATTCTAGCAAAAAACTGCATATAGTATTTTTTATAGGGCTTAAACCCAGCTTTCATTTAAAATATATTTTTTTGAAATCGGGTTATAAATAAGTGAGATATGCTAAAAAAACGTTTTACTGTTTTAAACGCTAATATCTCGAAAACAATGCATTTTAGGAAAAAATAGTTTGTAACATTTGTTGATTAATTTAAAATTATCTTTCATGTAAGTGTTAAATTAATAAAATACAATAATAATTGCCTTAATTATAAGCAAAAAACGCTAAAAATAGGAGTTTTACCCCATTCTTTTACCCCCAAAATATAATCAGCTCTTCGAAATACAATAAGAAACAATATGCAAAAAGCCGCTTGTCGATATCTCATTTAGAATATCGAGTTTACGAACAGACAGACGGACAAAAACATTTTTTTCACTGATTTCGACTCAGAAACGTCGAGAAATGTGAAAGAAACATGGTCATGCGCCACAAATCTAGTGTCCTTAAGTAATCCCCCTAAAAACAAAAAAAGTTATGGGGGGTTAAACTTAAAAAAATGAAAAAACCATAATTTAATTTTTTTTGGCAAAAACAAAATTAAAAAAAATTGTTGGAAGTTTTTTTTTTTTGAGAAATTAAAAAAAAATCAAAATTTTTTCGTTTTTTATAAAAATTGTTAATTTTTTTTTGTTTTTCGCAAAAAAATTGTTGATGCATATTTGGGGAAATGCAATATACGATTTAGTTTGAATAGTATATAATGGAATGCGTAGCATTACATATCTTCACAGCTTGTTTTTTATTTTTGCCTTAAATGTTTCTTAGAATAGAATAGATTTATAAAAAAAATTTTTTGGTATTAAGTCGAACTGTTCTACCGTATCTATATTACAAACAAATATTTAAATTTAATTTTTATTTACCAAGATTAAAGGGTCAACGTTTTCTTTATTATATTATTCACAGCGCCAGAATAGTATTATACGGTAATTTCCCAAAATCCCAAAAAACAAAAAAATTCTTGGATGCAAATGTTTAATGAAAAAATAAGAAACTTTGAAAATGTCCGTCCTACCGATGACACGATTTTTTTGGACACGATAACTCCAGAACGAATTATCCGATCGACTAGAAATTTTCAGGAAAAATCAAGTTCTATGAGGGGAAGATCCCTATTGTTTTTTTAAAGTAATCCCCACAACAACAGAAAAGTTATGGGGGTTAAACTTAAAATTAAAAAACTGCAATTTTCAAAAAAAAAAAAATATTTTTTAAGTATTTGGGAAAATGCAATAAACCATTTACTGTGAATAATATATAATGGAATGCGTTACATATCTTCACGGCTTGTTTAAAATTATATCATATTAACCTCTCAATAAGGGGACGTTTAAGTAAGCAAATTGGGGCAAAATTCATACACTTCAACTCGGTCTTCGCTTTATTAAAGGCTGTAAAGATTTTATATTTTGGCTAAAAAAAACATTAAAAAATGACCCAGTATAGTAGGTAGTATTAGGTAATAATAATAATAATAATAATAATGTTGTAAAATAAATGCAGTTTAGTTTTGCTGCAACTTTTCGATTCTTTATCAATAACAATGCTTTTTGTTTATATTTGTTAAACAAATATGGTTTGATATACCTGGGTATCCGAGATTAAAATTTAAGTGTCGTCAGCGGAGTATTGTCTTTTTCTACAGGGTGTCCCAGAACTCGCGTTCATCATTGAACGAACATATACTACATCTAAAAATATAAAAAATAGTTTACATAGGGCCGCAAATCGGTCTTACTGGACTTCCGGCACATTAATAAATAGGGCCCAAAAAAAGCGCTAAAATAATTTAACATTACAGGGCGATTCCACATTAAAAACCAAGAAAAAAAGTTTATTACACCCTGGCGCAAAAACAAAAAGTCATCAAAACTTAAAAAAATATGCGACCACAATAACTCGAAAACGCTTTTAGATAAAAGACTTTCTAATAATTCGAGTCAAATTTGGAACAAATTTAGAGGCTGATATTGTTTTGGGTAAAGGTCGGAGTAAAGTTTTTTTTGTTGTAAAAATGAACAAGGTATAGGGGAAAGCAAAATTTTGTATTGCATCTGCACTATTTTATTCTATTAAAGGAATGTTTTCTTCGATAATACAATAGGTTTTAAATGAATGGAATCAAGGTGTTTCAAAATAATATCGATACCTCACTTCTAAACTGTCGTATCTCAAAACTATCAATTCAAATTTCGAACTTTTTGAATTTCAAAAGGTGGCTACCTCTGGGGAATTGATGCGTTATTAAACTTACCTGGTTTTGAGATACGGCAGTTTAGAATGGATGTATCGATATTACCCTAACGTAATTCTATTATGTACAGAGAAACATGTCTCTAAACAAGCCGTGTGGATATATAATACTTCTGATTCTATAGTAAAACTCCTCGAAGTGGTTAGTATATTGCGTTTTCACTAGATGTAGGGTGACTGGACCGGTTAGGCGGTTACAAAAAAAATTAAATTTCCATAAAATGGTACTGGTAAATTTTTAATTTAACTGATCTAGTTTTTGACTTTTTTTTTCGATTTTTTTACCAAGCTTGTGGACTCCCCAGATCACCGGGCCCGGCAACTTTGTACCCCCTGTCCCCGGTCCTGGAAGTAGGTCATTGTTTTATAAATTCTAAAAATTTTATTCACAAAAAAAAATAATTTAAAATGTATTTTATGAAAAATCTGAATTTAAATATTATAAAAATAAAAAAAAATACAATATAACAACTGAAGATATAAAATCAATTTATTTTTTCAAAAATTAACTTAAAATTGTACTCTATTTTATAAGCCAGTCTAATGAACTAAGTCCAAAATTAAAATTAATAAAAAAAAAACAAAAAAAAGCTTTACTTTATACATACATAGAGAAGTTTTGAAAAACTTTTTGATTATTCTTTCTAACAATAAATATCTCAAATTGTTAACAAATATAAATACATAGTTCATTTCAAACAAATATAAATACATGGTTCATTTCAGTCTTATTTGAAAGATATTTGTTTTAAGGGCATTCAGGGCTTCTTTTTAACTTTCAGGGCGCAGCGAAGAAGATTTACTATAGAGGGGGAGAAGGTGTTTTTACCCAAGATTAATTTTTACATGTAAAAATTGCGAAAATATAAATTTAAAAATAAAAGTTGTAAATTTTACACCTGGTAAATTTATTTTTTCCCAATAGCAGCAATTCCCAACTTAATCCAAAAAAAATTTTTACTTCAAGAATTAAAAATCAAAAGTTGTTAATTTTACTTATAATATAAAATGTATAGCCATTAGTAAGTAAAACTATTTAAATTTCCAAATTTTAATTTTTTAAATTACGAAAAAGTTATAAAGAACTTTCACTTTCGGGTTTAGACCGTGTTAATGGATTTTCACTTTCCGACGTTTCGTCTCTTACTACTAGAGACATCTTCAGGGATTAATCTGAAACTAAGTTTCGAATCAACTTGTGTCACTATTTATGACGAGTTGTGGTTATTCACCCGTGACGAGGTTTTTCCTATCAAAGACTTCCATATTGCAGGTAAGTGGTAACCAGTGTCCCGATTGATATTGTTAGGATGCTTGATGATTTCTATCGATTCCCGTATCTTCCTTGGCATTTTTCTGTTTTCTGTTAATATTTGTTTTGTTTCAGACAAATTGATTTTATGACCTGTTTCATGTACATGTTCGGCCACTGCCGATAAGGAAATTTGTTTCTTTCTTATATTGCGCTCATGCTCTTGAAGTCTTGTAGAAATTTTTTCTCTTAGTTTCACCTATGTAAACCGTACCACAGGAGCAGGGTATTTTATATACGCCTTCTGAACTCAGGGGTATTTTGTCTTTTGTTGAAGTCAAACATTGACCTAATTTTTGGTTGGACCGAAATATAGGCTTAATATTTGACTTCTTCAAAAGTTTACCTATTTTATCCGGAAGATACGGGAATCGATAGAAATCATCAAGCATCCTAACAATATCAATCGGGACACTGGTTACCACTTACCTGCAATATGGAAGTCTTTGATAGGAAAAACCTCGTCACGGGTGAATAACCACAACTCGTCATAAATAGTGACACAAGTTGATTCGAAACTTAGTTTCAGATTAATCCCTGAAGATGTCTCTAGTAGTAAGAGACGAAACGTCGGAAAGTGAAAATCCATTAACACGGTCTAAACCCGAAAGTGAAAGTTCTTTATATCTTAATGGCCGTGAAAGCTTAAAATCTAAAATACGAAAAAGTTGTAAAAATTACGAAAACGTTGAAAATTTTATGAATATGTAAATTTTGTGTAAATTTTACATAGTTTTCCGAGACTAAAATTAATTAATATTTAGTTTTTCGTCTCGAAAAAGTTTTAAAACGAAGAAAAAATGTGAAAGTTGTAAATTTACGAAGTTGTATATTTAACCAAAAAATTGTAATTTTCATTATTTAAAAATATAAAAATTGTCTTCTGGTTAAGTAATTTACATTTTTTTCAAAAGTTTGAAAATCTTTTATATTTTCAACCCATAAAATTTAATTTTTTTCGATGTCAAGATTATTCAGAAGCCCTGTCACCCCTTAAAATATAAACTTAAATTACATGAATTAATTAAAAAGCCAAAGCTAAAGGTATTTTATATCTATGACGTTGAACTAAATTACCTTTTTAAGATAATAATATCAAATGTTAAAGTATAAATATTATACCTTTCAAATTCTGTTTGAAATATTGAAGTATTTACTACCCAGGTAGCAAAATAACATGAAATTCACGTGAAAGTCACGTTAATATGTGACATGTGATGTTAAGATTGTAGTCTCATTTAACAAGAATGTAACATGGTGGGGATGTCCTAAGTCCGCCCCTAATAACATCACACAATGACATCCCGAAAATAACGTGTTTGTGACATCATAAATCCACATTTCTGTTATATCTAATATCTTATGGATGCAGTTACTTTAATATTTAAATAATATTTTAGGATATTAGCTTTTTCTAAATTAAAACCATTAAAAACGCTATAACCCTATAAAAAAATCGGATTTAAAATCAATCAGTAATTGAAACAATCACAGATTGAAACAGATAGATTCTAAATACGAAATTGCAGATTAAGCGGAGAATATATCCTTTAATCCGTGTCCGTGGTCTTGAGAAGCCCGGCAGAGCCCCCTATCCATTGGAAATCGTATAATGTGTATACAATTTCCTTATAATAATTTACTCTATCAACATCATCTTATATCGATTTTTTTGCTTCGAACGTCGGTGAGAAGCAAAATAACATGACATTCACGTGAAAGCCACGTTAATATGTGACATGCGATATATTCACAGCGTTGCTAAATATTTGTTATTAAATAACATGGTTGTCACGTCACACGTGTTACGTTGCAAATGTGATGTTAAATACATGTTATTTTTCAATATTATGTGATGTTATGATTTAGTTTAAAAATACACCCAAAAGTGATGTTAATTTCTTGTAATATAACATCCCTTGCTACCTGGGTATGTTATTACCACTGGTCGGATCAATGTATTCATTTACGGGCGGCAAGCAAAAATTAGGATTTAAAAAAAAAACTAAATTTTATACTATATTTTACCCGCGGACAAGTCGTGTCGACGCTGTTTTTACATAGTGATTAATTTGGAACATAAAAATTTATTAATTTTTTCTTTTTGAAAATATTCTGTTTTTCGAAAAAAAAAAATAAATAAATAAAATAAAACAAAAAAAAATGTTTAATTTATTTTTACAAAAATAGTTTTTATCCAATACATACAGATAATAAGACAATTACCAGCTTTATTTTAAATAGATAAACTCAATAATAACCCCCGCGTGGCTTTAACTTTATTGAGTGGATAATTATTTATTTTACCCACTCAACTGTCACTTGTCAAATTATTTTCTTGTAAATGTCATTAAAATTTTTAATAAAAATATGAATTCCCAAGCTATTTATTGGATAAAATCTTGTATGGCACTCATGGGTAAACCGATATTGCCCTCTCGAAAATTAACCTGCTTGGCTGACGCCTCGCAGGTTAATTTTCTCATGGGCAATATCTTACTTTACCCACTAGTACCATAAATAACTATTTTTCTCATGTTCTAAGTTTCTAACTTTGTAAAAAGGGCGTCTACATGAAAGTTCGGTTGAAAGTGTATGTTTACTTTAAAAAATAGCTTTTTTTAAATTACCTTTAGTAAATGAATACTTTGATCCAAACAATGGTTATTACAGTGATTCATTTAAAAAGTTACAAATCAAATACCTGCAATTTCTGGTACTTATGAATAATTTTAGAACGCTTTAAAAAACCCTTGAAGTTAATTAAAATTAAAAGCAAGTAAAAAATACTTAAGTACAAAGAAAAATTTCTCTGTAATTTATTTAAACAAAAACATGACATCTTTTAAAAATAGCAAGATATATGCAAGTTTTGAGAAGTTTTTGAAAAAAAAAAAATGAAAAAATGACCCACCGATCTTTTCCCATTGCTATCTGAGAGGAAGTAAATCTATTAATTTTTATTTTATATTTTAAATGCAATTTTTTTATGTGTATACAGCTTTTTTACTTAGTGCTGAAGTTTAGTCTAAAAATAAAATTCAAGGGGGTAAAATTTTTCGCTGTTCCAAAATTATAACGCCACCACTGTTTGTAGAATTTGAGATATTTAAAAAAGAGGTGGACCTCTAATAATAGCACATATCTACTACTATACTTGAAGCAAAGAATGTTTTTAACAATTATTAAACTTTTTATATAAACAAATAGAAAATGTAATACCTAATTTACCTAAACATAAAAAATACAAAAAAAATTGAGGATTGTAAAAGTTGAAAATGTTTTCAGTTTCGAGTTTTTTTTTAGTTTTTGAGGATTTTTATACATTTTTAGTGTCTCCTGTGTTTATAAATAAAATATTTGAATTCCTATCCCTGCCAAAATGGTCACGTCAATTAACGTGACCATGTTTGCTGGGACCTAGTAGGAATTTTCTGAAAATATCTTGAAAATTATTATTTTTTTTTTATCAGAGACATAGAAATTAAAACTCGAGCTCGAGCTAAAAATATTTGATACAAGGTCGAAAAAAAAAGTTTCTCGGACGTACGCAGGAATTGCGAACCGAGGCGTTAGTCGAGATTCGCAACCGCAAAAGTCCGAAATATTGTATCATACACTATTTTTTATTCAATTGTGATAAATTTAATAAGTTATGTTAAAAGTAAAACATTTTGTCTAAAAATACGTTTATTTGGACTAGAACGGCGTAAGCTACGCTCCTGACGAAATTTTGAAAAGAAAAATACAAAAAAAATTACAATATTTTGGACCAAAAAAAAAAGATCCCACAAAAAAAAATCAGTTGAAAAAAAATTACCATTTTTTTTTGTAATTTTTTTTCTCAAATGTATGTATCCTACACAAACAGTTTTGTTTTGTAATACAATGGATTTTTTTTTGTATTCGTCTTTGTTAGTGACAAAGACGATCACAAAAAAAATCGATTGCATGAAGCCCAGCCCTAGGGCTGGGGGAAAAAATGTTCATTTACAAAAAAAAATCACGGGGAGTTTTATACCGGGTCTACACTGTTAGGGGGCGATCTGTGTCCATTGGTTTGGGAATAGTCGATTTTTTGCACTGGGCTGCTGCAGCGGTCACTGAGGCTACTCGAGCTGCTGGAGGTGGAGCTACTGCAGGAATCACTGGAGTCTGTTTCTGAGTCCTCCGAGCTGCAGCGTTTGGACCGTAGCATATCATTTTCCCGTTTTAAAAAATCGTTCTCTATTTTCAGCCTTTCTATTTCTTCAGCTGAAAATAATTTTTCTTCGTTCTTGTTTCCATCTGCAGTATTACAGCCTTTCGTTAGAGAATCAACCTTATTTTGCAGAATTATGTACTCCTGGATGAGCTCGGACTTGGACATGGAGTTCAATCTTTCAGCCTGAAGGCTTTCATACTGATCGTCAAAATCTTTGATTAAAAATTGCTCCTCATCATCCGGTGATGAGTAAAATTCTCCATCAGAGTCCACGCTAAAACTGGAGTCTCTGGTCCTGGTTACCGTAGAAGTGGAAACTTGATCATTACATTTTAAATTCTCATCCAGCTCTTGTATACTACCGTGGTCTTCCAATAAGAATTGATTGCTGTTATGGGGCGCTTCTGGTTTAACTAATTTTGACTTACGACCATTTTTGATATACGGATGCTTACGTTTGGATTTCCCGCGCCTGGTCTTTCTCTTCTTCGTCGGGATGTCGCAGTCGGGTGGTTTCGGCTTGTATTCGGGTTTCTGCGTTGCGCGCGCACTGCCTTGTAGGACGTCATCTTGGTTTGCTGTTGGTGCAGCCGTTATATTTGTATCCACTTTTTTCACTAATTTATCACTGGGAATACTCATTTTGATTTATTTTGATAAACTTTAACTCACTTCTCTTTTAAAAAGTCTCTTATGGCGTCTTGTCCGGTGACGATTTGTTGAAAAACACTAGAGGCACTAAACACGTCTGCATCGTTTTCGCCATTTTCAACGCAGTTTAATTGTTTTTCACTAGGGGCGCCACGATTGTATCCCCTACTGAGAAGTGGGGGAGCATGCCCAGCCCATATTTACTTGATAAGGAAAATGCAATAAATAATGGATTATTGTTACGTTTTTCTATGATTTTCTAATTTTTTATATAAAATCAGCGGGCCATTTAAAAAAAAATGTCACAAATTTTCTTTTGTTTCAAGTAAAAAGAAAATAGAGCACACCCTAGATAATGTAGAGTACCTACAATTTTTGTCTTTGAAGTCTATTAGGTCAAGTTCTTTAGCGTATGGATGCTTAGAACGCATTTATCTCCCTCTCCTCAATTAGTTTATTTATAATTTCAAAATGCTATTTTTTTTTAAAGGCTTGCAATAGGTTATTATTATCTATTGTGTGGTAAAAAGTCCTCTTTGAAAGAGGCTCTTTTACTGTTTGCAAATAAATCCATAGTTTTAACTTTATTTTTTATCTATTAAAAAAACTGTAGGTGTTTTTTATACCGAGGTAATAATGTCCTACAGATTTAAATTTCCAATAGGCAGGTATAATAACTCTGAACCCAACTATGCCCTAGGGACTGGGACCACAGATTTCACATATATGTGAAATCTGTGACTGGGACTTACAGCCAAAGTCAGGGACATGCAAGTAAGATTATTGAAAGGAGCATTTTTATCTAAAGCCTTTCGGAACGAAAACAAAGGAAAACTATTAATAGATAACGTGGTTGCCAAATTGATAAACCAATATTTCTCTCTAATTTTAAATGATGGAGAATATGAAATAAACCAACGAACTAATAACTCTTCTTTCTAGAATACGCATACAGTTGAAATAAAGTATAGCCAACATCTCGGTTTGTTTGTAAACAAATAGTATGTATATTCAGGCCTGAACAATAACAGTTACCAGTAACTGGTATTGTTGTCTCTGTTAGAACAAAGATGTGCGAGTAAGACAGACGAATGTTTATGTTGCCGACGTTTTTGTCAGTTTTAACGAATGAAATGCCTATTCTAGAGTGAAGAATTATTAGTTAGTTGAAATAAACAAAATAATCAGAAGCATATAAATGTGTAATATACAAAATTACAATTAGTTAATGGTTTAAAACCCAAATAATTGGTTCATAAGTAATTAATCATAACCATTAATTTTTATGTAAAATCGTTTTAAATACTTGATTTTTCTGAGATCTGGCAACGCTGTTTTTATTAAATTACAATTTGGGTATAATCGCGCCATCTAGTATTCATCTTTTGAAAGACGTGATCTCAAAGATTACCGCTAGATGGTGCACCCTTGTGCGTGAAGTTAGGAAACAAAACAAATACTCAAAACTCTCTTCCACTAAACGTCAAAAATTTCAACATAACCTCACAAAACGCCCCATTTTGCATAAATGAACGTAAACAAAACAAGATTTTCATAATGATGCAACAATATATGAAGGAACTGGAACAGGTAAATACACAAAAGTCCTAATTTAGTATTTGTTTGACATTCGTGGCTTGTAGGAACCGTTTGATGCCGAAGAGTTTGTGGAGCGCCTAGCGTGGAGGACTATGTCCGAAATAAAATCGGAAGGAGACGATGTTAATCCCACGCAATTACACGAATCATTTGTTAGGGCAATTAAGTATGTACCTATGTTTAAAACTCTTAAAATTATTATGATCTTTCTTAATTGTGAACCCAGAAAATTTTACAGAACCCCTCCTTGTGATTGTCTTTAAAGTTAATATACTACCTTTCTATATGTGTCCTTATAACATAGTACAGTTTCAACTCACTTTGTATAAAAAATGAGGGGTAGTTAACTAATAATTTTATCCTACAGAATAATCCTACATACAATAATGTTTTTAGAGACCTTACAATGTTACAAGAACGACAACAAAAAAAGTGTGAAAAGCTGGAAGAAGCTGTCAGGGCTGATGAAGCATTATTTTTTCAAGAAATACAACAATTATTAGAGCAGAATAAGGTAAAAAACTATATTTTTGGTTAGTCATAATTAGATTTTATTTTTTTAAATTGATTTTAGCAAGGAATGGAAACATTTCAAGAGCTAGATGGTAAAATTAACCATGTTGCTACAAAAGTACTACATTTAGGTGACCAATTGGACAGTGTGAATGGCCCCAGGGCTAGGGTAGTGGAGGCACAAAAACTAATGTCTCATTTGAATGAATTTTTAACCACAGGACCCCTGACCTCAAACCTCTTTACAGATCCTATGAGGGTAATATTTTTTTTATTCTACTATATCCAAAAATTAGAAAAAAAATGTGTAATTTTACTGAAAAATAACATAATTCTATTCACAGTTTTAATTTTTTAGATTGATGAAGCAGCAGATATTATACAAAAACTGTTTTTAATTTCACAAGATTTGCCTTCACCCAAGTAAGTTTCTATAACTATAGAACACTTTGAGATATATTCAAGTTTGGACAATAAATAAAAAATTGGGGTAAAATTAGACAGCAACCTTAAGATGTTGTCCGTCTGTCCGATGTCACGTTTTTTTGTAGACACGAAAACTCGAGAACGAATAATCCGAACGACTCGAAATCTTCAGAAAAAATCAAGTTTTATGAGAGCAAGATCCCTATTGTTTTTGAAAGAAATTCCCAAAAAAAAAGTTATGGGGGGTTAAACTTAAAAACAAATAGAAAAAACTGGAAGAAAATTCCGATTAACATAACTTTTTTAAGAAAAATTACTTTTATTATAAGGATCAATTATACCAATTTTGAAAGTAATCCCCCCATAAAACAAAAAAGTTATAAGGGGTTACTCTTTTTTAAAAAATGAAAAACTATAACTTTAAATTCGTTTTTCAAAATTTTTTCGATTTTAGCAAAAAAAAGTATTTTTTTTTTGAATATTCAGTTTTTCAAAAAAAAAGATATAAAAAAAAAAAATGAATTTTTTTTGCAAAAAGAAAATTAAAAAAAATAATGTTTAGCCCGTAAATTAATTGCAGGAAATATTTTTTACACTTTAGTTTCCTTATCAAAGTACTTGGCTGGGATTGTTTTGCGTAAAAATCGGGGCGCGGTAAGAAAGTAAAATGGGGTAAAAACATTTTTTTTTCGGAAAAATGTTCAAGAATTATTTCTGGAACTTTTTGAATGATAAAAATATTTTTTAGATTTGAGGGAGTAAAACGTAGAATAGAAAGAAAATATGATGAAACTGAAAGAGCCCTGATCGAAGAATTTGTAAATGTACAGAAACTGGAGGATCTTTTAAGAATGAGGGAAATAGCCACCGTTTTATCACAATTTAAAGGATATTCACAATGTGTAGATGCGTACATTGAACAAAGCCAAGCTGTGAGTAAGAAAAAACTGGAATTTAAAATTATTTTATTATTTTTGGGAAACTTGCAAAGTTTGGGACATCCATAAACTAAAAGATAGATTGTAAGCATTAACTTACAAGGGTTAAACAGTAAAAAAAATTGTAGACCTAAATTTAAAGGTAATCCTTTGAGATTTTCTCGGAATTTCCTTCAAGATTACCTGGAAAATTCTTATGAATTACCTAAAAAAAGGTCCCGCGTTTGGTATAGATGAGACTTCCTCGGAACTCCTCAAGAGATAACTTCCAAAATTTCCTCCAATTTGTACAGATTGTTTTTGATAAAAAATTATAATGTTTTAGGGTTGTCTCCTACAAAAAGACGTTTTTAAACACTTGTTGGTACTGTGCGAGCATAACTATGAAATAATAAAAAAAGTCTTTAGCAACCCTGACCAAGTGATGGCAAAATTTGTGTTAAATATTTACCATTTAAAAATTCAAGAATATATTCGCACCAGATTGACTGAAAAAAAGCTGGACAGTTATACATACCTAAAAACTTTATATGAACTATTTTCCAAGTAAGTTTACCTATTTTTTTCACTATTAGCTTTGAAGCCGAATAACAACTAGATGAAACGTTGCAAGCACCCTGTCAAAACATCGGCACTATTGTATCTTGGAGTAAATTTGCAAATTTCAAACTAGGTGTTTTGTTTGATTTTAAATTCTGTATCTTTAAAACATTATATTCTAGCAAACAACTGCATATAACATTTTTTTATAGGGCTTAAAAAGAGCTTTTATTTAAAATATAATTTTTTGAAATCGGGTTATAAATATGTGAGATATGCTAAAAAACCTTTTACTGCTTTAAACTCCAATATCTCGAAAACAATGCGTTTTAGGAAAACGTTGTTTATAACATTTTTTGAGCAATTTAAAATTATCTTTTATATAAGTGCTAAATTAACCAAATACAATAATAATTGCCTTAATTATAAACAAACAACCCTAAAAATAGGAGTTTTACCCTATTTTTACCCCCTTACCCCCAATCGTTTACCCCCAAAATCTAATCAGCTCATCGGTGCTAGTATTGAAAAAAATTATGTATAAACCACGGTTGGAAAAATATCTTCTCAACCTTGGTAAATATTAAGTTATATTTTATTTTTAGAACTAATCAACTTTCAAATAGTTTGGTGATGATAAATATGGGCAATGATAAAAACTTTTTGAACAAATTAACTTCAAACATTTTCAACAAACACATTGAAAATTATATTACGTAAGTTTTAGCTGTTTAAGTACCCTTCTACACACAAAAAAAAACAAAATTTGAAAATAAATATAAATATTGCCGCTGACTGTACTCAAATAATAATAATAATAATAATATTTTTTTTATGGAGAGCGCAAGTAGTCGACTTCTATTGAAGATGGAAAAAAATGCTTTGCGCTCACGTCACACACACTATCTTTTCTACGATCCATTTGCAAAAATATTAAAAATAATCCGATTTTCTAGTGAAAATAGGAAATATAAAACATATTTTTTTAGCTTGGAGTTAAAATGTTTGACGGAAAGAAGTTCTGCAAATTTACAGAAGTATTACGAGTCGAAAAATCATCAAAAGAAACAAATTCAGTCTGGGGGGTAAGTTTTTAAAAAAATATTTTTTATTTTTTTAGATATGCTTTCAGGGGGAGCTGACCCCCAATTATATAATAACACAGGTTTACAAAAAAAAAGTCAGGACTATTTGACTGGACCATGGTATTCCTAGGTATTTTGGCGCCCTGAATCAAATCCCGGGGTCAGTTTTGCCCCATCACGTCAGGAAAACGAGATTTCAAGGTCATTTGGAGGTCAAAATGGTGATTTTTTGGGAGCGGCCCCGGGACAACATCTCAACGTTCAGAAAGTATTCAAGACCCACACAGTTACCCGTGAAGTTAACAGGTCGCTTGAGATATTGTCGCGGGGCCGCTCCCAAAAAATCACCATTTTGACCTGAAATGACCTTAAAATCTCATTTTCCTGACGTGATGGGGCAAAACTGACCCCGGGATCTGATTCAGGGCGCCAAAATACCTAGGAATACCATAGTCCGGTCAAATAGTCCTGACTTTTTTTTTGTAAACCTGTGTAATTGAAGCTACCCTGACTTTTTTGACCACAAATTACTCTTTGAAACTATTTTTTAACACGTATTTTTTACTTTTAAGGTTTCAAGAACTAAGAAGAGATCTACAAGCCGTTATTGGTACAAGGGCTAATATAAACATAGCTCAAATTGAAAACTATGGCGGAGAAACGTTCCTCTCTGAAGAATTGGCTATAACTATACTTCAGGACACTAAAGAAGCATTACAAAGATGTCAGTTGGTAAGGATTTTTCCGATAAAATTTCATTTTTTCAATTTTTTTTGGTAAATTAATGACTTTCCCCTTGCATTATAGTATATTCAACTTCAAGATGAAGTAGATGCAAACAAAAGAATCGCGCACGCGGCAGCTGGCGCGTGGTTTCATTGGTTAAAACACTCGAATGTTGCGAGAGTAGGGATGTAGAAAATTAAACAGGTCAGTACGTGAGCACCTGCGATGAAGCGTACAATGCATAGCAATGGACCGTTATATAGAAATATTTTGTTTTGAGTCCTACCTTGTAACTAAATTCGTTGTATTCACGTGCGTTTGTTTACACTTATTGCATCTTGAAGTTGAATATACTAAGTAAAAAAAATCGAAAAATTTTTATTGCTTTTTTTTACGTTTCTGAACGTTTTATATCAAAAAAATATGATTTTCGTTAAAAAAAAATTCTGTCGGTCGGTCTGTGTGTCCGGGAAATTTGAGACTTTTGAACGACCTCCAATTTTTTTAGATGTCAAAACCAGAAGAAAAAGCTAGTAACGCCACGCAAATTTTGGATAGATTGCTAAATAGTTTATTGACCGAGCACGTTGATTACGCTTTGGAATTGGGCCTGCAGGCCGTTCCAGTTGTGGAGGGGGCCAAGTCGCCCCCCGTCATATATTTTTTTAATGTTGTACATCAGAGTAATAATATAACACATTTGGTCGAGAAGCAGTTTAACGATTTGGTTTTGCCGTTAGTATTGTAAGTATGAGCGAGAAGACTTCTAAAAATGTGGAAAAAAAAATAAAAAATATCGAAAAAAAATAATAATGTTTAAAATCTGAATTTGTAAGAAAACTGAGAAAAAATCTCTGTTGCGCTGTTTGGTTAAAATTTGTGACAACGAAAAATAACGGTTTGAGCTAAAGACTTTCGTCCGTAGATTTCTTATCCTATGGTCTCATGTTGTAAGAGATAGATAGATAAAGTGCTTAATTATCTTCCTGAGGCGTAGGGCTTACGACTGAGGTCCTACTGCCCGTCAAAGGGGCCAAAAAAAGTTAATTTTTGGTAATTTTTTTATCGCATGACTATTTTTTTTTGTAGGAATACCCCAAAATACAGCGATTGTATCCAAAAGAAGAAATTTGTATTGGAATGTATAGAAAAAAAAGTTAACAACGGACTGGATAGGTCTCTAAACGCCATAGCCACTTGGATAAAACTGTATTTGCAAAGTGAACAGAAAAAAAGTGACTTTAAGCCAGAAACGGACGATTTTGACACAGTTGCATCCCCTGTACGTATAAATATAATACGAACCTGAAATGTTTTGTAATACATATATTTTTGCAGGTTTTGAAAATTAAAATTCCCTGATTTCCTTGATCAAAATTAAGAATTTTACCTGACTTTAGTGCACACAAAAAAGTTTTAAAACCAAGACGCGCAAAAAATTTACATGCTGATTTGTTTTTGAGTTTTTTTTTATTAATAAATACTTGTTTTAGTAATAATTTATTATGTAGACCAGTTTTTCTTTCTATATATAAAAAAATGTAAAAAAAAGGTTTTTTTTCTATGAATTTATTAAAATTATTTAATTTTAGGCATGCAAAACTGTATCTCAGTATATTACCAACTGTATAAAAGAAATTAAATCAAATTTAGATGGAAATAATGTAACAGCAGTACTACAAGATTTGGGGATAAGATTACACAGGGTCATATATGACCATATGTTACAATTTCAATATAACACAGCAGGTAATTCTATCATATAAAAAATAATATTTGTTTTACATTGGCACTTACTGCTACTAAGAGTGCCGATGTATTGAAATCTTCGCCGAAAAGTCAAAATCTTTGACCACGTTTTTTTCACATTTCTCGATGTTTTAGACCATTCTGAGTCGAAATCAGTAAAAAAAAATTTGCGTCCGTCTGGGTTTAAACTCTCTAATTCCATTTCTACATGAGATAGGTATCGACTTGCGGTTTTTTGCATATTGTTTCTTATCGTATTCCGAAGAGCTATTTGATTTTGGGGGTAAACCCCTATTTTTAACGTTTTTTGTTTATAATTAGGCAATTATTATTGTATTTGGTTAATTTAGCACTTATATAAAAGATAATTTTAAATTAGTCAAAAAATGTTATAAACAACGTTTTCCTAAAACGCATTGATTTCGAGATATTGGCGTTTAAAGCAGTAAAAGGTTTTTTTAGCATATCTCACATATTTATAACCCGATTTCAAAAAAATATATTTTAAATAAAAGCTCTTTTTAAGCCCTATAAAAAATGTTATATACAGGTTTTGTGCTAGAATATAATGTTTTAAAGATACAGAATTTAAAATCAAACAAAACACGTAGTTTGAAATTTGCAAACTAGATGGCTCTAGTGTACAATAGTGCCGATGTTTTGTCAGGGTACTTGCAACGTTTCATCTAGTTCTTTTTTATTTTTTCTTTTTGAAAAAATAATTGCACTCGTTTTTGAATTTTTTATGTTGTAGGTGCAATGGTGGCAATCTGCGATTTAAATGAATATAGATCTTGTACTAAACAGTTAGGACCTCTAGTTACTGAACTATTTGAAACTCTACATGCTCTCTGTAACCTTTTATTGGTGAAACCAGAAAACCTCACACAAGTCTGCTCTGAAGATTCACTGGTAAGATTTTTGGTTAGTGGCCAAAAAACTTTTACCTCAAGAAGTAATTTCAGACCAATGTTTATGAAGGTGTCATCTTTTTGTTTGTTTATTTACTAACAGAAACGCGATACAGCTTTGTGGTGTAAAATGTAGATGTCGCTAGTCGACTTTCAGGCTACCTAGTAGCGATGTTGCGTAGTTTCCACCTTATCATGAATTCAAATCATTATACTTAAATTAAAAATGTAAAAAACTTTATTGTGTATACTATAATTATGTTTAATAATATAGTATATTTAAATCTATTAAAATCAAACTACTAGTTCATATAAAACTCATACAGAACTAATGTTTCTTAAAATTTACAATAAAATATTCAAAGTATATGTTTCCAATCGGCAACACTGTACCCCTGTCAGTCATTTTACGACATTAGACTGTAAGTTTACACATTATTTCTCTCTCTTTACGCGTACTAAGTGTAAACAATAGTCACTCCCCACTAGCTCCTTACCGTAGTTGGTTCACGCTTCAAACAAAGCATACGGTAGATTTCATCATGTTCCTTCTTGAGGTAAAAGTTCTTTGTTAGTGGCATATCAAACAAAAAAAAAATATTGAAAAGAAGTCTCAGTCAGAGATGGAACCAAAAATATCGCGGTTTAATCTTTTATTTTTCTTTTTTTTTAGGTGAATTTGGACAAATCAGTATTACATAATTTTATACAACTGAGAAGTGATTTTAAAGTACAAAGACAGAATTTTTTGATGAAAGTGTAAATTATATATTTTTATACCAATTATTATATTTGATATAGTGTTAAATTTAATATATTTTAGTGTTAAAGTATTTGTTTTATTATTTCTTAAATAAAAAACTACTTAAAAATATACAGTTAAAATTATTTTTTTACGTACTACGCCTGACAAGTGATCGTAAAAAAATAGTTTTATCTATAGATCACGGTTCGCCGTTATTCACTTTGGAAAATGATATGTAATGCTACGCATTCCATTAAATACTATTCACAGTAAATGGTATATTGCATTTTCTCAAATACTTCAAAAAGAAAAAAAAATGAAAAAAAAAATATATTTTTTTGCGAAACCGAAAAATTTTTGAAAAAAATAAAAAACAATTTTTTTTAATAAGATTATTTTTTGAAAAACAAAATTAAAAAAACTGTTTGAAAATTTTTCTTTTTTAAGTTTAACCCCCCATAACATTTTTTTTTTGGGGGGGGGGGTGTACCTTTGAAATTGGTAGAAATGATTCTCATAATAAAAGTAATTTTTCTGAAAAAGTTACGTTAGTTGAAATTTTCTTTCAGCTTTTTTCGATTTTTTAAAGTTTAACACAACTTTTTTTTTGGGGGATAACTTTCAAAATTGGTAGAATTAATCCTTATAATAAAAGTAATTTTTAAGTTAATCGGAACTTAATGTTTCCTGAAAATTTCAAGTTGATCGGATTATTCGTCCTCGAGTTATCGTGTCTACAAAAATCGTTACATTATTTCTTAATAAAAATAATATTTATTGGAAATTCAACAGGCTAACGACCGAGGTCTTTCTTATTTTTTTATGAAACAAAATTATATCCAAAAATTTTTTGATCTACAACGATTTGTGAAAATTTCGGAAAATTCAAGACTACCGTATACTATTCTAGCGCAAGCGTGATATATTTTAAAAAAGTCTGAAAAAAACTAAAGATTTTTACATCAAAATTTTTCACTGAGTAACCCCACCCTGATTTTTACTAAATTTTACAATTATGATCGAAAATATTTTTTAAGATACCTATGGCCCAAAATTGACCATCTGAAAAAAAAAATTGGGAAAACCAATAAAAATACTTAATATTAAAATGAAAATGTATTGGTTCATGATTACACGATTCATACAATAAAAAATATTTCTAAATTACAGATTCATAAAATCAAACCTCACAGCAGAGGATGATTATTGTTTAAATCACAATGTTTTTCAACTTAAAATAATGTAAATTGTTCTTAGATTAAGTAAAATTATCATTGTATGATTTTGGTTGGGTCTGTCTATTTTCAAACAATTATAAACCTTACACATAAGGACCTAAAAGACTAGCTTTATATAGTTACATAAGTAAAATGAGTAATTTTCAAACTGCTTGAATGAAGTTAATTAATAGGAAAAGCACAACATACATATTTCATAACCAGGCATTATTAACGCATACGATATCTATTGTTCTCATGAACCTCCCCAAGTTCACCTTTGAAATTTAGTTCAATGGAAAAGTCTAAATCTCTGTTGTTCCTGGGATTTGGCTTCATGGTGAAAATTCCATTAATTTCTTCCCCTTTTTTCACTGTCATGTAGTCTTCGAAATAGAACACGGTTTGTTTCCAATGTGTGTATGGTGCGTCTGGGGCAGTTGTGAAGCCGATTCGTTTGTGGCATTTTGTGAATTCTACATTGAAGTATGTAACTAAAGCTTGGACATAGTCATTTCTGCGTACTGCCAAGGTAAAAGGAGATGAAAAATCAAGGTCTTCTTTTTTCACTGTGTATAAATCTACTTCCTTAATTAAAGCAGGGCCTGTTACTACTTGTTTTGGGTCTACCACATCAACTAGGGGTTCACTAATAGCTACTTTACGAATTGAACTCATATCGAAACCATATACATCATCCCACCAGTTAATTTTCTCATCTTTGTATTGACGATCTTCAATACCAGTTACAAACAAAGAACAACGGTCGGGAAACAATAAACCATCTGGTTTTAGCCACTTATCCCGCGCAAATAATACTGTATCCAACATACTTTCATAGAAAAGACAGTATCCCATCCATTCCGATATGATAATATCTACACCATCTATTCCTTCCGGCAATGTAATTTCTTCAACTTTTCCTTTTACAATTGTTATAATGTGATCTAGCTTGTTAGATTCAACTATTTTTCGTGCATAGTCTACAATGTTTGAGCACTCAACAGCAATAACACGTTTAGCACCAGCTTTTGCAGCAAACATACTGAGGATTCCAGTCCCACAGCCAATGTCCATGACCACTTTCCCTTGGAACAAATGTTTATTGTGGTACATTGAGTTGCGGTATGTGAGCGTCCTGACTTCATCTTTCAACATTTCTTCGTGGATGCCAAAATGCGCGTATGAATCGAAGTAATAGTCCCTAGAAGTCATTTCGTCGGCCGGTACGTCTTCCATTCTTTCTACCTTTGAAACGTGGTTGTTTGTGGTGGGTGCTACTTCCATGGTCTCCATTTCTTTAGGGTCCTGCAAAGTATAATGCGTATTTGAGACCGGCATTGTTGAAAACACGTGTATTGAAAACAAAGTAAATAATTTTGAGATTATGCTTGGTACGGGCGTGACCAACTACGAGATGAGGTTGACCCTCGGTGAAATACTAACGGAAAATGGCTTACCTGCCGTCAAAAAAAATGAACAAAGTAGTCTTATTGGCGCGGAAATAAATGCTTGTTTGCCGTTATAGGAAGTTTGACGTGCGACTAGCAGTGATTTTAATTTTGTCCCTAAAAATGCTTGTTTCAGGCTAGCCAAAACAAATTGGGTAATCGGCTTTTAAAAGGAAAAAGCTGTTTTTCAGAAGAAATTAATATTAAATAACAACAGGAAATATTCCGGTAATGTATTAAAACTGTACTTACTTTCAAAGACTCCTTAACAGCTTTACTTTCAAAAATAATCGTATCGTTAATTTCACATGACGCCATTTTCCAAGCCGGTTTACCGCAACTAACTTCACTTTTATCAGTGGCAGACTGGCCATAAGGACAAGCCGACGAAGGCCGACCTATTCCCACTGCTGAACATGCCCTATTCATCTTAGTTCTATTTTGGGCAGTACGGGCCCCATTTTTATAATCTGATTTATTTTTTAGCCGTTTTACTAGCTCCTTTTCTCATTTTACCGAACCAGCTTCATCACACCAGTCCGCGCCTGACTGCCATAACGCTCCTTTGTTTTCGCGATTTGTCTTTCCCCTATCATGTAAGAAAAAGGGAAAGTTTTGTGCTTGTAAGAAAAATTTTATTGCTTTTTTTACGTTTTTTAACGTAAAAAGAAGCCAACTGCAGCGCGCTACAGCGGCCTGACGGCCATACATCCGCTTCGGTCTATCTATCCAGAAAATGTATGACCATGCATGCATGCACCATGGTGCACGTTAGCGTAGGCTAGCTAACTTGAGAACGCTTTGAGCTTAAGACTTGCAATTCGGAGTATTGTTTTCGCAAGGTTCTCAGATGGGGTTGTTTTAGCCAAAATATGGGTAGGCCAGGAGATACATAGCAATACATGTTTTTGTAAAAAAAAATTTTTTTTTTTAATTTCTTTTTAATATTTTTTATAAATCTACAAATTAACTATTTAAAAGGGAAATTATTGTATATAATTTTTAAAAGTTTGAAATAGGCTACGTTTACACCGTACGGACTTTATTTTAAGTGCAGGTTCTTTTTATCTTTCTATCTTTGTTTATAGCATTTTGTAAACAGAGATAGGTAGATAAATAGTACCTGGACTTAAAATATAGTACCCACGGTGTAAACTAAGCCAATTAAATGTAAAATAAATATTTACTTTATTTAGTTAAGTAGACTTAAACAATAAATGTTGAATTTTAATTAATTAAAACACAAAATTTAAATTTGGTTTATAAATAGAATACAATATTAAGTATTATAGTTAATTAACGCCGTAGTTTTCTGAGATTTGGCTTTTTAACCTAAAAAATACTCGAAATCATTAATGGTTTTGATACATTTTTGAAATTTTGTGCTATCAGGGGTACTTATCACTATAGTGATCAAGATCACCCAGTGCAGGGCGATCAGAGCCGGCCTCGAGGGAGGTCTTCTAGACAGCGAAAAAGTTTTTTTCGAGGTTTTTTTTTCAGAGAGGTAAGGGCCTTTTTTATTTTTTTAATCGTCAAAATTTTCGGGCTGGAGTAAAGTATCAAAATTTTCAACCAAAATTTTTTGTTTTGAATAGGGGTGCCGAACCAAACGCTTGCTTCAGGGCGCCGAAATGCAAAGGCCGGCCCTGAGGGCGATGACAAGGACCCCTGATAGCACAAAAATTCTAAAAATATTCTAAGAATGTGCCATCTCAAACTTCTTTTTTACTGACCTCAGTCGAAAAGTGATTCAACGAAATTAATGGATATAAAGTGGGTCTTCCATGGGCACACTGAAACGGCAAATCGCATGTCGATAAATCTTTTAACAATGTTTCACATTCTATTTTTGATAACGAATCGCCAAATTTGATAGCTCCTAATAAAAATTAAAAATATACAATCAATGATTTTTTTACCGGCTTTTTCGTTCCCGATATATTTGAATTCAAAAAAGCGACTATACTTTTCGTAAAGAGTAGGCGACTTTAGTCCTTAGTGCACGAGAATTAAGTTTTTTTGACGACGCGAAGCGAAGTCCAAAAATCAAGGACTTGTCGCAAACGAGTTGCGAACAACATTTTTCGTTCGATCTACAGTCTAGACTCTTTAAAAATGTATATTTTAAAGAATTACCTGTGTTTAATTTTGAAATTTCAAAATTTTATAAACGTCAAATGACTTTTGTCAAAATGAAAGCTATGTGTACTCGTTTGGATAAATGAGTGTACATAGTTGTCATTTCATTCAAATATGCACTATGTACTCGTGCGATAGAAATATATCGATATATTAGGATCCTAACGAGGATATATAGTGAACATGCATTTTTCTTTATTTCGTGTACACTAGGTCGTACGAAAAATATTATTTACCTCGACAAGCTTCTAAATTCAAAATATTCTGCATCAATTTGGGCATAATATTTGTAGCCCCCTTTGACGTGCTCATAGTTTCAATAATTTCTTCAATGAGAATTTTTATATATTTTTCTAACGTCGACGGATCTTTCTATAAATTATTAGATTTAAATTAAAAACTTTTTTTTTAACGGTCAAATCTCGTTTTTTAAAATAAATATACCTCGTTTTTAAATCGGTTATGTATGCACAGTGGAATTTTCGTTATATTTATAAAATTAGTGAAAAAATTCACCGTAAAACCAATCGAGTCCAAGTATTTTTCTTGATTTTTCAGTAATACTATATCGTTTTGTGTTATAAAGATTGTTATGTGCTTACAATCTATTCTTGAATTATTATATTCTAAAAAATGAGAATACAAATTAACAAAGGGGAGAGGTGTAAACAGTGTCGGACTGGGAAGCCCAAGGCTAGTGAGGGGCCTCCAAAAGTGGGGGCCACGTGAGATTTTTCTCACTATCTCACCTGTCCAGTCCGACATTGGGTGTGAAGGCCTGTAGCCAGAAATAAATGACAGGGGTTTCAGGGGACAAAAAGATTTGAACAAAGTCTCAGGGGGCCTAGGTGTATCCATGGAAGGTTGTAGTAGGGGTAATTACCGCTCAGTGATCCAAAAAAAAACACGAGAAAAAAGGACGAACATCCTAATGAAAAAATAAATTGGTAAAGGCGCCCAATTCATCACCCCCGGGCTACTCAATTTTTTTCAGGAGGAGCAACTAATACAAAAATTAATAGTTTAAAGATAAAAATAGGAAATTTGACAATATAGATGTTATGGAGAAATTTTTAAACATGTTGATACTAAGTATCCCATTAAAAAAAAGATTATTTCTGAAAAAAACCGAAAGTAATAGATTTTCAAAAAATTATGTCTGAAGTAAATTGAACATGAAATAAATAAATAAAATAAAAGAAGAAGGGAGGCTGTTAAAAAATATCCCATTAAAGGTATGTATAGTAGCTGTCAGAGATTTTTTTAACAGTGATTATTTTTATTTTAGATTCATTTAAACTAATGTATTTTTATCCAGTCCACGTGGACTGATTCTAGCCAGTTAACGTTCGACCCTATCCAATAATATTTCACAAAAGATTTAGCCACACCCACAAGGAATTTGTAGCAATAAATATTTACTGGACCGGCTTTAATTTGTTTTATTTGTGTTCTGTACATCAAGCTATATAAGATAAATACGTATTTAATATAATAAAATTTAGTTACGTCCCTGTCTCACATTAATCTGTTTTAAAGGTAAACATTCTACTATAAATGTGACACCAACTATACTTGCCTATTTGCAGATAATGCAGTCGTATTCTTTCGTGAACAGCGTGTTGATCAAATAAAATTAATAATTTTTCTTTTTTGTCGAGTGCTATAATGAATTTTTTATCACACTGATTAATCACCGATATATTATTGAACATATCTTTGGAAAATATTTTTATGTTAATAAGTTTAAGGTGTTTTGGTATTTCTGCAACACTCGGTATATTTTGCTCGAACAGTTTGGTTTTTTCTTTGTATAGATCTTGGAAAAATTTATTTGGATCTAGAAAAAAATTATGAATATTTTTATCTTTTTCTTATAACAAATATTCGCAGCTTTAAATTTTCTTCAATAACTCGCAAACAAAAAATCTTCGGACTTTTTAGGAAAACCTGAATTTTTGGTCGCTGAATCCTAGGAAATGGGCTAAGAGTGTCAAAAACTACATAACTTGTAAATTATTTAATATAAAAAAGTTTACTTTTACGAAAAACTAGCTAATATAATAACGTACTCTCATTCCAAATTTGAAGTGATTCTTTACATTTGTTAAATGTGCTTCTGCGAAGCCATTGCTCGCAAAAGGCTACAATATCTAGAACAGGTATACCCAAGACCTGCAGATATTTCCCAAGTAGCCCCCGAAAAAGTTTGATGTAGACTAAATTGCAAAGGGGATTCACAATAGATCTCATTGGTCGCAGTGATTTGAAAGGCAGTACCATGCCCCACAACCCCACCTAGCGGGTCCACGTTTATGTGTTATAACTTTTTAACAAAATTTGTTATTTAATAAAGATAAAAATAAATTATAAAGTTATAAGATCTTATAAGTTATAAGTTTTGGCACTCCTAGCACATGTCCTTAAAAAATGCCCTACCTAAACCCGCCGCAGATTTTTCTCACTGAAGGTTTTCGATATAAGTAGGACTAAAACGACTAAACGGTTATTTTTGGTTTCAGTGACCCAAAATCTATGAAACAAAATTTGCGGGTAAGAATACCTTCTAATGTACCTTTTTCATTCAGATAGTTGTTCCATTTGACTGTCAGTAGCTCATTTTCGCAAGACTGAACAATAGCAGCATGCAAATTTTCTCTAGCTCCAGTGCTCATAGGTTGATCAAATAATTTGAAATCGTTGAATAAAATGGGCGACAAGCCTTTCGGTATGAATTCTAGCCTTTTGTTTACTGTATACGTTTTTTCTTCCAATTTTGGCGTTTGGGCCGTTGTCATACCTAAATTTAATAAATGGTATAAGGGCAAGGCCGGATTTACTGAATTTTCTGCCCTAGGCAATAGATGCCCACATGCTTATCCCAAAAAAATATTTATAACAAAAGTAAAAAGGGAATTCTCTAAAATCTTGAGCAAACTTTAGGCACTTACTTAATGACCAAAAAAAGGGCGTCAACTCAAAATTTGCCGTCCTATGCAAAAGCCTAGTATTGCCTAATGGAAAATCAGGTCATGTTAGTATAGGGGTAAAAAAAATAGCAAATAGGGAAAGTGCGCCGTGTTTACATACATACCGGGTGTTTTTCAAAGGTGGACCGCCCCTATAACTTGTTTATTTCTGGAGATAAAAGAATGCAATTTATAGGGTGTCTATAAGACCATATTTTAAGTCGTGTAACTTAACGTAATTTTTTTTTGCTTCCGGTTTAACCGGAAATGACCCGAACTTTTAAATGGAACACCCCGTATATTTTTACATATTTGGATTCTCCATTAAATTGTGTATTATCTCAAGTTATATTCAAAATTTGACAAAAACTTAGGATAATACACAAAGTTTAATGGAGAATCCAAATATGTAAAAATATACAGGGTGTTCCATTTAAAATCAAAAGTAGTGGTCGTTTCCGGTTAAACCGAAAGTGAAAAAAAATTACTAGGTGATATAATTCAAAACATAGTCTTATAGACAATATGTAAATTTCATTCTTTTATCTCTAGGAATAAAAAAGTTATAGCACTTTTCCACGAATTTAAATATTTTAAAATTCCAGGTTTAAAAAAAATCCCTAATATTCCTCTGAATTCTCTTTGTCCACCCTGTAGACCTACCTGTTCTCTTATTGATGTAATAAACATTGCCATCATCAACAACTTGCACCCATTCCTTGTTCAAAAATTTACCACTGTTCTGTTGAGTAAGTGATTTCTCAAAATCAGACAAAAGTTTCCGTTTTTCAATATTCAGATCATTTTCTAATATATCGTTTTTCTGTTTTTCGCTTAGAGTTATACATAATTTTGATTCTCCACTGGGCATATAGGTTGTGTTACTGGTATAAACTGGCATCAGATCATTATTTTGGTCTTGGATACTCAAATCGTTTAAAAATAATATTTCTTCTTCAGTATGGTACCTTAATTTTTTATTATTTGAGTTTTTCTCGGGAGAAAAACTCGGGAACAAAATTTCACTTCTGTTTTCATCCAAAAAATTTTCAGGATTATTTTCGAAAAATCTGCTTTGAGTACTCATGAATTTTGGTTGAAAATTACCCGTATTTATTACACTTTCAGATTTTTTTGATGCTGAAGTGAAGAATTTACTGAAAGTTTCATTCGGGTTGGATTTCTGAACTTTTGGAGTGATTATAATTTTTCTATCTCTTAAAAAATCCATAAAATTTGTAGACTTAGTTTTTACAGCTCCATATTTTGGTCCTTCATTCAAGTTTTGAGTTAATTTACTTAAAAAATTATTTGGTTTTACAAAATTTTGAAAATTGAAATTTTCGTTTAAGCTATTTTGGTGAGTATCAACTTCTTTTTCTATACATTTGGATGCTTTTTTTAAATTTTGGTTCAATGGCGTCAAATAATCTTTTGGAAAATTTTGAGTGTGATGGTACTTTTTGGATTCTGCTCCATCAACATGATTATTTTTATCAATATTAAAACCAGTATCATCTTCAAAATAAATGGATTTTTGATTCTGAAATACATTTTGATTTGGTTTTGTTAAACCTGTCTTCTCAGTGTGAAAATTTTGATTTTCTAGAACCTTTTTCTTTCCTGCTTCAAGAATATTTTTATTAAAAACATTATCTTCTTCATCATACATATAATTTTTATTTTTATATACGTTTTGGTTAAATTTTGGCAAATAATTACTGGTAGTACCAAAATTTTGATTAAAGACAGTCAAGTAGTCATCAGGATTTACAACATTTCTGGATCCCTGGTAAATTTTTGGCTCAATTATTTTTTGATTCAAATTTGCTTTCGGGCCTAATTCTTTAAAAACATTTTGGTTTCTTTGGGTTAGGTAGTCAACACGATTTTCAAAATGTTGAAATCCAATTAAATTTTCTGATTCTTCATAAATATTTTGATTCAAAGCATTTTCTTCAATATATGGAGTCAAACCCAAAAAGTTTCTTCTTCGTTCGTGGTCCTTTTCAAAATTTTGCATCCCTAATTTTCCAGAGATGGGACTTAACGAGTTTTGAAACAGGTTTTTCAATTTTGCAGGAAAAACATTGGTTTTTAAACTTTTGAAATCAAATATTTTGGATTTGTTGCAATTGCAACAGTTTGGAATATTTTCAAAATTGAATATATTTTTATTTTTTGGGGTTGGAAAAGCTATTGTAAATTTATCAACTTCTGTTGACATATCTGCATCAATGTTTTCCAAAATTTGTAATTTTGGTTTCAAAAATTTAAAATCTGCATCTATCGGAGAAGTTTGAACTGATTTTGATACCAAGTTAGGAATGTATTTTTTTATAGCAGTTTCCACCGATTTTTTGGTTGATACACCCATTTTTTTCTTATATGTATCGTTCAATCTTTTTATTTTTTTAGTAACTTTAACAGAAACGGACATAGTAGTGTTCATTTCATGTAAAGTGGTTCTTAAGTTATTTTCCATTACGAAATTTGATTCCATTATGGTTTCACAACTTACATCAGTTGGCGGTAGTTTTTGAGTTTCATCACTGTAGACTTGAGTCGATTTCAGAAACATATCCATTATTAATTCTTTTCCCGAGTTTTCATTTTCATTTATATTTAAGATTTTCTTGGGTTGTTCAAGTTCCAGATTTTTTGAAATGTGCACCTTTTCCATCTCAAAACAGCTTTCAATGGGTTCCTGTTGGTTCTTCTTGTAAAAATACTCCAGTGGTAAAGGGTTCGTGAGTTTCGGTTCGAAAGGTTTTTGCATTAAAGAATCCAGCAGTTTTTGTCGGTTTTTGAGTATTTCATGTTTTGATATCTTTGGGTTTGGTAATATTTTCTTGGTATTTTCTGAACCATACTCATGTGCAGGCAATTTAAAATATTTTTTTTCCCTTCTGGTACCTCGGTTTGAAGCAATTTTATCTCTAAAATCTAAAGAATTTTTTTCTTTAACGCAGCTTTCTTCAAAACCAGAAATACGTTTATTTCTGTTTGCAGGCATTTTAAAGAAATCGTTTTCCTTATTTTTTTGGTCGCATTTTTGCTTTCTGAACTCTACGGGGTTTTCTTCAAAAACCATCTGTCTATTTTCGACCAATCTATTATTTATTTGGTCATCTTTTGAAGAAATTTGTCTTCTAATTTCCATAGGGGTTTCTTCAAAAACAGCAAATTTGTTTCTCTTTTCAAGCGTTTTAAAGGTTTCTTTTTCTTTATTTCTTTCGTCGTCTTTTAAAGCAATTTGCCTCCTACATCCCAGAGGGTTTTCTTTAATATAATTGCTTTCTTCAAAAGCAGAACATTTGTTTATATTGTCAAGTATCTTAAAGGCATCCTTTTCTTTTTTTCTTTGGTCGTCTTTTGAAGCTATTTTTCTTCTATATCCCACGGGGTTTTCTTCCTCAAAAGCATAACATCCGTTTTTGTTCTCAAGCATTTTAAATGCGCTTCTTTCCTTATTTCTTTGGTCGTCGCTTGAAGCAATTTTTCTTCTACATGCCACAGGGTTTTCTTCCTCAAAAGCATAACATGTGTTCTGTTCAAGCATTTTAAAGGCGACTCTTTCTTTATTTCTTTGGTCGTCTTTTGAAGATATTTGTCTAAATTCTACTGGGTTCTCCTCAACAGAGTTCCTATCCTCAAAAATAGAAATATCCGTTGCCTTTTTTTTTCTATCACGTTTAGGAACACTTCCGTATTCTTTATCGTTGTTTTCTTCGAAAATAAACTTTTCCCTGTTTTCCGGTGTTATAAAGTGTTCATTTTTCTCTTTAATTTTCTGGCTGTATTCCTTAAAATGCTTTGAAATATCTGTAAACTTGACAGATCCAGAATTACAATCAGCTAAAGCAAAGACATTATCATTATTTTGTGTCGTATGATTTTTTTCCTTTTTCTTCTGATTTTCAGGTGAAGGCTCTACTGTTTTATTATAAATTGATTCAGAATATATTATATCTGGATTTCCGAAACTTTCTACAGATCGATTTTTTTCTAAACTGTTGTTTCCTTCTATTGCCTGAATTATATCATCTGATAGATTGTTGTTGCTATGAAAATTATTCACTTTTTCATATAATTTTCGTTTAAAAGCGGTGCCTTTTACGGCTCCTTGTAGGTTACTTGCACTTACAACACTGCTAGGTTGTATCGCTTGGTTTTTCTTTTTCTGTAGTTTTTCCTCTTTTGCCTCATTCCCAGTGAAACATTTCATAAATTTTTCGATACATTTCTCTATAAGTGGCCAATCTTTAAACAAGACTTCGGTTTTGGATGATTTTGATAAAATATCAAACTCAGAATTCGAACATTTTATATTTATAACGAAAATCGGATATTTTAAAACATTCTTAACCAATAAACTATTAACATCTTTATCTTTTTTTCTAGATTTTTCTGTTTTTCCTAACTCATTGATATAGTTTTGTATTTTGAGGCTGTGAACTGGTCGTTTGTTAACGTAAATATACTGAGATGATTTATTGGTGGAAAACTCTTTATAAATGATTCCTTCAATACATATTTTGTTCTTAGAAATTTTTAATCTAGTAAAATTTTCAGCAACTACATCAGTATGAATACTAATAAAAGCGGCAATAGAATGTTCGTGTCTTTTACTATTAACAATAAGATTTCCTGTAATATCATCACGTAACGTGAAACAAACGCCAGGATGAACCAAAGTTAAAGATTGAACGTTTTGTTTTAGATCTTCTAAAATTAGCTCCTTCTTTGAAACTTTTTTTCTGACAGGCATGTTGTAAAATAAATCTACCACGGTAATTGTGGTACCTAAACTTGGACGACTTTTACTTTTTACAATGCTAGACTTGTTGTTTGATATTGTTTTTGTGTATGTTTCTGGATCATGTTTAGATTTTGTTGTTATATCAACAGATTTAGAAATTTGGCTGATACTGTACAACCCTTCGCCTTTGAAACCAAAATAGGGCAATTTTTTTTGTAATTCTTTTATATTATACAGTTTGTTTGTCATATATTTTTCTCCTACTTGTTTTAGATCTGTTTTTTCAATACCAGTGCCATTATCAACTACTTGAACACGGTATGTTAGCAAATTAACTCTGATAGCGATATTCTTAGCTTTTGCATCTAGACTATTTAAAATCTGAAGACAAAAAAAAAGCTTTTGATAGGGATGTACATGATAAAAAACGGTTTTGATTTTTTTAGTTTTTTTTTATATATAAACGAATTTACAACTAATAGATAAACATGGTTATGCTGCAGGTCCTGGTCCAATGGATAATTACCAGATTCTGGCAGCCAGGACCCAACATGTGTATTAAGTTAATACTATTAACTATCAGAATAAAATTGTAAAATATTCACAAAATGTAGAACGCAATAAATTAACGCGGATCCTAACGTAACTTATTTGTGACTTTTATCTGAGAGTCAAACCAAATTGAAGTTCTAAATATTGTTATAGGTAGTAATATTTACTACTTTGCAAAAATGTATTAAAAAATCAATATGAAGTTGTAGCAAACTGTGCAAATTTAACAACAAAAGACAGTTTATTATTTAAAAACATGGGACAAAAACTAAAAATAAAAAACTGTTTTAAAACCAAGTACTAAAAAAAAACGATGTTTAACATCCCTGGCTTTGATAAATCAAGCTGCAGCTTCACAAAAAAAAAATTATTAGGTATCCAACAGGGTTGCGGTATATCGCTACCCATGGGTGGATTTAGGGGGGGGGGAAATGCTCCCCCCGCGATATATATTACCATAGCAGTACCTTCAAAATTATATTTTTGGTGAAGGCACGATTTTTTTCCTTATGGATGCCCCCCCTTAAAATGAAATAAATCCGCCCGTCACTACCTATAAATGTTGGCAGAGGTTATTTTAATAAACACAAAAGGTACAGTGGAACAATTGGATTTGTGCAGTAGATATAAAATAAATACATATGTTACAAAAATAATAAACAATATTATTTATTTATTTTTTTTGCCTGAGATGCGTTTTCGTATGTTTTGGCATTTTTCAAGATTTTAAAATTTTGAACCTTAAAAACGAAAAAAATGTTTCATGTTGGGAATTTCGGTAGGTTTCTTCTGTTAAATGCCTATTTGAACCAAAATCAACAATAATTTAAAATTCTCTGTTCATTGATCATCAAAAATCAACAAACTTCTGTATTTAAACTTGAAAAACTAGAAAATTTTGCCTGCGGCGCATTTGAATTCTGTCACTTCACAATTCGAAAAAATTAAGGATAAACATTTATTTAGGACTACATTTTTGTGAATGCGCCACATCCTTTGTTGAATTCTGCGGTGTGAAAAAGAAACTTAAAATAACCCGTGAATTTTGGGCTGCTGAACCCGAATCTGGTCGCAGAATTTCCTCATCACGTGACGTGATCCACGTCAGGTTTTCGAAAAAAAACTAATTGAAAAACGCCAAAAAATGAAAACTTTTCGTGATGTTGACACTGTTTTTCACAAAAACCCAACCGGACAGCTCCAATGTGCAGCCAGACTTGGATTCAGCAATAAAAATCCGTAAATATATGATAATTTCGTATCAGCGGAAGCGATATAGCACAACCCTGTTGGAAACCTAATTTATTTTTTGTAGAGCTGTGTAATTAATATGTATATTGATTTAAATAATAAAATAAATAATATTTACCAATTCTACAATACATTGAGTAACACAAGTTATGTTTAAACTGCTAGTTATTCGCGAAACAACATTTCTTTCCAACTTTTTAACCTCCATCTTTGTTTTTGAGACAGTTAAAAAAAATCAAGTTACAACTGGTAGTTACCAACCTTTAAAAAATATGATGTTACTTTAATAAAATTTTATATATTTTACTTAAAATAACATGTATATGTATAATAATAAATAAAATGATAGGAATGAACTTCATATTCATATATAATTTCTGGACTAGCAAATAAATGCAGGTAAAATTTATATAAAAATTGTTTTAATATCAAGTTGACAACTTGATAATGTTTTTCAATTGTTTTAAAATTTAAAAAATACCTAGTTTCCTTGGTTACCTTTAAACATCTTCATTTGCTTTCAAACGTTGTTGTTGTGTGTAGGTAATTTTCAGCATTTTCAAGTTTTCTTGAAGAGATTCTACTTCCTCAAATCTTTGAGCTTTTCTAGCCTGATCTATGTAGTTCCTGACAATGTTCATCTGTTGAATTAAAGGGTCTTCCTCAGATTCAACTGAATTTTCTGCAAAATTTGCTGGTGTCCATCCTGTGGTAATGGTAACTTTCTTCATAGCTGCACTGGGAGCAGGTAAGTCATCATCTACTAGCTGCCTGGCTCTTTCTTGCTTTATTTTTTCAAATTCAGCTACTGTTGGTGGTGCTGGAAGTGTTAGAAGATAGTCTTTGATATAAACAGAAGTAGCTTTCCTAATATTATTCTGTAATGCAGCTGCTTTGGGCATTTCAGGGTCTACAGGTAATACAGAAATTTTTTTGCACAATGTATCCATCATCTCAGCCTGTTTTGCAATAACTGCTCTTATATTTTGAGCATCTTGAAGCATATGTGTTGTTTTGCCTGCAGTTAAAGAGTTGTACACCATTTGGTACATTTTTAATGAGTTTTCTATTTGGGATCTGATAGTTTGAAGATGATTGTATAATTGACATATTATTGGTTGCATCATTTGTTCGATTTGAACTCGTCTTCTACATTCCAGCATCTCTAAACAATGATTGCATATTCTTAAACTGTCAGATTCCTTACTGGATCCTGACTCTCTAGTATTGTGGACTGGGGCAACAATTGTTTCTGAAAAAAACAGTACAAAAATTGATGTTATATAACATACCATTATTCTTTAAACTTACGGGCAGTATCATAAGAGAGGAAATAAGAGCAAGAATTGCACATGATGCTTCCACAAAGTCTGCAATGGTGCTGTCTTCTTGTAATATTAAAACTCGAGGCACAAGAAGGGCACCTAGAAACATGAGCACCATCTATCCATGCAACTAGCTCCTGTTCTTGTTGCTTTCTGTCTGAGCCATAGAACCTTAATAATCTATCAAGTCTAATTACCAATTTATTAGTTTCTGTTGTCCTGTGGTCCAGTCTTTCCCTTCTAGTCGACTTGAAATAATCTGTATGTGTTGTAATATGTCCAGGTTCTTGGGGCTCGCTGAATTCAACATAATATTTTTCTAACCTAACTTCTTCTTTAAAAGATTCTAAATCATTGTCGTCTAGTTTCAGGATTTTCTTTTTAGCTTTGCCGTAAAAATCTACAAGCGAAAAGTGGATAAATAAAGAAATAAACAGGTAAATTCTAACCTTACCTTTGATAGATTTTAGGACATCCTGCTCCTCGGAATGTAAGTCTTGGAAATGGGTTATTAAATTGTTGGGCGAACGTAAATCTTTATGGCATATTGGACATATAAACCCCTCTTGAATCGCTTCTGCCATTATTTTAATAATTAAGGATTAATTACCCACCCCCCACCAAAAGTAAAATTCACGTTGGCTGCATTGCACTAACATTTTTTTACTGTTGGTATCACTGTTAATAAAATATCTTTGACATCTATGAGCGAATAGCGGAACTAGTTTTAGTTACCAGAAGATGCTGCCCTCCGTAGCGGAATGTTGAACACCTTGCTTATTTGCATGCATGTGCTTGTGCGGCGTTTATGATTTTACGTTATAAAAAGTTGCAAAAAGTGATGCTTTAAAGTGTGTAGTGTATGGTTAAAAAAAAAGGAAAAAGGAAGCGTGATTTATCTATGGAAGGTAAGTGATTTTCAAAACAAAGTCGGAAAGTCCATGTCAGACTGTCTTTATAGTGATGGACTCTCGGATAAACTCTTATTAAATTTTGAGTATTCGAGGGTTATAGAGTCAATCAAGGATTACCATTGATAACTCCAAGGTCTATTTTATGTTATAATTATGTTTTTACACACAAGCATAAATAGTACCTTCCGGCAGTCCCGTAAGCATTGAGTCCAAAGCTAGGTTGACGGCTTATTTCTTTCCAATATATTGGAGGGAAATAGCAGAATTTTGGAACTGGGACAGATATTTAGAGAACTTCCATTTTTTTTTAATCTACAGTTGCAACCAGTTATACTTATTTCTTTTATTAAATTAGGACTTTAACTTTAATTTTATTGTTAGGGAACAGAAGGTAAATGTCGGCCTGTGGGGGGTAATGGCGGCCATCTCATATCCAACGAACTAATAACTCTTCTCTCTAGAATAGGCATTTCATTTGTAAAAACTGACAAAAACGTAGCCAACATATACATTTGTCTTACTCGCACAGTTTTGTTCTAGCAGAGACAACAATAACAGTTACTGGTAACTGTTATTGTTCAGGCCTGAATATACCTACTATTTGTTTACAAACAAACCGAGATGTTGGCGATACTTTATATTAACGGTATGCGTATTCTAGTGGTTTTTTCACGGGTTCATTACGGCGGCGTAAAAAATACGCCGTGTCTGTAAGTAGGTACGCATTAATAAAAAGAATAGAGTTTATTCATTGCAAAAAATATATTTTTTTTTTAGTATTTTATTTTTATGTTGTTTAAAAAGTCAAAATGAACAATAAATAACATTATAGTACAAATTATATAAATAACTCATTTAAATATTATGTTCTATTGCATTAATTATTAAATAATTAAAGCTATAAAGAACACGTTTCACGAAAAAAAGTTTGAAACTTTGAAATTGTTTAAAGGGAGGCGTAGTTTTTACGCCTTGTCTGTAGTAACGTTCCATAAATAAGCTGTCTGTGGCAGGGGGGTTTAAGGGTTAATTATAATAAAACGAATATAAGTGTTTTATGATTATTTTACTTTTATTTATTTATTTACAAATTAGTTTTTAAATAACATATTATTTACAGGTAATGTACGTTTTCTTCATCTTTTTTTTATCAAATAAATATTCATAAATTCATTGCAATAGATTATGTGATACACATTTTCGCTTGTAAAAATATTTATACATATCGTTATTATCGTTATTTTTCTCATCTAAAATTATCATCTACAAATCAGCGACAATGTTCAACTTTTTTTAAACAAAAGAATATACAAGATAACATATTAATTTTAATTTAAATTACAATATGGTACAAATATTTTAATATAGTTTTTAATATTGCTCACCCCCATACGCTAGGGCAAAGGGGGGTAATTCGGACCGGCATGCCGAATTGCCCCAAGCATTCCCCAACCCAATTTTATGAATTTTTGGACCATTCGTTATATAAACCGTTTTAAGGTTTTGTATAGATTTTTCGCCTATTAAGGGCCAATAGATCAGTTGCTTGGATACATACAATTGTTTATACAATTTGACATCGTTGTATCCAGATAAACTTACATAACCTCAAATAATTTTTTGTTAAAACTGGTGGTATCGCAGCGTTGACAGTGAATCTACTTGAAATAATCTTAACCTATATTTTATAGAATAACTGTGTCGGGCTGTGTTGGTCCAAAATTTATAAATTTGCGTTACGTAACTGTCCCCAACATTGCCCATATATAGGGTGATCAATAACTGACATGCCAAAATTTAAGAGTTGATTCTGCATCCAAAAAGTCCAAACTTTTTTATGTGTACTTTTTTTGGATTTTTTGTAAAAAATATGGATTCCTTAAGTAAAAATACATAAAAGTAACATTTTGTGCCACTAAAAATTTTACTTTTTAAAAGGCTATAACTCCTTTAATATTAAATTTAGGTGTTTTTGTGAGGAATACTTTTTTGCTTAGTTTGGAGTGAAGAATCGCCCTGAAGCATTAAAATTTTATTGGTGCTTTTTTTGTTCTCCATTCAATATGTCCATCTTCGAAGGGCCGCAGGTCCCTTAGGGCTCATTTCCGGACTAACTTTTATAGTAACTTTTTCATATTTTTGGATGTAGAATCACCTATTAAATTTTGGCATGGCAGTTACTGATCACCCTATATAACAATAAACAAAGAAAAATCTATGCAAATGTCTTTAGGTAAAGTTTGTTTTTTATTCATACGTATTTGCTGATTTGTGAAATCTGTCTGTCGGTCTGTCCGGGTAACTTTGTTACTGCCATAACTCCAGAACGTTTTGGCATAAAATTTGGACCATTTGTTTCTTATCCATTGTTCTCGGATGAGATTTTTTTTTGCTAAAACCTTTTTGGCAAAACCGGCGCGGGGTAAGGAGGTAAAAACTATTAATTTTTGCGATATACCTATCGCTTGGGCCAAGTATTCTTTTTTTAGCAGCAATATTTTAGAGCTGATCATGTCTTAAAAAAACTGAATATGTATGAACGAAAAACAGATCTAAATAATAAATAATTTTTATTGAATATCAATTTTTTTTAATATATATTTTCTTAAATATCACATTTACATTGATTTTTTGTCAAACAATGTTTTACATAAAGATTTATGATTTTTACTATAATAGAAAATATAATTAAATGCAAAAAATGTATATTAAAAACAAATAAATAAGTAGTACTTAAAATAATAGAAACTAAATGAAATGTTATAAAATCTATCGTAACACAATTTTAATACGACAAAAAAATTCAAATTTAAACAGTTTAAATTAAACTGAACATTTCTTGAAAACAAACCTTTTTAAGAATAAAAAAATACCTAGTACGCCCTAGGTATTTTTTAATAATTTATATGAAAAAAATAAATATGTATAGAGAGATTGTTACACAGCAGAGATTTTACTATTTGAAAATTATAGTAAAATATAATACTTTAAACTATTTTAGTTTACATATTGCACATTGAGGTTTTTTTGTTGGTCATTCGCCGTAATTACTGATACATTGGGTGTAAGATAATTATTTTTAGAATTATCCTTAGTCAATTTTTTTTAATTAAATGTTGAAAAAATTTAATCTTCATTGAACTTTTTTAATATACCGTGCGATTATAAAGTGCCGAACAGTTTGAAAAGAAAATACTCTTCGTTTGAAGCCACGCCTCTGTTAGAGTTGTTTGCGACAAGCCCATGCGATTGCTACGTATAACAGCTCGGTGGCCAGTAAAATGCACACAGCTTTCTTGCATTTTACTCATCGCTAATGCCAGTTTTGCATTAAAAAGTGTTCGGCACTTTATAATCGCACTGTATATATAAATAAACTATAGGTACTATTGAATTAAAACGTTTTGTTAGATGCGATATAATTTTCTTTACACTTGATGTATCAATGGTCACGGTTTTTTATTATCTATGTCCCATAATTTTTGGGATACTTTCATATGAACTATGGTTGCAGTTGGTAGTATTAAAGCAGACTGGCAACATTACGCATAAAAATAAACTCAGGGACGGACGGTGCTTTTGAAATAAAAAGTTCTTAGTCATATTTTTTTCATATAGTTGCCTCAATGGAGATTTCTACAACTAGAATTATGAAACAAAAGACGTCTACTCTATCTCATTTGTGCTACACTTTTCAGCCAACCAAATAAATACTGTATTTGTTTTTCATACAACAAATACAGTATATGTTTGGCCGGAAAGTGTAGCACTGAGCGGCACGAACGAACATAGCTAATGTGAATCTGTAGAATAAGATAATTCTACTAAAATTTAGATGGCGCCAGTAATTTCTTCTACAGTTACACTTTTCGCCCGGCGAAGTAAATATTGTATTTGTTCAACAAAGAACAAATACAGAATTTGTTTGGTTGGGTGGAAGTGGGAGTGTATGTATATCTTCTATCCTTTTTGGGTAGAACTTTTGTCCCTGTCTAATCTAACGGGAGAAATCGCCATTTTAATCAACCACTTTTTCGAATTCGTAAAAAAATACAGATATCCGAGTGAGGTTTTTCGAATTGAGGTAAAATAGTTATTTTTGTATTAAGAGCGAAAAATGACTGGATTCTGCTTGAGCGTGGAATTTGCTGATCGGGGCGTCTAGCCGAGATCACCAATCACGCGAAAGCAGAAATCGCATTTTGCGCTCGTAATACAAGCAACATTTTTTCCACGATCTAAAATAAATAAATAAATAAATTTCAGAGGGTAAGTTACCGTACTAGGTCGCACACAAATCTGTGTAAAATCCTAATCACAGTAACTCTCCATAATTCCAAATAATAGCACACGAAATTGAGATTAGATTCAAAATAAATAATAATTTCATATTAAAAAAATGGCGGACCAACATCTCTTCGCATATAATTGACAGCTCTGTTTTACGATTGACATGCCGGTTGCCTACACTTAGCGCGCGAAAAAAATCACTTTTCTGCTTGCTGTCATGGTAACGATCAGAAAAGTAAAATACAGTAGGTTGGGTTAAATGTAACATCCAGGGTAATTGTGACATGTACTGTTATAATTCGACTAAACAAGTTTAAATCCAATCTATATTTTACGCGCAATATTTAATACTGTCAAAAACCTAATTCCAGGGTTGGATTGGATCTAAACCAGTTTAGAAGAATTATAACAGGACATGTCACAATTACCCTGGGTGTCACATTTAGCCCAACCTTCTATACTAAGAAATAGGTTATTTTGAAGTCTGAAAACTTCATTTGTTTTTGTAGAAATGTAAATTTTTATATTAGATCGTAGAAAAAAGAAAATTCTTTAAAAGCCACTACGACGGTGCTAAAATGGTTTAACTTTAAATTTGATTTAATTGAAGGTTGGCCCTCAGAACACATTTTTTAACTCAAATTCAGTTTAGTCGAGATAATCCAAGTTTAAAGGTTGCTGCAAGTGGCCCTAAAGGAGGGAAAGAATTTTCTCGTCCCTCGGGTTACAAGTTGACTTCTGAAACGGTTTTGGGCGCCCTTCGATTTTTGCAGAGGCGAGTGCCTCACCACCTCATACACCGCCTGTACCTGAGAATACTTTATTGTGTTTTATATACACTGTAAAAAGTATATGTGTTTGGTAAAAGCCAACAAAATTTTCAACAATAAACTACAACAAAGTGAACAAAGAAAAAACAAAATACATTTCTTTTTTATTTGGTCATACAGGTGGCATGAAATGGTTAGAGATTCGATGCATCAACATGGCGCTCCAGTACATCAGCAGAGCGGTCGGAAAGGGCTAGTTTCCGGCCCCTGACTGTTAGGGACTGGCTGGCAGACTGTCGTCGCTCTCCAGGTAAGTCACGTAGCTATCTGTGCTGTCGGGGTGCGTCATGGCGTCCGAGGGGGGCGCTCCGGGCCCCCCAGGTCCCAGAATGCTGCCGGGATGAGGTCCACCAGGTGCTGGACCCATCGATGGCGGCGGCAGGTCGTAACCGTGCATCTGAGGAGAAAAAATAGTCTATTATAACAAGGTTTGGAAGAATAGAAAATCCAAGAACTCGATAATTTAAAATAGAACTATCAAATTATTGAAAAAAGTCAATTTTATAGAATTTTAAAAAGCAGGAAAGAAACTATAAAGGTAAAATTACGCATATATTTTTTACATATATAGGGGGCTCGCCCCCTCCAAATTTGGATCTTTTTACGCCCCTGCGTAGCGTATTACGTTTTTTTTACTAGAAGAAAGAAAGAATCTAAAATCTTATTTACTTAAACCTAATATTTTTGACATTTATATGTGAAAATCTAGTTGAAATTGAAAATATTCTCTAACTCAGGGACTTTAAGCATTCTTAGTACCGGAAAATGAAGACTGTGGTTCAGAGTTTGTGAATGAAATGATTTTATTTATTAAGGGGGTGATAGGATACATACCTGATTAACTAACTGTTGAAAGGCGGGTTGATGGGGCTGATCTAGGTCCGAGTGCAGGGCGAAATCGCTCAGGGCCTTCCAGGGCGGCTGGTACGCCTGCACCTCCAGAGGATGGACCCCAATGGGCGAATCGTGGCGCACGGGTGACGAGGCTACCATCGGGATACCTTGCATGGCCCCGTATCCCAACTTTCGGCCGTCCTGTGTGTAATACTAGGTTATGTTAGTTTGGTGAAATCAAAAATAATAAAGTAAATAGGAAAACGCTGAAAACATAGGGGCAAAATTACTGCAATTTTCTGAAAATTTTGCATTTTTTTTCACAATTAGTTTTAATTCGTTTTTACTCCATTTTTTTCAGTGTATCCTATTCTTAAAATAGTTTCTATTTTTTTATATGGGGAGGTCAGATTTGCTGTCTACTGTAACGGACCCAAAGGGTATTTTAAAATACTGCCACAAACATAATTTTTGAATATTTATCAGTGGATAAAATAAGGTACGGGCGATAAGGGTAAATTGATGTTTAGGTACTTTTTTAAGTCATTCCCTCTCTAACGACCAGGGTCGTCGAGAGAGAATCGGAGCCCGGGGGTAGTAACGTACCCCCCCCCTCTGTTAAATTATTTTTATGGTTCGTAATCAAATTTTTCAGATGCAATTTAACGTTTCCCGGATTTCAGGATTGAAATCCGGACCCCTCAGAAACTCCGGGCCCGGGGGGAATCACCCTCGACCCCCTCCTCTCGTCGGGCCTGTTGTCCCCCAGTAAAAATTACATAAAATGTCCTGTTTTAATATCCTTATTTAGGTATTTTTAGGACCGGGCTGTGGTTTTCAAACAGGGAAGCAAAAACCAAATTTGGCGCTCTTTTTTTGCCTCCCCACCTTATAGCACCGTCTGGGGCCTGGGTATTAGACGGGAACACCATCTATGCAAAAGCAAAACCTTATATATTTTTTTTGAACCATATATTGATATTGATATATCAATGATATTTGGATTTTTGGCTCTTAAATTAAACATTAGGTACAAATTTTTTACATTATATTTATACCTATAAAAAATGGACATTTTGGACGTTTCGCCTTACCTTGAAGGCTTTCTCAACAAAAATAAAAAAGCTTATTACTCAGCCTCTAAGGTTTGTTTTTGTTGAGAAGGCCTTCAAGGTAAGGCGAAACGTCCAAAATGTCTATTTTTTATATAAATATAATGTAAAAAAAAATTAATTAATCTTTAATTTGAGAGCCAAAAACCCAAGAAACAAATATCAATATTAGGGAAATATGTATTTCTTTCTCCTTTTAACTCATCAGTTAAACAGAGAAAGAGATACATATCAAATTAAAGCGGTAACCTTCTAAAAGATACCTTTTGACAGTTTTTTTTTGGTACGTACAAAACCAATATTGAACAGCCTAATAAATCAAAATGGCGCCGTCAAAAACTGACAAAACTTCATATAATTCAAACGTTGTTGAAAAAAGTCTTAATTTAGACAAACTAGCGTTGCAAACTCGATCCTCAACTTCAAGGTCCCACGGAACACGAAATAAAAAAAAAAACGCAACCGGGCACACTCGTTAAGAACGTTGAAACAAAACACCGTAGCGAAATCAAGACAGCGGGTCTGCCAATAAGAATCTCGTCGCGCCTCGGACCCGACTGATATCGATGTGTGAAGTCTTGCGTCACGTGATTGCGTATCGGTGCGCCGATTGGTCGAAACGGCGCGACGGGGCGGGGCGAAAGGCCCAGCTGACACGCCCCAAGAGATTTACCGTCAGAAATCTGATTGTCGAAGCGAGAGACAAGGGAGAGAACGTGTGGAGGTGGGGGGAGGTGATTTTTGTAAACTGCGATTGCTGCTGCTGGCTGCTGCTCACTGCTAGATGTGAAAGACGGGTTGGTGATCAATAGGTAGATACACCGAAAATAATGTTTTTAATAAATCTCAACTTAAAATCTCGTTTAATCCAAAATTGATACATATAAAACTTTCAATCTATTCTATTCTATGTAAAATCGTGTTTTAGGATTAGTGGATTTGGGCATAAAAATGATCTTATCAGAATACTGGATTTCAATTTTTTTTTATTACAGCTTTTTTTTTAATTTTGGCTTTTCTGACGAGAAAAGAAAATAATTGGAACCAAGTATTTAATGGGTAATTTTTGGAATAAATAATAATTCATTAATTCTTTATTAGATAACATTTCCTTTGGACTTAGCCGTGCCGCAACGCACGCCTTCGTCCAAAAAAGCTGTGGTTTACGTCCTTGGTATCATAAATCACTATTTTTGTTCTCTATTTGGGAAAGAACTGTTTTATTTTTGCAGCAATATTTTATTTTACACAATTGGATCCGATAGGACAGGCGGATCATCTGACCATGATCAAAATTTTAGAGTGTAGACCTTCTATACTCACAAAAATTTGAAGTTTAAATTACGCATTATTGAAAAATGAAACGGGCAATATTATTAAAGTTCGAAAGATACGTTTTTCCAGTGATAATTTGAACTCGCAAACATTCACGGTTCATATCCAAACTAGTGCTTCACACAATTGGTATAGACGTATTTTGCGTGAAGCAAAAGTGAACCAACGCAACCCGCTACACCTATATAGTTAGTCTGTCTCTTTAACTCTGGTGGAGAGAAAGAGAGAGAGAGAAAGGGGCTAGCTTTATAACGCTTTGCGTTGATTCACTTTTGCTTGACGTCTATTGAATACTATTCAATACAGGTAAAACACTCTAAAAATTACCTTATTTTCGCATGCGCATGATTCCAATCCAATAAAATAACGTAAAGCATACGCCTGATGTTAGGTCACGGCTAGCCTTAGAAAATTTAAATGAAAAGTCAAACCACCCCGGATTGATTTTAGGTTGTTTTTGGGACATTTCCAAACAGTTTTTGACAAAAATTGAAATCGCCCACGAAGCCGTTTTTAAATAAAGTAATCCTTCTTTTTCAAGTTTTTCCTGACATCACAATACAGAGTTTTTTCTATGACAGGTACTACCCATGATACTCAATATACTCACGACCATTCACACGCCTACTTTGTTAATGTCCAAAATAAGACGACCGTAATTTTGGACATTAACAAAGTAGGCGTGTGAATGGTCGTGATTATATTGAGTATCATGGGAAGTATCTATGCTATAGGGTGTGTCGTAGAAAAAACTCCGTATTGCGATTCCAGGAAAAAGAAGAAGAAGAAGAAGAAGAAGAAGAATGACTTTATTTAAAAACGGCTTCGTGAGCGATTTCAATTTTTGTCAAAAACTGTTTGGAAATGTCCCAAAAACAACCTAAAATCAAAAAATCCGGGGTGGTTTGACTTTTCATTTAATTTTTTTAAGGCTAGCCGCGAGGTATGTAGTATTTCATTGGTAGTAGTCATGCGCATGCGAAAACAAGTTTATTTTTATAGTGGTTTACCTGTGATACCCGTTGTTATGGCTTAGTTTCAAGCTAGGATCTAGCGTGAAGCTGGGCTATAGCAACTAGTATTATTAATGTACAAAATACCAGTTGCGCGGAGCACTAACTAATCCAAACTTTGGAAATAGCTACTAATCAAGCCAAGATACCTTTTCTTGTTGCATCTGCTGCTTCATCAGTTGCGTCTTCTTCTTATCTTTGCATCTTTTATTCTGGAACCATACTCTAATGACCCGAGGCGAGAGACCCGTCATCTCGACCAGTTGTTCCTTCATCAGGGCGTCCGGCCGGGGGTTGGCTGCGTAACACGTGCGTAACGTGTGCAACTGTTTTTCGTTAAGCACGGTGCGCACGCGCGTCGGTTTGCCGTCGCTGCCGCCGCCGCCTCCGCCGCCGCTCGCTTTTCGCAGGCCGACGCCGCCTTTGTGAGAGCCACTTTCAGAGCCCGAATCTGAAACAAGCGAAAGGTTTTTGGTTAGTCGGTTTTTTTGGTTCTCGTCCGGAAAAATCACGATTTAGTTCTGCATAGACGATATAGGTTTGGACAGAAACTAAGCGGATTTGTTTTTAAATAAGTGGTGATTTTTCGGTATAATTACTCAGTTTAAGGTTATGTTACTAAAAATGGTCTCATAAGCCGGCAGTTATGGCCAAAAACATTGAAGAGAGAGTTAAATTAAGTTTATGTTCAGTTGCAGCGTGGTCTTGAGAATGTATTATATGTAGGGCTTTTCGCGGTGCATCGAATTCACCATATTTTATTAGCGTTTAGTTGTTTTAAGTATTCTGAAATTTTAACTTAAGAAGAATGTGTGAAGGGACTCTTTTGATGGTTTTGCGTCGTTCAATTTTTGGTCTGTGTATTTTTATTAGAATGTGTAATTTAAATATACTGAATAATTTTAATTAATTTGGACCGTGGGATAAGAATAAATGTATGAGACTGGTATTTCTCACTTGCAAAAGTTACTGAACTTAAACGCAACAGAATTCGCTCATTTTCTATAGTTAACCTATATCTTCCATTGATAAAAATCAGCCAGAATTTCTAGTCCATAAGTACATCTTTTCCCGAACTATAAATTCTGGTTAGTTGAAAAAAAAATCATCTAACGAATTTCCCAAATAATTATTTGAAGCAAACTAGTTCCCAGGTGATTTGAAACCCATCTTCAGTGGTCTTAGGCATTTGAGCATATCATTTCAACTTATCTTTAGCAAAAAACTAAGTCTCCTGGACTTTTTAATAAAAAACAACTCGTGGTATTTTCGCCTTAAATTACTAAAGATGGTCTTCGGATCAATTCACGGAAAGCACTTTTCCTTTTCTGTGCAGAAGTAGAATCAAATTCTTTTTGATTGGGAGTGGAAATGTTGCAACATGGCAATTTGGCAGGTCGGTCCTTCGAATAACTAGAGTATGGTTCCAAAATAAAAGTTACCTGTACACAAAAATAAATTTTTAGATTTTCTATTAGAAAAAATCCAATCGTTAAACGGTTAGGAAGTTGGACCATATCGGATAAGCTTCAGAAAGTGAGAGGATTTTTTCCTAAACGTGGTTAAATTTATTTTTACTGGGAATTTACGTTTTCTGCAACGTTTGGCAATGTTATTTGTTAATACATATCTTTTATTTATATCGCCACCACTAGTATTTAATACTTTACTTGTGATATTAAATACTGTAATGTGTGTATTGTATACAAAATGTTGTCAAACTAACATAGAGACCGTGCTGGTACATTTGCATCCCCACGCAACATGTGTTTATTAATACTGTAACATTTGGTAAATTATATCAGTTATAGTTTGGTATACTTTAAGTTGTAGTTGTTGTGTTATTGATCTAGTTTAAAGTATGGTACAGTATTTAGTAAAATAAAATCGGTAAATAATACCAACATTTTGATTAGTAATAATACAGAGAAGAGTAAAAAAAGGATCGATTATTTTGTCAGTGTGTAATTGTGTGTGGTTGAAATCTTTATATTATTACTAATCAAAATTTTGGTATTATTTACCGATTGTTAATTTTTCTGAATACTGTAACATGATTTAAACTAGATCAGTAATGCAACTTAACAACAACTGAAAGTATACTATACTATAAGTGTTTGCTAAAATTAATAAACACATGTTGCGTGAGGATTCAAATGTACCAGCACGGTCTCTATGTTAGTATGACAACATTTTGTATACAATACACACATTGCAGTATTTAATATCACAAGTAAAGTATAAAATACCAATGGTGGGGATATAAATAAAAGATATGTATTAACAAATAACATTCAGTATTAAAAATACAACGAAATTGTACGGTCTATGGCAGGTAAACCCCAGACGAATCAGTGCTACCACGTAACAAAAGAAATATCCTCTCACTTTGTGATTCACAAATTGTGAAGCTTATCTAATACACTGTGCAGTGCACAGTATGCACAGTTTGTCCACTTAGGTTGTGATGTTACATGCTGCGTGTAACTAGGATTTAGCATAGGTACTATTACATCAATACATCATTTTTAGCCTCGCAGTCGAAATTTTTAGAAATTTTAAGCTGTTTGAATTTTCCAAAAACCTCATTGTGTCTGAAATACCTGTAAAAGTTAAATTTTATACATATTTTTTCATAATTCAAGTGTTATCTCTCGAAGTGCCGCACTGATAGGTGAAAGCAAATCTTGCTTTTAATATTTTTCTGGATTTTTTTTTAATATCTCTGGAAAACCTGGAGGAATCGGGGAATTTTACTTTGAACTTTTGCTGGACACCATTTAATACCTCATGAAGTTTAAATCAGTATGGATAATTGTTGGTTATCCTCAGTGGCCATTACTCCCCCTCGGGGACTCCCCGTGTAGATTTGAAGTTACAAAGATTAGCATTTTTTTTTAAATTAATCTAAAAAAAATACACTATTCAAAAAAATTATCGCATATTTTTATAACAACGTGTTTGAGCCATTTAAAGCCAAAAAATTAAATTGTGTTTCATTAGTCTTTTTCTTGAAAAAAATTTGGGATACTTTTTCGAAGGGTCTTTAAAAATATAATAATTATTTAAAACGTATTTCAATGAAGTCAGTTTTCAAAATAAACAAAGAAGGATATCGCTTTAAAGGTGGGTTTTGGGCTAAATGAGAATAATATGTTTTTGTTTAAAAAAAGTGCGAAATTATGAAAAGAAATTATGAAAAACTGTTAACTAAGTTTATTTGTTAATTTTGATTAAAATAATTATTCGTTAACAATTTGTGTGTTATCGTAAACGTGACAACAGTGCTAACGTGCTAAATGCCTCTATCTAATCTTAAAAAAGTGACGTTTTTTTTTGTTTATTTAAACTTAACATAACATTTGGAATGTATAATAAAAACACTATACAATATTAATTAAATGTATTTATTTAACACTACAGCCTAAAAGTATCTTTAAACTTTTTCATGGAAATAAAGGTATTTTATACGTTGAAAGCCACATTAAATTACTAGTCTGGGTCACACTGTCCCATGGGACTGCAGGCTTTAGGTTACTATAATATAACGTTGGAGCTGCTCAATTGCTTTACGATATTATTAGTATAAATACATACCTTAAAAACAACTCGATAATCTTACTGAAAAACTAGGCTGATAAGTCCAATACACATTGTGTATTTTACGCCATGTTAAATCCGTAAAAATTAACAACAAAACAACAAAATATTTTAATTTTACAGTCAAGCGCACATAAGAATACACAGCCCTTGGCCCCACAGTAGAAGTTATTTTTATTTTGACAAGAAATGACACTTGACACGAATCATCGTTAGGTGTAATGTTGCCGAATCGTACATTGACATATCGTCATCTAAAGGCTCTAACGGTCTAACTCCAAAACGTCATATTTTTCAGGAGACGTAAAAAACGATTTAAAACTTAATTATAGCAATTTAGAACTTTAAAACTAGCTTGTTCACAGGTAAAAATGTTTGAAATGTGTTAATGTATTTAAAACTTTTCATTGTTATCTATTTTATATAAATTATTTGAAAATTAAATTTTAACCACAAATCTAAATTCACTAATGGTCTAACTCCAAGGGAAGATAAAAGAGGATACCTATCGTATTATATCGCGTAATATTATTACAAAACATTTATATTTTTATATTTAATATATAATATTACCACTAGGTAGGCATAATATATATACATTATTAATGGCAATAATTATAATTATCATCAAACAGTAAATTAACAAATATTTGAAACGGGATCCCCTGTTGTCGAGAAATAGTTTGACATTAGTGACAGTTCTCATTTAATTGTTTTCTCACAATCATATGATGGAGTTAGACACTTAGCGACTTAAAATATTTACATTTTTGCATTTTTTGAGGCTGATATTAGTTTAATGCAACTTTTTTTTTTGAAGTATGTTGGTAATCGGATAATGAAGCAAATTTCATAAAAATCTCATTTTTGAAAAATTTGGAGTTAGACAACTAGAGCCTTTAGTGGACGATATGTCAAAATTCGTAATTAAAATAATTAATTAAATTATGTAAAAAGGGCTGAAAATTTGTATATAAGCATGTAAAGTCTTAACGTTGCAGGTGATACGATACCTTCTTTTGAAAAAATATGCGATAATTTTTTTGAGTTGTGTGGAAGCTTATGTTTCTATTACTCTCATAATTGAAGACATAGATAATGAAAAGGGTCGAAATCAGAGTCTGTTTTGACTGCGTTGTCCACGTTTGTCGGGGCACCTTTGAAGTGAACCCCTCTCGCACAAATATTGACACAACTAAAAATGTGAAAGAATCCAAACATGGATGCTGTAGTCCTTTTCATTTCGGTCCAAGCTAAAAGATTGTTATTCTTCTGCCCTCTCGAGGACCCAACGCTGTTTAATCCACTTTTGTGGCGTACTTAACTTAATTTGTTCAGATACTTCTTAAAGATTTTTCCCCTACGGTTAGTTTCTTTCTCAAACACGGAGGGCGAGGGAGTGAACTATTTTGTAAATATTTTAGTTTTGACCGATAATTTCATTTAAAACAAACACAAATAAGTAAGTAGGTACTGTTGGATCAAAATAAAAATGTTTTTGACGAAAATTTCACTTTTGTTAAAAGTTAGGTTAAAATTACGTCAAATTTAACTTAAAACGTGTTCATTTAACTTAATTCTGTGTAACGTACGTAACATTTTTGTACGTTCTTAACTAATCATTTTTAATAAACTTATTTGCGCGAATATAGACCCAAATTTAAAGTCACTACAAAATAATTAAATTATTTTTCTACTACCTAATTAAGTGCTAGCTTACATATTATCTACCGTTGTCAAGGATTGTTTAACTTGGCAACCAATAAAATCAGTGAACTCATTTATTATTGACCGTTGTTAAGCATTGTTTATTGACGAAGGTCAATAATGAAAAATTTTTGAGACAACTACTAACTTTTTTCAACTTATTTGTCAAACTGACAGATATGTCAAAATAATTTTTAAACTTTATTTTTAACTGATACTACTAGCTTTAGCTAGTAGAAAAAATAGCATATGCACCACGTATGCGAACTGTCTTAAGTGTTCTCGACTGATTTTGCCTCGACTCCGTCTCAGCAAAAAAACTTCAGTCTCGAAGACTAGGTGAATAATATACTATTTTACCTACTTAGATCAAGTTTTTTTTAACCCTTGGCGTTAAAGAACAATTTTACGTTATAGTAAGAGACCCAATATGGACTTAAGTAGAAATGAAAAAATATACTTTTTCTACGAATGCTTTAGAATGTAAGCAAATGCACATACTTTTCAAACACAGAATGAATCCATTCTAGTTCTAGATGCGGTATGAATATTCCGTATCAAGTGTTGAATGAGCACATGTAGTGTCATCTCTTGTTTATAAAAGTAAAGAAAACTTTAGCAAAATAAGGAAAAATATATATATATTTTACCATGAAATATTGAATAATTTAATGAAATTTAAAGTTTTGCGTCAAAATTACATAAAGTTTATTAGTTTTTCTTAATATTTGACCAGTTTTTTATCAATTAAGTTCAAAAAATTAAAACTGCTCCATCTATTGTTAAATATTTTAACCTGATATCTGACATAACCTTCAATTTTTGCATTATAATTTGCAAATATCTGCTAAAATTAAATAAAAATCTTTTTCAAGTACTGATTTGATAAAATTATTAAATAACATTAATTGCTTTATTTAAAAATATGTGTTTTGTTGCATTTACAATGTCGAGTTACAAAAGACGTGGTTTTTAACCTTGTCCGCAGTTTAAAGCCATATGTTTCATATTTGCAGTCGAAGAAAAAGTATAGACGTAGACCGTCATACTCGCCTGCCGGCTCGTATGACAAACTTTCCGCTCTCGCGGAATATTGTCTATTCCATACTAGTTATAGAATATATTATACTGATCAAGAGTCGTAAATCATTAGCCATTCTAATTGTAATATACAAATTATAGTACTTATATCATTACTATGAAATACACTGATATCTTTGATATAAAATTCACAAAGCACCCCTTATCGTAGGATGGTCCACTCTCTAATCCTAGCTGGCCAGTGTTTCGCGCCTTTATAAGCTGGCTAGTGTCCAGCCCTGGATTATGCAGACTAACGGGACTCGGTTAATGGACTCGGGGGCCTATGGGAGTCGACCCTACGTGATATCAAAAAGCGAGACAAAGATGTAATTGAATTATGTCCTTGTCGGAGATTTACGAATTATGTATAAATGATTTTACAAGAGCTAACTTTCAAATAAAGCTAAAACTAAATGAGTTTACACTGGGAAAATAAATTATTCTCTCTAATAAGTTTAAATATTACTTAGTAGTTTTGGAATTATTATAATAACAAAATCAACAAGAAAGAAAACCGACAATAAACTAGGTGTAAAAATATATTTATTTTAATTATATTACTTATACGTAACTGATCTGTGGAAAATGGTTCTTATCAACAGGAAATACAGTGAATGCGATGAAAACATATTAAATGCTAACCCATGGGTGCACCCAAGACAAGGGTCCTGTTTGCTCATAGATATAAGAAAGTTTTTAAGTCTGTTAAATTTTTCTTTTGTTTAAGATAGCTTAACGTATGCTTAATTCATTGTAAACTGAGGTAAACCTCTGGAAAACATACAGAAGAGGTATTGTTAGTATGGTCTAAAAACTTCTAAACAGAAATACGGACGGACATGCAAAAATCGTTTTTTCGGGGCTTTAAAAAAAATAAATTTAAATCTTGAAAAATATGTATCCATACCAACAAACCTAGCCTTTTTCTGTCGAATGTCTAGAAATATTTATAAAAAACAGGAAATGAAATGCAATTTTTCACTTTCACTTGCAAAAAAGCACCTAAGCTAGCGGTAAAAGACATTAATAGTTGTCTGATTATACTTAATCACTCTAAGTAGTCAGTAGGTATACTCTTTTAACCTTTTCGCGACTGAAAGTGGAAGTATACGCAAAATGAGAGCGTGTGTGATATACGGAAAACGTATATTTCTGCAGGAGTAGAGTTTACACTTCGAGATAAATGACTTGTGAATCGCAGGTGTTCATTTGGTAGGGCCATTTTGCAATAAAATAACGAAAACTTGGGTGGGGCCGTATTTAGTCCATCTAGTTTTTTACCGGCTAGTTGACTACTGTTCTTAATAAAGATCAGCAAGCGCTTCCCGTACCCGTACACACAGCTAGGTATGTTGAAACGATCCCCGTCATGAAAAGGTTAAAGGGTCTCTTCATGTGTGAAAAAAATATGTTTTCCGATACACGCTAGGTATAATCACACTCAGGGGCTTTTAACCGTGAAAAGTTATGTACTTTTGTCCTGAAAAATGTTCCCCGTGTGCTTAAATGAATCCAAAAAAAATACTTTTTTAGTATGAAAGTGGGTGATTACATATGATATTGGCCGGAGCTATTCCAGTTGATTTCAACAAAACTGGAAAAGTGGGGTTAAGTAAAATTTCATGTTTTCCATAAAATTTAGTTGTGTGAATGTGGATTATTTAAATGGGGTTATGCCTGTTTGAAAAATAAGGTTAGTTTAACCATGTCAAAAATCATATGTTATTCCGTGTTATTCTATGCATTTGTGTTTAGTAAATACTATTTGGATTTTGAAGCGTATCTCTATTGTTAATTACTGTATTTCTGCTCTAAAATATCCCTATTCTAAAATGTCCATTATTAAATCCCCTTATCAATATATTTTGTATCTAATAAACTTGTTTTAAATACCTTTATTTTTAAAAAACACTACTAGTATATTGGTCTCCTACAACTAGGTATTCCTCATAGTTCCTTAATTTAAAAATTATAATTATGGGTTTTACACCAGTATTCTTCGAGTATTCTTGTTTTTCTGCTTTATCTCTCCCAATTTTAAAAAAATACAACAACATTTTTTGACATTGACATTGATGTGGCAATAACAATATTGACACTAAATTTATTAACAAGTAAACAAATATTTGTCAAATGAAAGATAGTTCACAATGTATTTTTTTTTTTATAACCCCACTTTTCCAGTTTTGTTGAAATGAACTGTACGCCATACTTTTTACGGCTAGACTGTCTCAATAAAATAGGCGCACGTACCCCCTATATAATAAACAGTAGTCGGCGTAAACTCAGTTATGATTCATCAACGTTGTAAATAAACATGTAAACATAGGCCGAATGATGAGGGAAATTTTTACAAAGGTCACTAAATCGAAACATTTGACGACTAATTTGTTACCCACAACAATATTGACTATACATATGCATGTATATCGGTGCTTTTCAAAGAAAAAAACGACATTCGAGTTTTATCTTTTAAGAATACGAAAGTTTTTAATTTTTATTTATCGATAACTTTTTTCCCACCTTACTCGTTTAAATGGAATCATTAAAAAAAATAAAGATAAAAAGAAATAAAAATGTAAATATTTAAAACCTCGCCTCAACGCTAGAGTCGACGCGGCGCCTATGCGAGTACTGGAAATTCGGCAGTTTAATATACATAACATAAACCATAGAAAAAGTGTTATCTCTCCAAAATATAAATTTATTGTCTATAAAACTAACATTACAGCGACAATTGTTTCGACTTTTTTAACATGTTAAAAATCAACTCCAATATGAGTAAGGATCAAGAATTTCTTAATTAGTTTAATATACGTTTATATATTTCCTATGCCTATTCATTATCTATCATGGTATATGAACAATCTTTTATATTTGGCTAGAATAATTACTTTACGTTAAACATATTACTTTCCACGTTAAGAAAGAGGTTGTGTGTTCATTAACTCGCGTTGTAAAGCTTGTCAAACAATCGCCAAGCCACCTATTAATTTGAAATATGGGATATGTTGGAATGTGTAAGATGTACAAATTGAACTAAACTTTGCCAGCAATAATAGATTTTAAAATGTATAAACGGAGAACATGTTTTAGGCTGTTTAAAGGATTTTTCTCTGCAAGTAAGATGACTTATGTGAGAAATTATAATTTATTGAAGGTCTGTAGGTATATCCGTCTGTATTGACATTTGTTTGGAATGATATTTGACTCGCAGCTTCTTTTTGATATTACTTGGGGGGCCCTATAAGCCTAAATTGTGGTGCAGAGGTGCCTATTAACGTTAACTTATGCATCCATTTGAAAGATATTGTTGGTTTTCCTTTTGATTTGGGTTATATCACTATAATGTCTTGGAGGACGTGGCGTTGGCTGGTTTCAAAAAATACATACCATGATTCTGAGATAACTTTGTATGACAATGCTATAATGGCTTGTAGGTTATTTTGCTTAGACTGTTTATACCCAGTCAATAACTACACAAGCTGCAAATTTAATAAAATACAATATTATTAGCATAAGTCGGGAGGTCGCGATTCAACGAGTAGCAATCGGTAGCTCCCGCACTTTAAATATTCCCAGATAGCACAAAGTGATACTATGGACGTCCATTGGACGTATGTTCCTGGACGGCTGTATGTCCATAGGATGCCCATTTTCTCTCTATAGACGTCCCATGGACATCCGATCAGAGTCCAGATGACACAACTGTGGACATCCATAAGGTGTCCGTTTGAACCACCCAAACAGCGTCCATTGGACTTGCTTTTTTGCTTACTTAAACTGGTTTTTGCTGTTGTGGAAAACTTAATAGAACCTTTTTTTACTTTCTCATAAAAGAAAGTATTGTGATGAAAAAAAAAAAATTTTTTTTTGCTTAAATCACGTTATTTTTTTCTGAAACGTCGAGAAAAATAAAAATAAGCAAAAAAAAGAGGTCGGTCTGTCTGTCGGTCGCTCTGTCTTTCTGTATCCACGATAACTTAAGAACGCTTTGAGCTAGCGAATTGAAATTTGGTATGCAGATGTATTTTTATATTACCTTGGACAAGTTTGTATTTGAGCAAAATCGGTTGGGGGAAAGGGGGTAAAAGCGGGGTTACATTTTTGTTTTGAGCGTATTTTTTTTTAGACTAGACAAAAAATGTTATTGTCATTTTTTTTATGAGTAAGTATTCTTGCTCATTCGAGACGGCTGGTTTAATATGAACTTGCAAGACTATTATTAACCCTTACATCTATAAACTCTAAAATTGACGTGCTTATTTGTTTATAAGATGAAACTCACATGCGTAACAGTATAAACCGTTTTATTTTTAAAATTAATTAAAAGTCGTATACAGAACGTCTATGTGACAATGTATATGGCACCACGAGACATATAGCTTAAAAAATTATGGGCGTTAATGGACACTGAATGGACGTCCACTAATAGCCGTACAAAGGATGTAAATATATGGACGTACACAGTACATCCATTATTAGTCCGTGGACCAATGTACTTAAAAGGGATCTAAAATTGACGTCCATTGGACGACCGGTGCTATATGGGATTAGGTATGTTTTTTTTTACTTTGATCTTACCTGACATACACCCTAGTTCCGTCGAGTTACTGCTATGATTGTTGTTGATACTAAGACTCGTGTTGTTGTTGCTCTCTCCGGTGGCGGGATGCGGCGTCGTCGGCGCCGACGTCTTTTCCATGACGTCGTGGTCCTCCTTGCAGTAAAGTGCACCCCCTTCCCGCAACGCGAATTCGTCGCCCGGCACCAATTGTCTTGCGCACGCGACACACCGAAAGCAGTCTATGTGGTAAATTTTACTTTTCGCCCGCATCACAAAGTCGTTTTTGCTAAACGATGAACCGCACTTATCACATTTTGTACCGAACAATCTGAAACAAAAAATATATTTAAAATGTGGTGCTATAGGAATATGTTAAAGATAAAATGGTTAGATATAACCGATGTCGGACTGGGCAGCCCGAGGCTAGTGAGATTTGTAGCCTAGGGAGCCCCCAAGTATTTAATTTTTTTCCCTCCCAAAAATTTTGATGACTAAAGAAAAAGGTCCTCACCCCCGGATTTTTTCTTACTCCTCCCAAAAATGTTGATGACTAAAAAAAAATGTTCCTCCTCACGCCCGGAAATTTTTTTTTCCCTCTCAAAAATTTTGACTTTAGTTAATTTTTATTGTTGCACCTCTTTTCGCAGATTAGCGTCGTTTTGAAAGGACTAGTTAATTAATATTAGTAAAAGTGACCACATACCGTCAACGGGGGTGAAACCGGTCAAAATTTGTTGTTTTTTGGGTTGTTTTCGGTTTTCTTAGAAAAATAAAAACCCAAAAAAATATATTTTAAAGCTTAAAGTTTCGAGCATTTATATCTGTCAACACTGTCAAAATAACCACAGTAGTTTTTTTTATATATATTTTTAAAGGTTGATTGGTTTCACCCCGTCCCTAGTACCGATCACCTCTTTTATTTCAAGTATATTTGAACCTAGCAACGTCGAGAGTAAAACCAATCATTTATCCCCATTTAAAAAAAACTTTTTCGTTTTTAAATAAAGAAAAAAAGTTAAAAAACTAGTAAAAAAACGTGCATTTGTTATCAAAAAGGTACATATTATCTTAAACTTAAAAATTATTTCTTAAATGGTGTGTGAGGGGGTTAGTGTAAAGGACTTACTAAAAGTACTTGGATTTCCTACAAAACAAACTCACAAAAAAAACTTTAATGACAAATAAAGCTTTATTTAGACCAATTAGTTAGTGATCGATTTCACCCTACCATTTTCCTACTTTTTATAAAAATGTTAATAAAAAATTACACAATGTTGATAAAAAAGTCCAAACTTTTTACTACTAGGGCCAGATAATAGTTTAACTCAAGATTACTCAACACGTTCTCTCAGCTCTTTTCTGTGACTCTGCATAACCAAACGTTTCCACAAGTTTCCAAAGACTACTTTTTTACACCTCTAAAACAACCTAAGTACAGACAAAATAAACCTTCTTCGTGCCCGTTCTCGTAAAGACTGATATTTCCTGCAGTAACTTGTCGACTTTCGCCGCATGCTGACTGCTGTATACTACCAGTACTAAAAACATTAGCCAAAATATACTTGATCATTGGTTTTACCCCTGCTGATCCGTTTTACCCCGGTTTACGGAAGGTTAAATTGTAGGTTTGCTCTAAACACATTTGCCGATCTGCATTATGTCATACAATTATGTATTTCATAAACGACAAATATTTCTTATTTAAATATAAATACATGTAGATTATTTTTGTAAAAATACCGAACAAATAGCAAAGTTACAAAGATCAATGCTACACAAACACACAAGTGAACGTTTTTATACACTCAACGCAACCCTACAGGCATAAAGTTACATAACCTTAAATACTTGTATGATAAATCTAGTGGTAGGGGAAAGGGCCCTAAGTTGACGAACTGGGTAAGTTGACGAATCGTCTATAACAAGCGAACGTCAACAGATAAAGCAACAGTTGCCGTCTATGGTAACTACCTGACTAGAGTGCCAAATAGGAGCACTAGTGTCATTCATTCCAAAACGAAGCCATATATATGTATATATATATATATATATATATATACTGTTAACATTATTATTAAATTAAAATTAAGTCTCGAAAAAGTTATGTAGCGTTACACGGGGGGTCAAAAATGGCCAAACTTTGTGTTACGTAATACTTGAACGTTCCCTATGGTGGCTTAGCTCAGGTTGCAGAATATTTTTTTTTATCGATTCAATTTTTTTTTCTCCATTCAATTTTTTTTTCTCATTTTGACCTTGACTTGACCTTGATTCTGACTTGATGTGGTCAGGAAAGTATTATCTTTTTTAATTGAATGTTTACCCATTTAAGTTTCTAGCAGATTGAGGGGCTAGTTGATATATTTAACGATAGCTTAAGTAGTAATAAATCAATATGTTATTCTTTTAATTCATTTGGTTCTTTTAAATTTTTAATTTTGAAATTTAATTTTTATTTTTCTCTTTTCATTTTTTAATTTTAACTTAGTTTTAATATAACTTTTATACTTTTTTTATATCTGTTATTGTTTTTGTAGTTAACTTTGTAATTGGGATTTTTCCTGTAAAGTTAAATAAATAAATAAATAAATAAATTAAGCAAAAAAAAAAACGATATAATAACCACTACAGAGTACAGTGGGTTAGGCTAAATGTGACACCCAGGGTAATTGTGACATGTCCTGTTATAATTCTTCTAAACAAGTTTAAATCAAATCGAAATTTTACGCGAAATATTTAATACTGTCAAAAACCTAATGCCAGGGTTGGATTGGATATAAACTAGTTTAGAAGAATTATAACAGGACATGTCACAATTACCCTGGGTGTCATATTTAGCCTAACCCACTGTATACTAAAGAGCGCGAAGCAATGCATATCGTTCAAGCTTGTTTAGAATGTATTTGGATTTCACCAGCGTGGGAGTGACAATACGTATTTATATAAAAAACTAACGCGGAGCCATTTGTCACAATAAATAAAGGCAGTTTTTTACTGAAAATTTATGAACGTGTCCACAATTCGGAAGTGGATCCAAGCCAAAAATTTGTATTTTATATTTCTATGCGGCCAACGCCTATTTATCACGTCCAAATTACTTGGAACAAAACGTAGAATAATAGGTACATTTTGTGACAATGTTTTCCTAATAATTCATCCAACATAGAAGACATTCTACTATCTACTTAATTTTTGAATCTAAGGAATGCAATCCTTGTTTGAATCCTCCACTGTTGAAAGGGTCCCACATTTTCTTTCAAGTTCTAATTTAGTTTAGATTAACACAGCTACTAACTATTTATAAGAAGTGTCCTTAATTTTTGCTGCTGCTGTTGTATGGCCAGCAGGACCCACATATTTAACACCGTATGATTTTTATATGATATTTAAAAAAAAAATCTTTAATATAACTTTTTTATTAGTAAGCACAGTATATAATATTATTCTAGATGTGTGATTGTTTTAAGACAGAGATTTCCCACCAGGTGAAACTTAATATGTTTAAGAGACTCGATATTTGTTGATTTAGGTGTCCGCAAACTGTTTTTCATTGACTCTCCCGGTGGGCCAGGTGTAGGTACTCTTTAGTGACACAAAAATCATTGGGGCACCTCTGTCACGGAAGCAGATTTGTATTTCCTCACACAGTGCCACACACGTGGGGTCAAATGCTCCGATCTATTCTAAATTGTTTTGACAAGATATTTTTGGAAGGATCAAAATTTTAACTTATTCGTTTTAAATCGAACTACGCATCCTCAGTTGTCAGATTGATAATTCAATCAATTAGATTGCCATTGAGATATAACTCCAGGGTGGAGTGAGTTAGTTTTTTTGATGAAGATTGTGATAAATTTACGCGTTACGCGTTTTTAACAGTCGCTTCCAATGTGGAACCGAACATTGGCTTTCCACCAAGAGTAAATTTTCCTCAACCACTACATTTCTTGCAATCTGGTGGCAACCAGAGACCATGGCTATCTGGATAGTATCAGAAACCGAAAACAATATTAAAATAAATTTAAAACTTTAGGCTTACCTAACATAGTCCCCTTTGCAGTACGTTTTGCCATCCCTGACGAAACACGTACACGATTCGTCGAGAAATTGGCGGCACTCTTGGCATTTTAAACAGGCTGCATGCCACTCCAGGTCGGGGGCCACCCTCAGGATGTACTGGTCGTGGATCTGACCCCCGCATCCCACGCAGTGGCTCAACCTCCGCGGCTTCTCTGAAATTAAAAAACAAGAATTATTTTAAAAATAAAAAATAAGGTGGAGAAGTTGTTTACTTTGGACTGGACTCTAGAAAGGGAAAAAACGATGTCAAATAACAATTAAATCTCGAAATCCCGTAATATATTATATATTATTACTGTAGTAATTATATACCAAGATAGAGAAGAACTCGAGGCTCTAATATGTAGTCTTCTCTACCGTGGTTTAAATATTATCTTTTTTACTACTAGCACATTTATTTTTATTATTTAAACATTTTTATATCAATAATAAAGTAAAACGTTTGCTGGATCCATATCAATCGCGAAAAAACAAGTAACCTCTGAAATCGATTTTTTTTAAAACAAATGATTAAATTTATTTATAAAAAGTTAATAGTTTTAGTAGGTAGCCTTTTTATATTTTTAAAATGTGTGAAAACATATGGGTAAGTTGTTTATTTTCTAAATAGTGTGTTATATTCCATTAAAATTAATTAATTTATAATATTAGCCATGGTTTTTTTTATTCAATGGCAAAAATTTTTTGAATTTTGTCCAACAGAAATTAATAAGCAATGTCCTGTCTTTGCAATTCCAGGAAAACCAAGTGACAGTTATCAATTGTTTATAAAATTAACTTCTACTAGGAGGGAAAATAGTTATTTATGGTACTAGTGGGTAAAGTAAGATATTGCCCATTTTCGAGAGGCAATATCGGTTTACCTATGAGTGCCATACAAGGTTTTATCCAATAAATAGCTTAGGAATTCATACTTTTATTAAAAATTTTAATGACATTTACAAGAAAATAATTTGACAAGTGACAGTTGAGTGGGTTAAATAAATAATTATCCACTCAATAAAGTAAAAGCCACTCGGGGGTTATTATTGAGTTTATCTATTTAAAATAAAGCTGGTAATTGTCTTATTATCTGTATGTATTGGATAAAAATTATTATTGCTTTAGGTGCAGAGATTTAATTTCTCGGATTAAATACATGATGAATACGTTCCATAGCTATAGTCTAATTCGTTTATACGTGATAGTTGGTCTACCCTCTTTACGTTTCGTTCCCCGCGCGGTCCATACTTTCAATATGAGTCACTATCACGTATTAAAGGATCATAGTATAGTAGTGAAAAAAAAGCTTTTATTGTAATGTCCGTTTAAAACTCGCAGAGCTAAATTTTCAAAGCTTGAGTCTTGTTTAGTACGAGAATATAATTGAGTTGAGCAATGCCATAGAATATAAACCATCCATAAATATTGCGTATCTAAATATTTTTTCCAGAGTTTCATTCCATTCTTATCTAACATATGCCTTCCGAGATAATTGCTACAGACGGTTACATTAAGTCGGTATCTTCAAGCCAGATTAGAACGCCTAATGCTTCATGTTCAAAGAAATTGATATAAAAAACGTGATTTTAAATAACTCTGACACAGCCACAACATATTGCCACTTCAGTTTATAACTGCCACCAGGGCCGTACTTAGTCATATTGGCTTTCTATAAAATACTCAACACGCCGCCCCCTTTTGGGAGGCAAAGTTCGAGCACACCAAAATAATCATGTATTCGTGATCAGCTTGAAACAACTGGGCTTTTACGAGGTAGGAGGCTCAACGATCAGAACACGCAAAAAAAAAACGAGAAGTAGTTTCGGGCACACAATGTTTTTTAGACTTTAGATAGCCACGACAAGTACAGGCCTCGGAAATAATACATATTTTAGGTACTATGGTCTGTTTCATCACGCAAGAGAGTAAATTAAAAATCGCACAGTGAATATTTTCAAAACAGATTCGAATATTGGATGTGCGAACATACTGCCTAGTTTATTTTATAAAACATAACTATACACAAACATATACTATTCAAACCTGTTGTAAAAATATTTACTGTGCGATTTTTAATTTACTCTCGTGTTTGATGAAACATAGTGCATATTTTTAATATTGGTACATATAAGAAGAGAAAAACGTCAATTGGTACATAAAAGTACATATAATTTCAATATAATTTAAAAAATATGAATTTACTTAAATTTTTCATATTTTAGTCAAGAAAATTGAAAATATTAATAAAATTTCATCAGTAGTAAACACGGCTTGTTGGAAAGCATGCACATTCTGTCTAAAAATTTTTTAATTAGGGGTTGTTTGTGTTATGTGAGATTTGCACAAATAAGTACATATTTTTAGGTAAAATTGGTACATATTTACTACAAATTTTTCGAAGCCTGCAAGTGCTTTTCGGGGCAAACATGTATTTTGTTTGTTAAAAATAAGTGAAGAATTTATTAGAAATGGAATTAATGCACATTAGACATACACATTAAAGTGTTTAATAAGTTATGCCAATTAAAGGGAAAATATGAAGATGGCTTGAAATTTTTATTGTTATGACAAGCCAGTACAAATTCTATTTGTGGTCATGACTTTCGTCAAATATGGGTTTGTGTACATTACAGACTCGATTTGGTTTGGATTATGTATGTATGATTACATGGGAAATCTCTTTAGTGTACAGAGAAGCATTTTAACTGTACTTATTAAGTTTAAATTATATAGGTATTTATAAAATGTAATATATAATATGCAATAACCTTGTTTCTGAATACATATTACTTGCCCAGCTCAAACACAGAGTATTGGTAGGTACTAGTATACTGCCCTACTACGCTAGAAAGCAGTAACTCCATTTGTAGCATAGCAGCGTTTTCAAAATATTACATCAGAGTTGACGTCAAAACGTCGCTTTAGGCGACAAATGGAGTTACTGCTTTCTAGCGTAGTAGGCCAGTATACTAGTATGAGGGTAGCTGTAAAAGAAGGACAACTTTATTTAAAATGCACCGGCAAATTCAATTGTTTAACTACTCAATTTGGACATCTTCTTCTTCTTCTTCTTCTTCTTCTTCTTCTTCTTCAAAATGTCCTTTTGGACACTAAATTAAAGTGACCCAAAAGGACTTAATGGTCTTGAACTCTCGTTCTTTTTGACCAGATACAAGTATTAGAGACTTGAAGCGAGTCTCTCCAATCGTTTCAACTAAATATAATTTCTTATTAACATAACCTCAAAACAAAAAAAACGTGGTTAACCCACAAAAGTACATCACAAACATCAAATATTCAACTTAAATATGGAGAACGGTTTCGCAGTATTAATATTTTCATTACAAACACATTTTAACATAAAATAGTCTGGCTGTGACTAAACACCGTTAAATGAATTACAAAATCACGCCGTAGACTTGTTGCCGGTTCCGCGTAAGGAACGCAACTCCCAATTTGGACATCAGTAGACAGTCATGTTTTGGAAGATTTTAACGGAACGATACCTATAAATCCGCCAATACTCTTTCTTTTTGTCTACAACCGTCGTCGGTATAATTTAGTAGCGACGTTAATCGAAATGATGTAAATATTACTGGCGGCAACACGTGTTCTCATCAATATTTACCCGTCCATTAGCTTTCTCCCGGCACACCATGCTGTTAGACTGTTTATTTCTGTAACCGAAGCTGTCAACGAGCTAAATGCATCGCATTACCGTACTACAAACATTCGACTGTGTTGTGACTGTAGACACATCCATCATATTGCCCGGGAATACTATAAACAAATGCCAATCATCGTCCTTTCACATTTTTCTTTGTTTTAATCCAGTCGATAAATAAATCGCAGTTTGCTATTATCGTCAATTTAAATATCTGTCTCGAATGAGCTAAAGTTCTATGAGTAACCGTTTCATAATTATAATTGGGTCATTATCAAATATGTTTAAACAAAAATGAAAAATATACAGGTAGTTTTTTGGACTTCTATTGTTCTTATAAAAGAGTAAAAAAAGCGTTTTATACTAATATGTATTTAAACCCTAAAAAACCCGCAGCATAAATAAAAAGTTACAAAAATTGTTGCAAATATAAATAAACACGATTTATGTTTGACCAATTCGATTTTCTATTAAATGATAGAGTTTTACTCACCTCTAAATTTTAAGACACTCACTGCTCAACGATCAGATTGCAACTAGAGTCTTCCAGATCAGTTTGCCTATAAATGCAATTGAAGCGCTCTATGTATTAAATTATCACTAGAAAGAATGTCACAAGATTTTTCATATACTCCGTGATCAAATATGAATTTAGTTAAAAATAAGAATACATAGAACATTTGCATTTATATGGCAAACTGATCTGGAAGACTCTAGTTACAATCTTTTACATTAACAACCATTTTATGGAATTTACCAAGATAACTATAAATAAAAACATAAAAATAGTTTGACGCGGTTTGACGTATATATTTGATTGGCTTTTTGTTTTTACCCACATTCTCCACTACTGATCAGTTCACGCTCTATAAATTCGTAATCGTAATGACTAAAAGCTTTTTGATTTTCGTATGAGTGATTTGTGAGCTTCTATCGAATAGTAAATCGTGTTTGCGAAGGTTAAATTTAACACTGACATTTTTTTAAGCCATACAAGCCATAAAGTAAATGATATCTATAGAAACGTAGGTACCAGTTGAAGAAAACAATATATTTATAGAAGTGGTAAATATACTAGATTATTGCATAAGTACTAAATTCGAGACTAAATTAGAATAGTAGTAGATATACGAGGGTTGTTAATAGTATATTAAAGTACTAGTTTCATAACATACATAGTGCGCTAAAAACGTGTTATGAAACGAGTGCTTTATACAATTTTTTCTATTTTGCTCTAAAATTTAAAAAAACTTACATTTAAATTGATGACTGATTTAGGGATTTTTGTTTTGGATTGGCATTACAGTTTACACCATTTTTAAAATTCTAAGAACAAATGATATTTTGTTATATTTTATAGACATCTCTTCTCTTTTTTACTGCAATTAACCAAGCTACAATTTTAACATGGTAAAAATAACCTAAACACAAAATTTTGTAGAAAATTCAACTTTAAACCGACATTGACATTTGCACAGAAAACGTCAATCGATAGGCCAGGTCTGTTGCCAACCCAAAAGAACAAAAGTACAGACCTCTTATGGGCGTATGAGAACAAGTATAATAAAAAAATATTAATATCTTAATCTTTAAAGATAGATTTATGTTACAAAATATTAAAGTTGGTTTAAAAATGGATGTACCTACCTTCTGTAAGAAAAAGTAAATTAATTACATCGGCACTTAGTGCTACTAAGAGTGTCGTTGTATTGAAATTTTCGCCGAAAAGTCAAAATCTTTGATCACGTTCTTTCACATTTCTCGACGTTTAAGATCATTCTGAGTCGAAATCAGTAGAAAACATTTTTGCGTCCGTCTGTCTGTCTGTCTGTCTGGGTGTAAACTCCATTTCTACATGAGATATCGACTTGCGGTTTTTTGCATATGGTTTCTTATCGTATTCCAAAGAGCTGATTAGATTTTGGGGGTAAACGATTGGGGGTAAGGGGGTAAAAATAGGGTAAAACTCCTATTTTTAGCGTTTTTTGTTTATAATTAAGGCAATTATTATTGTATTTGGTTAATTCAGCACTTATATAAAAGATAATTTTAAATTGGTCAAAAAATGTTATAAACAACGTTTTCCTAAAACGCATTGTTTTCGAGATATTGGCGTTTAAAGCAGTAAAAGGTTTTTTTAGCATATCTCACATATTTATAACCCGATTTCAAAAAATTATATTTTAAATAAAAGCTCTCTTTAAGCCCTATAAAAAATTTTATATACAGTTTTTTGCTAGAATATAATCATAGACAAAATAAAAAACTTTGTCTATGAATATAATGTTTTAAAGATACAGAATTTAAAATCAAACAAAACATCTAGTTTGAAATTTGCAAACTAGATGGCTCTAGTGTACAATAGTGCCGATGTTTTGACAGGGTGCTTGCAACGTTTCATCTAGTTTTATATTTAAAAAGTGTAATTGCAGTTCAGAAACAAAACCTAGTGGATTTTTTTTTAAGCAAGCTTGTGGAAAAAAGTTCAGGGTTAGCTGCATTTACCGAACTTTCGCTTGGTACTGCCTGCGAGACAACGATGTATGATGAATCGGTGGTGCAGGTAGACCGTAGGCATGGTGCTAATTGACAGGTACCATCCGAGCGGCACTGAACGACTCACAATGAACAGTAGAGTCAGTAGCAGTCGCGGTACTTATTAGCATCAGGGTGCCAACTATTAGACACTTTCGCTGGGTTCTATCCTGGCGGCAAGGACCACCGTCATACGCTGCCCACACATAGTTAATATCTCGTTTTTCCGCTTTTTTATTGCTGGCCTTTTTTAATAAGCACACCAATTTTTATTAGGGTACCTTATAGGTGCTACCTATATGCATACACACAAATCATGGCTTTTAAATGATCTGTCCCTTAGATATGTCAAAAACTTAAAAATGTATTAAAATTTTGTGGAAAAAACGGCTTTAAGAACTTATATACACCATTTTTGTATTTCTAAAATATTTTAAATTTACAGCCAATTTAGCTGTCATTTCTGAAAGATCACTAATAAGTGCTGCCTCTGCTGGCAATTTAATGAAGTAAATACATAACTAATTTATACTTTTTTAGACAAATATTTATTATATATTCAATAAAATAATAATAAATAATTGTTAATATTAAAAAAAGTTATTTTTTATTTTATTTTCGAGATCGCCATTTATACGTGCATTGATAAAGAAAAAATGTGTAAATAACTTCACCAATGGTTATAAATTTAAAGATGGTAAAAAGTAAAATACACAGTTGTGAAAAAAATAGGTATAATTGTGAATAAAATAGTATACAAACCTCGGCGCAACTTTTCATTTTTCCTTCGGGAATTAGCTGACCGCGGGGCATCGCCCCTTGGTCAGCTAACTTTCGCTCAAGAAATGAAATATTTTCCGCTTCATATGTAATATACAAATAATTTCGCCCACGGGTAAGATAAATACCAACCAAAAAGTCTTGTTTAAAATTAAACCGATGCCAAATTTTATACGGATTTAATTTGATTAACACTTTAAGGTATTTACAACTTTGTAGCAAACAGTTGAAGGTTACCATCAGGACATATTTGTATCTTTTTATTACCGTTTTTGTTCGGTCTATTGTACTTTACAACGTCAAATTTTTATTCCAAACAATATTTTACGCGACAGGTAAATATATGGCCTTTACACATGCATTTGCATTTTATATGGCACTATATAAAACATTATTTCAACTGTACATATTTTGAATTGATAAAGGAAAAATATTTGTGCCTGGGATAATATTCCACGGATATCTCCGCAGGGTTTTGAGTTATATTGTTATGCAAATTTTAATACAAGTTAGCAGGGTACTGTCAAATTTACATTTAATTAAAGTTAATGAATGATAGATGAATGCAAATAACTTAGTAACTTGTCCAGTCTGCATTTGCGTCAGTGATCGCTTGTTATCGTCGGGGCATACTTTGAACGAGATTTTTTGCATATTCCTTTGGCAAAAACCTCCATATTGTCAGAATTTCTCGTGATAGCTTCTTTAATGTGTATACCTTTTTCCCGCGAAGTTTTTCCTTAATGAATGACAACACATTATCAATGGGGTTTGTGTCAGGCGATTGGGACGGCCAATCCTGCGCGATGATGTCGGATGTCCTCTTCCACTGATTACACAACTTCCACCGATGTTTGGTTTGGATCGATCGATGTTTCCCTTGGCCCACGCGAGTCTTTTTTCTCTCTGTGTTTTACTCAACAAAGGTTTCTTTATTGTACTTCTCCACTTTAAGTCGTGAGCCTGGAGATGAGTACGAATTGTTTCATGTGATATATCCAAACCTTTTTGCATTAGTTTTTTTGCCCCTTGGCGCAGGGTTAATTGAGTATTCTGCGAAAACATGTTTAAAATCATTTTTTCGTGCTTAGTCGACATCTTTCCTGTTGAGCCACGATCTGGTAAGTCGTCAGCATTTTTCGTTTTCGAGTATCGTTTCACCAACTTGTAAACGAATACCTTTGAATTTTCCATATACTTTGCAGCCGCTGTAGGCGTCATTTTCGGACCTTTCGGGTGCAAACAGAGGAAGACAGCCTCGAACCGTGATGCGTACGCAGCACTCATGTTTTAAAACGTGCCGAGTTACTAAAAATAAGGTTCAGAAAAAGTATATGTACAAAGCATTGTCGGTCAGGAAGTAAAGTATATCCCCGAAAAAAAAGTAGGTCTCTCTCTCTCTCTCTTACCGATTACACGTTATAGACGACAATCTCTTACTTGACCGACTGTAGTGGGTGGCTTTTAAAAAAGGATGACTATAATATATTATAATCGCTCCTTGTGGAAGTAAAATATAGCAATATCCAGATCCTGGATTCCAGAATGAATGAACCATAGATATGACGTTTTGAATAGTTTAAAAATTGCCCCCCGAGAATGAGTATCTTTGGTACATTTAGCATAAGAAGTGATATTAAAATGTTGTGTCAATTATATGAACTCGTTCATACTGAAAGGCGACAAATTCCCGAGTCTAAATTATCTTATTATTTAAACAACGCTTATAATCTATAGCCGGTTACGCGAAGTATTTAGTTTCATTTAAACAACGCGAGAGATATGGATTATACACGGTGTTTGCGGTCTTATGGCATATATTAAAGGGGATTAGTAGTAGTAGTAAATTTTTGGCTTGGCCAAAGCCGGACAACTAGGCCATTTCTGGCCCTTTTTGTCACCCCGGGCAATCCCAGCCATTTACTAATTTGAGTCCTCCTTGAACCTGACCGTACTTTCAATAAAGGTCAGGATATTGGCCCAGGGGAGATCTCTTAGTTCCTCTTGGTTGAGTCTTTGAGTTTCAAAGACTTGCAACCTGATCCTGTCGTATCTGACACACTCGGCTAAGTAATGAGAGGATGTTTCATCCTCTCCGCACTCTGGGCATAGCGGACTCTCTAGAATCCGCATTGTTGCCAGGTGCATCCTTAGCCTGCAGTGGCCCGTGAGGACCCCTACAAGTTATTTAAGGGGATGATTCTACATAAAAAAATTAAAAAAACCAGCATAGGAACATAGGTCCGGAAACGAACCCCAAGAGAGTTACGACCCTTTAAAATTGTACTAAAAATAAGGTTTTTAATTAATAACTCTGGTACCCTTTGAGATAGAGCGACGGTTTTGCATATTAATAAGGGTAATTAGTTAATGTTAATTTATTTTTTTAAATCTATCCAGAGGCGTGCCTAGCCGGACAAAATGCGCCAAACTTTTTTGTGTATTTTTATGGATTTTCAGTATAAAATATAAATTCCTTGAGTAAAAATAGATAAAAAATGTCATATAGTGTAACACTATAGAAGCGTCTGTTAAAAAAAATGCAATTTAGAGGAGGTAAAATTTTGTGCCACCAAAAATATTACTTTTTAAAGGGTTATAAGTAAAGAATCGCAGTGCAGCAGTAAAATGTTATTGGTGCTTTTTTTATTCCCTATTCTACATGTACATCTTCGAAGGGCCGTAGCTCCCTTAGGACTTATTTCCAAAAAAAAGTCCAAAATGATCAAAATTTGCGTTACGTAATACTTGAACGTTCCCTAAGACTGGAAACACCGTGTATAATTCAGCCGGGAAAAAATAACTTATTCGAAATGTTAACCAGCTCTCTGACTAATAACAGGCCGGTTAACACGGAAAAAAAAATTATAGCTAGGAGCGCTATAACACACATACCAAGCAAATTATAATCGCTTATTATATAAATACAAGGCTTTCTCTTACAATTATGGCAGTCAGTATAAAAATGTATATGAAATACTTTAATTGTTTAGTGAATAATAAAATATAACAAATGGTATGGTATTTATAGCTTAAATAGATTTAATTATTGTCCGTGCTAATAATTTTTATAATATAATAAAATTTCTGTAAATTTATAATAGTGCCTGTAATAAGTATAATCGTGTCTGTAATATATTTAATCGTTTCCAATTTATTTTTAACATTATTAGTTATTGTGTCCCTTATAATCTATAGCTTAAATCACTATAATTTGCCACTGTTACCAAATATCTTATAATGTATAGCGCAGAGCCCACTAATTTCTTTCCGTGAATAATTTATCCAGATGGCTTAGACAATCGGTCATTTAATCAAGTCGACATTGTGAATTATCCTTTTAGCAGTAGAGAATACAACATAAATTGTTGTACAAGTAGCCAACGCGTTGTTTCGGAATGTTTAATGACTATGTAAATTGCGCATTTCAAACTATTCATTAATATAAATCACAACTAGCAACAACTAAATTTAATGGTAAATTGTTTCGTTCAAAATAACAGCATTTCTGGCCTCTTATTTTTCAAAATCGATAAAAATGTTTTATGCAATACATACAGATAATAAGACAATTACCAGCTTTATTTTAAATAGATAAACTCAATAATAACCCAGAGTGGCTTTTACTTTATTGAGTGGATAATTATTTATTTTACCCACTCAACTGTCACTTGTCAAATTATTTTCTTGTAAATGTCATTAAAATTTTTAATAAAAGTATGAATTCCTAAGCTATTTATTGGATAAAACCTTGTATGGCACTCATGGGTAAACCGATATTGCCCTCTCGAAAATTAATCTGCTTGGCTGACGCTATGGGCAATATCTTAATTTACCCACTAGTACCATAAATAACTATTTTTCGTCATTCAAAGAAGAATATGTAACAAACAAATAAATAACAAACAAATAAATAAAGAAGCAGTGAAGATATGTAATGCTACGCATTTCATTATATACTATTTACAGAATGTAGGTCACAGTAAATGGTATATTGCATTTTCCCAAATACTTGATTTTTTTTAATTCAAAAAAAATTTAAAAAAAATTCAACAATTTTTTATTTTTCTGCAAAATGGGAATTACTTTCAAAATTGATAGAATTGATCCTTATAATAAAAGTAAATTTTCCTGAAAAAGGTACTTTAATCGGAATTTTCTCGATTTTTTTAAGTTTAACCCCCCATAACTTTTTTTGTTTTTGTGGAGATTACTTTCAAAAACAATAGGGATCTTCCCCTAATGGAACTTGATTTTTCCCGAGTCGATCGGATTATTCGTTCTTGAGTTATCGTGTCCACAAAATACTTGACATCGGATTGCCGGACCGACACACGAAGAGACGGCCAAAAAAAAAGTTTTTTATTTTTTCATAAAACACATTTGTATCCAAGAATTTTTTGTCTAGGACGTTTTTTGGAGATTTTGGAAAATTCGAAACTACCGTATAATACTATTCTAGCGCAGGCGCTGTGAATAATATAATAATATAATAATATGGGAGGCATAGCGTAGTGGCTAGCGCGTATGTATAGCAAGTCTACTATCGTGAGTTCGATTCTCACTGGCGCCGATTTGCCTTTTTCAGTTAATTAATAATTGAAATTTGGCGAAGGCGCTAAGTGAAATGGACATTCCCTAGAAACTGGTTCGAAAGTCAGTATAAGCCGGTGGTTCCCTCTACTACTAGCCCACACAAGTCCTGGACTTAGGGGATGCTTGATTAAGTAGAATAGTACGAGGTTAAACAAACAAACAAACAAAAATCCAAAAGTGAATTTATTTAAAATAGTTTTAGGTTTAATATTTAATTTGTTTGTAATACAGCTTATCTTTATAGTATTTAAATATCTTGATATAAAATAAAAACGATCAATTTAATCAAATTATTCATTAAATTTAAATTAATTTAGTTCCTTCTGTGTGGTATAACATCCCGTATAATTTTTTTTTCTTCAAGCGTACTTAAATGTTAATATTTTATAACTGAACACACTAGATAGAAGTTATCTATTTTTTACAGTAAATAAATGAGTTCATTGCTATACGCCATAAAAAAAAGTTGGTAAGCAAAACCGCCACTAGCGGCAGCACTCTTTGAATTTGATGACAGCCATACTTCACAGTTGTTTGTTTATTATGTAAACAGGTCGTTGACTCGAGATTCTGTTCAAAAACGTTGTGTGGAATTGATTAAAAATGATTGAAGAAAAATATATGGATTCTACACCTACAAATCTATCCGAAATTGCAAATGCTGCATTAGACAAATTACCATACGATCTTTTTTTTCAAATCGGCTAAGAAAGGTTCAAGTATTCCGAAAGGGTTTATTTAAAAAAATATATACTTTATTATTGAATAAATTAAATGCATAAATTAATATAAAAAATAATATTTAGGACGCTTGAAGAAAAAAATGTATGTTTCACTCGGAGGAAAAGTCTTTTTTACTCGTCTGTAGTTTCGGGACTCCGCTTCGCGTCGTCCGTAAATTCTACAGACTAGTAAAAAAAAGCTTTACTTTTTCTCTTAGTAAAAAATATTATTATTATTTGTATACAGGATGGTTTTCAAATAGCCACACTCGTTTCAAGGGGCGATTCTACATCAAAAAATAGGAAAAAAGTTCCCATAAACAAATGTAAAGTAGTCTTGTAGTCTTTGATAGAAGTAGGACCAAAAGAAAAAAAAAGTAACTAACTGAGCAATAACTTCGCTTAAGTAGTTTTATGATAGTCTGTAAATTATGTGAAAATTACGCATAAATCGAACAAAAGTTACTTTTTTGGAATACATTAAGATTCCGCTTTGATCTAGAAACATACGTTAATGAAACATGACGAATTATTATTTTATAGATATACAAAGTGTAACATAAAAATGCTACTTAAAAGAATTATGGATCCATATTTTTTAGAACCAGTCAGGATGCCAAAAAACCCGACTACGAAAAAATGCCTGATGAAAATAATTTATAAATAAAAAATCCGAAACGTGGGCGAGTCAAATGCTATTTTTTAAATTTAATATGGTCCAAATTATATTAAACATTCACCGGTTTCTTTAATTTTACGTTAAATTCCCGATTATTTTGCTCCTCGATTGTTAAAATTGAACCACTAGTAGAAGAGAAGAGATATACATACATAAATACAAACACAAACATAACCCTTCTTTCGCGTTGCTGTGGTCGGATAAAAATACGACAAAATAAACGAAATTCGTAATTTTTAAACACATATAAAGTTCTCCGCATGAAAGAAAGTCTCCGACGTAAGGGGGAGGAATCATTCGCGCTCTCTTCTTTTCGTCAAGAGCGTTATAAGGCGTGCGTGCCTACATCGGGCCTCCCACTTGCACACACATTCCAAACATATCTCCCGTAGCCACAGATCCGTGCGTCAAACTATAGCTACCATCCCCTCCTTAGAAACTCCACAGAGATATTTATATAATTCGACAAAATAGACCCTAAAATAATAATATCAAAATTAAATCAATTCGGTTTTTCACCAGCTATGAAAAAGTTCCTATATTCTTACCTGTCTTTTCGGAAGCAGTTTGTTGCCTTCAATGGTTTTTTTTCTAGAATGTTTTCAGTTACTTCAGGTGTGCCTCAAGGTTCAAATTTAGGTCCTTTGCTTTTTTTATATTTTATAAATGATTCAACTACTTTTTTATCCTGTTTAAAGCTACTCTTTGCGAATGATTTAAAATAGTTTTTACGAATTATGAACCTTAATGACTGCCTTTTTCTTCAAAATCAATTATCGCGCCTTATGGAATGGTGTCAACTAAATAATTTATTTTTAAACATAAAAAAATGCAAAGTAATTACTTTTACTCGAAAAATTTACACTGTTGACTTCAATTATTCGATTAATAATCAGGAATTAGAAAGATGCGAGAGCATTAGAGATTTGGGCATTTTATTTGATTCAAAACTGACATTTAATGATCATGTTTACACCATGGTCAACGCTGCAAATAAAATGCTTGGATTTTTGAAGCGTAACTGTCAACATTTTACAACTGAACCTCCCCTATAAACTCTGTATTTTGCGTTCGTAAGGTCTAAACTGGAATATGGTTCATTAATTTGGTATCCTAAATCAGCTACTCTTTTAAATGACATTGAAAGTGTCCAACGTAAATTTTTAAAAATTTTAAACTTTAAAATTTTTGGTATCTACCCTCCTCAGGGCTTCGATGAAAAAGTTTTATGCAACAGGTTTTCTGTTCAGTTACTTGATCATAGAAGAATCCTATCGTCCTTATCCTTTGCTTTTAGGATCATAAATAACTTAATTGACTGTCCTCATTTACTTGAGAAATTAAATTTTTTGTTACCCCGTATTAGTGCTAGAAATGTTGATTCATTCATGTTACCTATTCCTAGGACGAATATATTAATTAAGTCACCAATCTATATTGTGTCCAGTAATGTTAACAATTATTGTACAAATTGTGATCTATTTTTTGAGAGTCTCAGATCTATTTTGAGCGTGGCAAGTAATGGATTGTAATAAATATTCTCCTAGATAGAGTTCAATAGTTTTATATTTAGGTGTATATAAATTTGTTATATTAGTATTAAGGTTAAATAATATTGTTTAGTTTTATCTTATAATTTTGTCCTGTAATTGGATTTCTGTTGGGCAATAAATCTATTATTATTATTATTATTATTATTATTTTTTTAATGCAAAGCATACGCTGGTCAGGCCCTGTCCGTATCTCCGACGTTACGAGCAGACGAGCCAGCAAAAACCAATAACTACTCCACACACCGTGAGGTTAGTACTTATTGGGTCCGATTTTCGTGCGCTCTGAGTATATTTAATGATCCCAGAATAATGGCCTTCTGCATATTTCCGGATAAGAGTTCTGCTTTTTTGGAGCATGCCGGTATGGTCTTAAGTGCAGAGAGAAATTTTTGCCTCGTACCACCAAGGGAACCAATTATAAGGACCACCAGCTTAACAGAATAACCCGGGTTGAGCCTACGGAGTTTGAAAAGCAGGTCTTGATATTTCGTCCGTTTTTCCTCCTCTTTTAAGAATATGTTCGTTTCGGCAGGAGCCGAAAATTCAATAACGAACATTGTCTTTAGATCTTTATCGAGGAGGACTACATCAGGCTTATTGTATCTTATTTGCCTGAGGGTGGAGAATGAGTAGTTCCAATAAATTCGGCACCTCTCATTCTCCACAACGGACTCAATATCGTCTGGAACATAGGGCAGTACGGGTGTATCGTCAATACCGTACGAGTGCCTTAGGTGGAAGTAAAGCAAGGCCGCGTTATGTCGTCGTATATAGGCGGAGACGGCATAATTATTATTATTATTATTATTATTTTTATTATTATTATTATTATATAAACAAAAAATTTGAACGACCGACGAGATTTGTTTTACATTTCTCCACGAATTATACCGTTTTTGGACACCATTGCTTAGATGAAAAAAAGTGGTATTATAAAAACCTCGATAAAAACATAATCTATATGATTAATTATTGAAAATATAAAATTGTACTTAGTATTGCACAAGATATCGCCCTTGATATCTCCGCGTCATCTTCTTTAATGGTTTAGATTAATCAAAATCTGAGTGCAAATATACTTTTCTTTAGATTTTAGTTTAAAATATTTAATTTTTAATCGAACATATCTCGTTAATCAATCATTTTTTTCTATTTTGGCATCGCCATTTTAAAATATATGAAACTCCTAAAAAATATGACATGATAAATTTATACAAAGATAAATTTTTTCTACTTAAGTATTTTTTTTTTACTTTTGAAAGGAAAGTATATACATAACATGTTTTGTTTGTAGTAAAAGTAACATTTTGTGAATCTTTTAAAGCTGCCCGAATCGCCATGCTCGTTAGATACAAAACTTCTAAGTATATTGTATGCGATTTAAAGTAGTCCAAGAATATAGCCTTGAAGCACCTTTTTATGCTAGTGATTCGGAAATGAAAAACACACGAACTAGATAAGATTAGGTACACCACAATTTAACCATTTCCTAAGATTGTGATTGTTGTATAGATTATAATTTTTACGAATTTATGATTTTTAATGCTTAACGAAAGTCAACAAAAGTAATCATTTTATTATAACTGATATTTTACCTAATATTTTAAACTGTAAGTAAATTATTTTAAAATTTGAGTCTTTAAAAAGAATGTCTCGACGACAATGGGAGGATTGGTGTAGTGGACTACCGCGTCGTACTTGACGAGTTTACTACCCAAAATAGCGTGAGTTCGATTCTCACCGGCGCCGATTTGCCTTTTTTCAGTTAATTAATTAATAAAATTTGGCGAAGTCGTCAGTGAAGCGAACACTCCCTATAAATTGGTTCGAAAGTCAAATAAAGCCGGTGGTTCTCTCTACTACTAGCCCACACAAGTCCTGGACCTGGGGGATGCTTAATTAAGTAGAATAGTACGAGGTTAAACAAAAATGTAATGTTATGTAATGTAATATGATTTGTGTAACCAACTCAAAACGTTTCAACCAACCCAATATTCCGCCCGAGCGGACTAAGGCTCTATAGAGATATATTAATATCTAGACCTTAAGAGCGGACAGGCGAGTACGACGGTTCTGCGAGCGTGGATATTATCCAATACATCAATATAAATTACTGTCGTCAGTTGACCTAAGGAAATTGACATTTTATTCATTGTTTATAAATTGTTTTACGTCTCCCCTAGCAACGTGGGGTAATATTTTATTTTCCTACGAGCGTGCGGAAATATATCTCTTTCCGCACGTATATGCGTGTGGAAAGAAGGCCTTTTCCGCACGCATAAATATACAGTTTTCTTTATTTTTGTAGACAAGAGATGGCGCCACATGTGCACATTCTATCACATGATATGGGATAGTCATACCGTATCTAGAACTAGAATGGATTCTCTATGTTTGAAAAGTGTGTGTATTTGCCTACATTTTAAACCAGTTGTGGAAAAAGTTTATTTTAGTTTATTTTTTACGCTCATTCAGGAACCTTTTTTAAAAGGTAGTATAGAATTGCAAATTGTCCGGTCATTTCGTACAATGACCCACCGATTTTTAGACTTAATCGTCAGTGAGTTAATTAGTTATTTTTTGCTTTAATTAGTTATTTTCGCGGCGGCGAGATTGAAATCGCAGCATAATTAAAACGTCACACATCATGAAAAAATATCTCGTCCAAAATCGCAAATCATCTTTTCGTCATTATATGCATGTAAGTGTATTATTGCACTCTCCGCGGGTCTAAAGGTCTATTTGAGAATTGATTTAATGCAATTTTTTTGCTCTTAGGTTGGTACTTTACATGAACTGGTATTTGACACAATGGACTTAAGAGACCAAATGTTTTAGATAGGTCTTATTGACCAAAAACGGTTTGTAAGACCGTAGAAACTAGGTTAAAATATTTAAATGAAAATAAAGTTTAGTGCCTTATAGACGGCAAACTATTAAAATCTATAAAGAAATTGCACTGCTCTACTACAGAATTTTCACAATCAATGAGAAAATCCCTACCAAAATGTCATATAGCTGCTATTTCACGCTTTTTTGTGATCATCAGTGAGCATATATTGGTATGGTGGCTTTCGCACTGACTGTTGAAAATTTTAAATACCTATCAAAAATAAGTATAACTGTATTGAGAGCGTACAAATTGGTGGCGCCATCTAATGTTTGCACAAAGTACTACACATTAGATGTTGGCAGACCTGTAATCTGATAAGAATTATCTATATCTAGATACACAGGCGGACAAAAAATTTGTCTCGAAGCCAGCACCTAGTACCGACACGGCAAATCAAATTATAAATGAAAATAAAGTTTAGTGCCTTATAGACGGCAAACTATTAAAATCTATAAAGAAATTGCACGTGTCGGTACTAGGTGCATATGTCAAATTCGTATATGTGGTGCGCACCCCAAAATTCACAATTTAAATAAATTATGGAGGCTTTATTTAACACCTATATCAAAAGCATCTCAAACCAGTAAACGCCATATTCATTTGGTTTGCCATTCCCGTCCAGCTTTCGAAACAGTTCAAAAAATATTAAAAGTTAATAAAAGTTAAATTTTAGTGCAAATAACTGGAAAAAGAAGAAGATAGCTTCAGCTTGACACATTTACTTTATTTAGGTTGTATCCTGCCAGTGTCATGACCTACCATGTACTATTTACTAAATTCATAATTTAAATAAATTATGGAGGCTTTATTTAACACCTATATCAAAAGCATCTCAAACCAGTAAACGCCATATTCATTTGGTTTGCCATTCCCGTCCAGCTTTCGAAACAGTTCAAAAAATATTGAAAGTTAATAAAAGTTAAATTTTAGTGCAAAGAACTGGAAAAAGAAGAAGAATGCTTCAGTTTGGCACATTTACTTTATTTAGGTTGTATCCTGCCAGTGTCTTGACCTACCATGTACTATTTACTGCAGAAAGTATACCAATTAATATGAAGCATTGATACCTTCAAGGTTTGTAAATGATTACTTACGTGTGTTTTAATTTAATTCGCAAATGTCACGATGATTTGTTACTTTTGTTTCACAATTAGTTTTGCTCCATTAATTTAAAAAGAATTTTTGCAAATTGCAAGCATTGCAATGTTTTTATTTCTATTAATAATTTTACAGTACTTCTCGCATAGGCGCCGCAGAGAATTTGAGACAAGGTAATCATCAGTACTCGCATCGCGTCGACTCTACCGTTGACGCTAGGTTTTAAATATTTACATTTTTATTTCTTTTTATCTTGATTTTTTTAATGATTTCATTTAAACGAGTAAGGTGGGAAAAAAAGTTATCGATAAATAAAAATTAAAAACTTTCGTATTCTTAAAAGATAAAAATCTAATGTCGGTTTTTTCTTTGAAAAACACCGTTATATATACATATGTATAGTTAATATGTATAGTCAGTATTGTTGTGTGTAACAAATTAGTCGTCAAATGTTTCGAATTAGTGACCTTTATAAAAATTTCCCTCATAATTCGGCAAAATAATTCCGTAAACCTATGTTTCTGTGTTTATTTTTAACGTTGATGAGTCATAACTGAGTTTACGCCGACTACTGGTAATTATATACTAGAAGAATACTTTTTTTGGGGAGCTAAAATATCAGCAATCTGAACTTTTTGCGACGATTTTTAAGGAAATAAAATAATATAGAATTTGTGCATTGTCCCTTTGAAAGGCCACGTTTGGAAAATGAAAGGCAGTAAACCTTATAGTTAGATTGTCAAACTATAAAGCTAACTAGTTTTCCTTGTATACGGTAAGTACTGCTTTACTTGAATGTGAAGAAAATAAAAAAAATAGTGTTTTTGAAGTTATTGGCTGGGATTGTTTAAAGTCCTTATAAATTTTTCATACAAGGTTACCCAAAGATTTTAGTAACAGATAATGCAATTAAAGTTTTGCTTAAGCCCTAGTCAAACAATGTTTTAAGGAATTAAATTTAGAGAAGAGCGTGACCGTGTAGTTATGACATCTCCATTGGTCCGAAGCTAACCAAGAAACTAGTTTGCCGTGTGTACGATAAGTATGTGTCGTCAAAGGAGCCGAAAATTCAGCGGAATTTCTACAATTCGAAGATGATACGTCGAGATAAGGTAAACAATTAGCCGAAGCGTTGGAGTTATTTATATGGATGTGGGTCTCAGGTAGTAGCCCATCTTTTGGAGCCAACATGCAAATCAGTTGTCGATTTCGACAGGGCCCACGTTCTATTCCACCTCAGATCAATGGAGAGTCCATTTTTTTAGGAATACCACCTACGAACTAATAACTCTTCTCTCTAGAATAGGCATTTCATTTGTAAAAACTGACAAAACCGTAGCCAACATATACATTTGTCTGTCTTACTCGCACAGCTTTGTTCTAACAGAGTTACAACAATAACAGTTACTGGTAATTGTTATTGTTCAGGCCTAAATATACCTACTATTTGTTTACAAACAAACCGAGTTGTTGGCGATACTTTATATTAACGGTATGAGTATTCTAGAGAGAAGAGTTGTTAGTTCGTTGAATATCACAATGTTCCCTTTTAATTTTGATGCTCTAGAATAGGCATTTCATTTGTAAAAACTGACAAAACCGTAGCCAACATATACATTTGTCTGTCTTACTCGCACAGCTTTGTTCTAACAGAGACAACAATAACAGTTACTGGTAATTGTTATTGTTCAGGTCTGAATATACCTACTATTTGTTTACAAACAAACCGAGATGTTGGCGATACTTTATATTAACGGTATGCGTATTCTAGAGAGAAGAGTTGTTAGTTTGTTGAATATCACCATGTTCCCTTTTTTTTTTTGATGCAGTCGTTGTATAATACAAATTGTGTTGACTGTTTTTACATTGTCGATTAATTGTTGACATTATTAATTTGTGTTTGTGTTAATAACATTATATTAAATGAAACGGTTGCGCCAGAGATAATTAATTAAACGCAGAATCACCAAATTGGAGTTAGTTTTTCCGCATTTCTTTATTTCTTTGTTGGAATCCGGCTTGTTATGAGCATTACCCGGCGTATTTCCAGTTGTAGTCCAGTCTTCAGGTCAATAAAAGAGGCTTTACCTGGAAATAATTCAGGGAGTTTTGATTTTCGGTTTATTGGGTAGTAAATAAAAAAACAATTTTACGACGTCGAACTCGATTTGAAACTGTTATTTTTTAACGTGTTTTTCACAAAAAAACGGATTTTTAAAATATCTCTTAATCGTTACACTATACGTTTTTAGATTTTTATTATTTTTTTTTTTTCGAAAAAACTAAATTGTTCTTTATCGTAGGTTAGGCATGCCCCTTAGAACATTAAAAAAAATCAATCAGGCACTTTCCTTTTAATTTACGTATAATTACATTTTTTCAAAATAATTCACACATTTGTGCCCCATTATCTCGAGTAAACCGATTTTCGATTAAATCACCATTGTATTAAGCATAAAAAAAACCTTCCTAACCAAGTCATACAGAAAAATCTAAAACCCTACGTTTAAGCTATAAGTCGTACAAAAAATACATGACACAAAAAATGTTGGTGATTTGGTCCTCTTTATTTTCATATCAAACGTTTTTTGTCCTAGGATGCACCGATCTTAAGATATTTTAAAAAGTCCGTTTTTTATGAAAAGTATGTTAAAAAAATGACAGTTCCAAATCGAGTTCAATGTCGCAAAATTGCTTATTTGCGGCCTAAACCCTACCGAATAAACCGAAAATCCTAACTCCCTGAATTATTTCCAAGTAAAGCCTCTTTTATTAACTTGAAGACTGGACTATAGCTGGAAATACGCTGGGTTCTGGTTATAACGAAATATATTCAAAGTATAATACAGCCATGTTATATGCAAAACTAACCAAATAAAATATGCAAAGTGCAATTACTTATGTATATACATGTATGAAACCAAAGTCTATGTTACATAATACTATTTGTTATTGTAATATGGAGAAAACAAACACGTTCAATGTCTTCTGTCGTTGTTATGTGTTCTTTTCTTTTACGCATTTTTTTCTCTTTATCCTTGTGGTCGGTTCTGCTAGTGCTTTTGTAAAGTCAATAAATGTTTGACAAAATTGGTTCATTATCTGTTACTACATTTTTGGGGAACCCTGTACGGGAAATAAGAACTTATCACTTACTTAAATAAATTCTGTATTAAAATTAAGCCTAAAAATATATGTATGTATATGTATATGGTATTTATTATTCCATCAATCTATTTTCTAATCATCGTACAGAGTGATATTGGTAGACTGAAAGTTTCGGGCTGCTGGAATAATAAATTAATATTTTCATAATTTTGTTTTAAATTAAAAATTTCTGTCCTTACTAATTCTACGTCTAACCACACGTTAGTGGTACTATGTGCTTGAGACACACAAGTCTTCAACTTGCTATCATTCAAAGTTTCCAGACTAGGAGAAGTATGAGCAGTTGTCTACATATAGCAATAGATGACGCACAAGTCTGCATCAACCTAATGACTATATTCCTTTTGCGAATAAAATCTAAAAACGTTTTCTTAATCAGCGTGCAGAGTTGACTCTTGGTACTGAAGAGGGCCAGCAGCCCAAAACTGTCAGTCTACCAATATAACTCTGTACGATGATTAGAAAATAGATTGATGGAATAATAAATTAATATTTTCATAATTTTGTTTAAAATTAAAAATTTCTGTCCTCATATGAGATTTGGCTCAATTGTGTAATTATAAATTGTATATTAACAGTTATCAGAATTGATCTTTTACATTTTTTTAGGGAAGTCACAGTCATTCTTCTTCTTCTTCTTCTTCTTCTTCTTCTTCTTCTTCTTCTTCTTATTATTTCTGTTCTTCTTTTTTTTTTGTTTTCGCCCAATTTTTTGACGATAGGTGGAATTTATAAATACGAATTCTGTCTTTGCTAATGAGTGGCAAAAGGCTGCAAATCTTAATGACGTTGACATTTTTTTTTGTTGATAACCTATTGCTGTTTATAGGTTTATTAGTTGTTTGGATGGTTCACTTTCCCAACCTAATGTCCTTCTATTTTAGAGACGCTGTACCATGTGTCATTAAATTTAAATAGGCATTTAAAATAAAAATTCGGTTCGGTTATTCACGTTTTTTTACACTCCTCGCAGTAACTTAACTAACAGTGTCAATTTAACCTTTTGTTTGGTTATACAGTCTGTTCCAGAACTCGCGTACAGAAATTTGAGCGTATATTAAAAACCCTCTGGAAAATATGAAAACAATTTAAAAAAAAATCCATCTTCAATATAATAAAAAGGAAGCTATTTAATCAGACCAATCCTGTTTCTGATGTTAAATTACCTACAAATTAGTTTTTCCCTACTTATTAGTAACTATGGTTGCATTTTAATTGTTGATGCGTTCATTGTTTGAGACTTTCAACTTTAGAATCTTTTTAGGTTATTATATTTTGACAAAACCGACAGAGCCTATCAAATATTCTATTTTTATAGAGACACTCCATCCGGCGGTGGTTTTTTGAAATTAATAAATATTTATGTCACATTAATCACCATGTCAACCTACAGAATATGTACCTGTAATAATTAAATTTGCTTTCATAGCTACAAATTCAACTTTTAAAGGTAATTTAACATCAACAACAGTATTGGTCCACTTAAAGCGTTCTTATTTTTGAATTGAACGAAGATGGATTTTTTTTACATTTTTTTCATATTTTCCAGAGAGCTTTTAATATACTCTCAACTTTCTGTACGCGAGTTCTGGAACCGGCTGTATATCAAGGAAAAGGTTAACACACACGAAGTACCAAGGCACACTTAAAAAGGTAGTTTTATAGAAAAAATCTGATTATGTTATGGGTAGGTAGGTATCATGAATTTCAAGTTTCCCAAATGGACAAAAATATTTCAACTTTTTGTGTTTTTATCAGTCTGTATTATACAGACTGTATATGTTAAAGTTTTGATAAAGACATGATAAATAGAGGTTATGTTTTATATTTACAGTCCTACTTTGACTGCGTTTTCAAGGTCATACAGATGTACCCTTCGTTCAAATCCGACTTAGCTGTCCTATCTTTGTGATAATCTGTGATTCTGCTGTTCCGCTGAGAAGAGTATCTTATGAAAAGGAAAGCGTGTATTTTTTACGGTTTGTTATTTTTATTTCTTCTTCTTTTGGTGGTCTCAGTCTCATTCACGTGGCACCAGGGCAACTAGATTTATTTTTATGGTTTTATAATTTGGCGAATTTTATTTAAATCGAGAGGAGAGTTATGTCGGTCTTTAATTGTTCGTTTTCGGGATTTTTCTAAAGGTTTAATTGCCCGATTAAGTCGACAAAGTTGCATTGAATTTTTTAACAAATTCGCCGATTAAAATAACTCTTCTGAGAACTCTTCATTCGGATTTATCCGTGTTATATTTATTTAGATAACGATCAATTTTTAATTAAGCCTTTGCCTATTACCATAGCATAACATATAATTTAATTGCGTTAATTATAAAACTATGTACCTATACACGGAAAAAAAAATTATAGCTAGGAGCGCTATAACACACATACCAAGCAAATTATAATCGCTTATTATATAAATACAAGGCTTTCTCTTACAATTATGGCAGTCAGTGTAAAAATTTATATGAAATACTTTAATTGTTTAGTGAATAATAAAATATAACAAATAGTATGGCATTTATAGCTTAAATAGATTTAATTATTGTCCGTGCTAATAATTTTTATAATATAATAAAATTTCTGTAAATTTATAATAGTGCCTGTAATAAATATAATCGTGTCTGTAATATATATAATCGTTTCCAATTTATTTTTAACATTATTAGTTATTGTGTCCCTTATAATCTATAGCTTAAATCACTATAATTTGCCACTGTTACCAAATATCTTATAATGTATAGCGCAGAGCCCACTAATTTCTTTCCGTGTATCATAATACTAGCAAAGAAAAGATAAAATGGACAGATAGAGATACAAATTCGAGCGTGTTGGAGATACCTAATTAGGGAAAAAAGTACCTTATGGAAAAGGCTAGTTAGAAGAAGAAAAGTTAAGGGATAGGATGGAATGAAGAGATGCCACAGTGTGCTATTAAAATTAAATTTTACATTACCTGAGCTGGTGATAATTAAAATTATATTTTTTAAATAAAATTATAGACCAGTATTATTTTTTTCTACGACTGCTTTAGAATGTAAGCAATTACACACACTTTTAAAACACAGAATGAATCCATTCTAGCTCTAGATACGGTATAAATATTCCGTATCAAGTGTTAGAATGAGCACATGTAGTGCCATCTCTTGTTTATAAAAGTAAAGAAAACTGTAGCAAAATTAGCAAAAATAAATATATTTTACCATGAAATATTGAATAATTTAATGCAATTTAAAATTTTTCTTTAATATTACATAAAGTTTATTAGTTTTTCTTAATATTTGACCAGTTTTTTATCAATTCAGTTCAAAAAATTAAAACTGCTCCATCTATTGTTAAATATTTAAACCTGATATCTGTCACAACAATCTGACATAACCTTCAATGTTTGCATAATAATTTGTAAATATGTGCTAAAATTAAATAAAAACTTTTTTTTGAGTACTGATTTGATAAAATTATTAAATAACATTAATTGCTTTATTTAAAAATATGCGCTTTTTGTTGCATTTACAATGTCGAGTCACAAAACACATGGTTTTTAACCTTGTCCGCAGTTTAAAGCCATACAGTGTGTCATATTTGCAGTCGAAGAAAAAGTATAGTCTACAACACGTATGGAATAGTCATTCCGCGCTCGCGGGACCGTCATACTCGCCTGCCGGCTCGTATGACAAACTTTCCGCTCGCGCGGAATATTGTCTATTCCATACTAGTTATAGAATATACTATTCTTCTTGCTTTTCAAAAATAATTTTTTTTTCTGAATGTTAAAATAATGACAATAAATTTGAAACACAAGATTTGCACAATTTATTCTGGCAACAAGATGCAGATAAGCATCCACTCAGATAGATTCTGCGCGGGGTTTAGTAAGATTTTATCATATTTATATGACACCATCCGATGATCTGATGATGATCATCGATAAACGATATTGTTCTTGTGATTTCCAATTAATATTTAATAGTATGTATACCTAATTAATTATATACGTACGTAAAATTTTTATTTTAAATATCAAGGTAATTGTCAATAACTGTTGATAGACAAAAAAGAAGCTAAAAAGCCATAAACGAGTACCTTGGTAATTTAGAAGAAAAACCTGTATAGTAAGATGGTGCTATACCCGCCACCGTTGATGAACTACGTTTACGTCATCCGGTACAGGATTTACACGAAGCAGCGGCTCCTTTGATCTCATTAGCACACCTAGTGGATACGTGTAGACCCCCGCCCCCCGAGCGTTTCTTCACATACTCAATTAACTAAAAGCCCGGCGGCGTATAGACTGACCCATGCCACTGTGCAACCGAATTTAATTAAAAGCATAAAAAACTTATATAGGGTGCTTCAAAAAGCGTAAAAGATTGATACAGGGTGCTTGAAAATTTACGGGAACGTTTGATTTTTTGCGTATTTCTGCCTAAAACTAAAGTTTATTTTTTTAAGGTATAGTTATTTTAAATTTGCCGCTAAATACTCCACAAAATCCGATTTACACTGTAGCATGTGGCTTTTTTAGAATGTTAACATAACCCAAATTTATAATTTTTGATAAAGCTGTTGCTAAAAACACTTTTGTATTCCTGTAGAAATAAAATTTGCTTATAAAATCGCTTTTATTCCAATAATATAGAGGAATAAACCATTGTTTTGTTCTCGTTAATGGCACGTCAACGTTTTACGGTTGTGTAAATTGGGCCTAGTCATTTCGCTTACGACGCATGCCTATCTTACGTTGCTATGGTAATTTCGAGATTGTTTACAAGCGGGAAGGTTTAAAATAACTATACCTTAAAAAAATAAACTTTAGAGGTTCTTTTGTACGGACGAAATCAAACATTTTCTTGGACCACCTTACTTTTTCTTCAGTCTCTTAATGTAAAGAATAGTAGAATGTATAGATATATAAATACTTATTTGTTCTAGTGCATAATGGGAATAAAATTGTAAATAAAAAAAATTAAATAACACTCGAACTGGTTTTAAATTCTCAAATTTGTTTACTTCTTTTAAGTAAAACGATTTAGAAATGAGGAATCAAGGTGATCAAGAAACATTTATTTTAAAAAAGAAGATTTAGATATTGCTTGGTTTCGAATTTTAATATTTATCATTTCTAACAGAAACTTTTTTGACTAACATTGAAGATTCAACGAATTGGAGAGTCTATAGCCTTAAAGTCGTTTAGCACTAGACCCACAGTATAGTATTTAACGACTTTGCTATAGCCTAGCTTATAGATCTATGGAGCTTCTTCTTCTTCTTCTTTTTTCTTCTAAATTTTTGACAGTTCTAAAGAGATATGACGGTTCGTCAATGACGAAAATGCATAAAAATAGATTAAATATTACGATTTAAATAAAATAATGTCTTTCAGATTAGTCTTGTCGTTTGCAGAGGCCTGACAAGTTCGGAGAAGGGTTATTTTAATAATTTACAATTGCGTATGCAAATGTGAGATAAGAAGTCGGCAAGTCAAAATGTTTTCTCGGACGCTGCATTGGTAATCATTCAGATTGGACACGGTGATAGTGGACACAGCATTAAACGGCATACACTCACACACACACACACATACTCCAAAGTACCGAACGCGTTCGGTCGCGTTAACGCGACGATTATTTCACATACTTGTCATTTTCTACCAGAAACGTCAATGAAATTTTTACACCAAGTTTCAAGTTATGGCATAACTGTTTATTTAAAAGTTACTTGTCATTTATTATAGTATATTAAAGTACTAGTGCGCTAAAAACGTGTTATGAAACGAGTGTTTTATCCATTTTTTTCTATTTTGCTATAAAATTTAAAAAAACTTACATTTAAATTGATGACCGATTTAGAGATTTTTGTTTTGGATTGGCATAACAGTTTACACCATGTTTAAAATTCTAAGAAAAAATGTAATTTTGATATATTTTATATTCTCTTTTTTACTGCAATTAACCAAGCCACAATTTTAACATGGTAAAAATAACCTAAACCCTAAATTTTGTAGAAAATTCAACTTTAAATCGACATTGACATTTGCACGGAAAACGTCAAGCGATAGGCCAGGTCTGTTGCCAACCCAAAAGAAGAAAAAGTACAGACCTCTTATGGGCCTATAATAACACGCAAAATGCGTTATATTATGAGATTATAAGAGTCGCAAAATAGAAAAAATAACAAATAACTTTTTATTTATTAAATATAATTTATTTGTTTAGTGAATCAGTCGTGTGTTTTTTTTTTTTAATTAAATTATTTTTATACCTTTATCATGTCAAAATGGGCAAAATTAATTTTTCGGGAGTCAAAGGGATAAAAAAGAGTAGAGTAAAAAATAGTACTATCTAGGTATTTGGGTGCAAATCTGAATGAATGAATGGTCACAACTAAGCTGTTAATCGAAAGTCGAAAAAGGCATGAAAAAATGCCTTGCTGGCTTTTGTATTCATTGAGATTTTCGGGCTTTGGTGATTTATGAGGATTGTCGATGGGACAGGGTGACAAGTGGCGACAACATTAGTGAAGGCGCCGGCGTTTTTGGGAAGCCAGACGATCCACCATACTACCCCGTCAAGCGAAAAAGCCGTAAGCGCCAGAGCATGCCGTTTAAGCCTTTTTTGATTTGAGGATTTTCTTTTATACATTTGCCTACGATAATTTCAATTATTTTTTAACATTTTTTACATTTTCATAAAAGAAAGTATTGCGATAGAAAAAAAATATCAATTTTTTTTGCTTAAATGCTTATTTTACCCTGAAACGTCGAGAAAAATCAAAATAAGCAAAAAAAAAGATGTCTGTATCCACGATAACTTAAGAACGCTTTGAGCTTGCGACATGATATTTGGTATGCAGATGTATTTTTATATTATCTTGGACAAGTTCGTCTTTCAGCATAATCGGTTGGGGGGAAGGGGGGTAAAAGGGGGGGGGGGTTAAATTTTTGTTTTGGTCGTATTTTTTAAATTTTTTACAATAGAAGAAAAATTTGAAAACTAAATGAAAGGTAAAATAAAATTACACAAAAAATGTTATTGTCATTTTTTTCCAAATAAAATAAATGGCGTCCAACATATTTTCGGTTGTCTACTTTTTATTATATTATTTTTAAACAGTTTTACCAATAAAATATATATACAAAATTATACACGCACTGTTTATCGTACACACCTGTTGGTAGCGATATACTGATTATACACTATTTAAAACTATGTATTCTATATCATAACAAATTAATGGTTAAATTAACATTATAAACTATTAATTATCATAGAAATATTTAACATTTCATAAATATTAATATAGTAATAATGATTAAAATTTAGTACCTAGTTTATATTTTTAAAATTATGTATATCTTACGGAACTACAACCGGATAATAATATACAGTGCGAATGTAAAGTGCCGAACAGTTTGAAAAGAAAATACTCTTCGTTTGAAGCCACGCCTCTGTTAGAGTTGTGCGCGATAAGCCCATGTGTTTGCAACAGCTCGGTGGCCAGTGAAACCCACACAGCTTTCTTGCATTTTACTCATCGCTAATGCCAGTTTTGCATTAAAAAGTGTTCGGCACTTTATAATCGAACGGTATGTTATGCCTTTTACTCAACTGAAGAATTTAAAATGTTTAATTTTAGTAATTATCTATAATTTTTTTTTTAAAATAATGTAAGATACAAAATCTTAACCGGAAATAACTAAATTCTACAAAAACCCAATTGACCTGGCAAAAATCAAAACAAAACTCCCTTATCTTCGAACCATCGTAGATTTTACTGAATGGTCAAACTTTTACTACCAGATCCTCAAAAACCGAGACTAATTTTATTTATTAGACGCAGACAAGCCACTTGACCGTACCAGAGGATATGCTAGGAAAACAAATGAAGGCTGGTATAAACTGTCATAACAGATGATGAGGAAACGAGGTGGGTCGGGTTTCATTTTTACAAGTGGTAATTTATAGGATATTTAGGGGACTATTATGTCTCAATTACAAAAATGAATGGTTATAATTTTAAAATCATTTTTATTATTATTTACACGTAGAATAGTAATTATATAACAAGGTAGAGAAGGCCTTTTTCACAGCCAAGTGTATTATATCCCCAGATGCATAGCATCGAGGGATATAAGAGTGCGAGGCTAAAATAGTCTTCTCTACCGTGTTTACATATTTTTTTCATTACAAGGGCATTTATTATTATTATTAATCAAGCATTTTTATATCAATAATAAAGCAAAATGTTTGCTGGATCCTAACTGTACGCGAAAAAACAAGTAGCCTTTGAAATCGACATTTTTAAAAACAAATGAATAAATTAATTTATTATCTTTAGAAAATGACAGGGTCAGTTGCTTTTATATATTTTTAAAATGTGTGAAAACATATGGGTAAGTATTTATATAATAAATAATGTGTTATATTGTAGTATTATTAATTATTGTAATGTTTACTATGTAAATTTTTTATCCAATGGCAAAATATTTTTAAATTTTGCCGAACAGAAATTATAAGCAATGTCATGTCTTTGCAATTCAAGGAAAATCTAGTGACAGTTATCAAAAGTCCAGTCAAATAATGTAAATTACAATAAATGTACACGGGCTGCAACTCGACGTTCAGCGCCTACTACCCTAACAAAATATTTATAAAATTGCATAATATCTAAATCTTGTGGAGAATTTCAAGAGCTACAAGTTTGCTAATAACCACTTTTATCCTCCGATGAATAATTTGGCTGAAAATTCGAAAAAAACAATTTTACCCCCCATTTTTGAATATTTATAACTTGATTGTTATTATTATTTTAAAAATATTATCCAAACAAAAATTGTTGGAAATTTTCTCCTTAACAAGATTGGTTATATGCATTTTTATCGTAAGATGCATATTTAGCGAGATAACCGTACTCACCCCTAAAGTTCACCCCTTACGCAAATCAATCGGTGAAAAACTAACAGGAGTGTTATGTTACTATCCACTACTACCCTTTAAAATATCAGCCCCTGTACATTTATTAAAATTTAACATAGGAATTTCTCGTTATTTGGCTGGATTATAACACAGAATCATTATTTATTTTATTATCAAAATTATTTTTTTCACACAATTAAAACAGTAATAATTAAAAAAAATAGCAGGGGGCGATATGGGGGTTATTTCGGTAATTTTTCCCCAAAACAACAGCAGTTGGCGCCCAACAACAAAATTTGAGTTTTAATATTTTAATAAAATATTCTAAAATAGTAAGTAAAGGCTGGTATAGTCTTATAACAGATGATAGGAGGTGGGTCAACTTGTAATAAAAATTTATTGTTTTTCATTGTTTAAGTTTTTGGTCGACATTACATCTTATTGATAGAATAAAATACTAATGATAGTGTCATCTTTTCTTGGATTAACAGATTAACTTTTGGGTGTTAAATCGTACTGGCGCCATATCAAAGGTTGTCAAAATTACATAAATACAAATGTGTTTTTCGTTTTATAAAAAATAAACATTACGATTATTTTCTTAGGAGGTCAAAATCCTGTCCTATATAAATAAATGAATGTATTTTGGAAAGCAAGCAACGAACTAACTAACGAACGAACTAACTCTTCTCTCTAGAATAGGCATTTCATTTGTGAAAACTGACAAAAACGTAGCCAACATATACATTTGTCTGTCTTACTTTCACAGCTTTGTTCTAACAGAGACAACAATATACTGGTAATTGTTATTGTTCAGTCCTGAATATATCTACTATTTGTTTACAAACAAACCGAGATGTTGGCGATACTTTATATTAACGGTATGCGTATTCTAGAGAGAAGAGTTGTTAGTTCGTTGTAAGCAAGCCACAATGTAGATATAGATATAAATTCATGAGTTTTAAACTTTTTTATGTATATTTTGTTTCTAAATTTTTCACAAAAAAAATCTTTGAGTGGCTACCTAATAAAATATGTTCTCGTTTTATCTGGTCCTAAAATCAATCATTGCCGATTGTTTTTTCCATTTTATTCCCTTCATAAAGGAAATTTAAATCACGTTCAGTATACACGAATGCCTGGGCACACTGCCCCCCAATAAAAATAAGTTGAACCAGAAATATGGAAAAAACGGAATACGTTACATTGTAGCCACAGGTATATAGCTGTTTACCATAAAATCGAAGCTTTCACACCTTGTAAAATAATGTTTACGAGACACAAAATATTATGTCAATCACTTTTTGACAATAATTTGGATCCACAATTTAAGGTATGACATGAATACTTTTTAACACAATACAAATTATATATCATTATTTAGGATTATTATTTAGCAAGAAAAGTTTATAATTGCGCATATCACAGTAATATATTTAATTTCTTGTATAAGATATCCAAACGTTCAAGTATTACGTAACACAAAATTTGGCCATTTTTGACCCCCAGCCCCCCTCTGTAACGCGGCGTAACGTTTTCAGTGCAGACATGTAGGTACAATGTGACCTAGTTAGTTTTTTTTTCGTATTTCTAGTTCATTTTTTTTTTGGGCACCGTGTCGGGTGGTGTTTCCCCGAGCCCCACGTTTGGCGCCAACAGTGAATCTCCGCTATTTACCACAAATGTAAAATTAGCTTACTAATGAACTAATTTATGGTAGAATTTCGTACGTGTCGGTCAAACGTAAAGTGTCTGCCGTGCATGGCCAATATCTCTAGGTGTCAGAGTTTCGTTTGGTGTTTATGGTGGTTGTGAGATGCGACCGGACTAGACGGCCGATAAGTAAGGCGCCGACTGAAGAATGCTGTCCGACGGTTTGTGTCGCCTCACCTCGACCCGTAATCCTCCATGGATTCTGTATACTACCAAAGGGTGCTTTTGTCCTGAGGAAGACTTTCTATAAGGGATTAACTTTTCCAATTTTCCGTCATCGGAAAGAATCCCGTACATATCTTATCATCTTTAATCGTATAGAAAACATTTTAGAGAAAGAAGAAAAGAACTAGTTTCTAGGTTACCTATATTCATAAATTTTGAACAAGTAAATAAATAAAAAATCGTTAAAACCCATTATATTATCAAAGATTTGGCAACAGTGGACCACTCGACACACGCAATTATTAGCGCGATTTATAAATTGACTCCAACGAACTAATAACTCTTATTTCTAGAATACGCATACCGTTAAAATAAAATATCGCCAACATCTCGGTTTGTTTATAAACAAATAGTAGGTATATTCAGGCCTGAACAATAACAGTTACTAGTAACTGGTATTGTTGTCTCTGTTAGAACAAAGATGTGCGAGTAAGACAGACGAATGTTTATGTTGCCGACGTTTTTGTCAGTTTTAACGAATGAAATGCCTATTCTAGAGAAAACTTATTAGTTCGTTGATTGACTCTTACTTGTTGCGATGTTGCCGTATCCTGCATTTATTAGTGTAAGAATTCGAAATTAAAATATTTAAACAAGTATGTTCCGGGAAATTTTAAGAGCATTTTGGGAGAATAAGTATACATTATATAAGTGTACAAAATCTTATTATTTTGCATTTTTAGCCCAAAATTCGTAAAATTTTGTAAGTTTGAAAAACGTCTTTTCTGAAAGATTCTAAATTGTGATTTAAGAGACAAGTTAGTCCAGAAAAGACGTAATTTCATGCCATATAAACAATTCTTTAGATATCCAGATTTGATATATTTTTTTGAAAAATTCATAATAATTAATATTTGTTGAAAACTTAAAAATATATATATATTTGTTGAAAACTTAAAAAAGTGAAATTATTACTATCTTGTCAGAAAATTATAATCATAAATGTAGTATTCCCAAAATAATGGTCTTAAATGGCATTAAACAAACGGGGTTCTTTTTTATAAGGCAGTACTGGCGTCTCATTTAACGCCCATGCAATAGTGTTAGGGGTCAATAAATCATAAAAACAAATATTACGAAAATTTTGAAGGATGGTTTTGACTATGTTGAATATTTCCAATATAATGTTCTGAATTTTCAAAGAGTTGGGATATCTGTTCATAGTTTTTATTTTGGTATATTTGGTATATTATATAAAAATATATTTATCAAATGCCTAAATATTTTTTGATCAATTTTTACATACAGGGTGATTAATAACTGGCATGCCAAAATTTAAAAGGTGGTTCTACATCCAAAAACATGAATGTTCAAAAACTAGAGGCGAAAAAGTTTTGGGCAAAAAGTTCCCCCTATTTTGCAGGCCCCTGTTTAAAGGAAGATAGCCTTTATTAATGTAGGGGCATGTGCAAAAATTCTTTTTCCGCTACTAGCTTAAGAACATACCATTATTTATCATGTTTTCAGACTGTGAAATCAATTTTCTTCACCTATAGCAATAGTAATTTTTTCTCTCCTAGTAGGAGTAAATTTTATAAATTGATATCTGCCACTTGATTTTCCTTGAACTGCAAATACATGTCATTGCTTATAATTTTTAATGGACAAAATGCAACAATATTTTGCCATTGGATAAAAATTGAGCATGGCAAATATTATAAATGAATTAATTATAATAGAATGTAACATATTATTCAGTAAATAAACAACTTACCGATGTTTTCACACATTTTAAAAATATCAAAATGCCACCCACTAGAACTGTCAACTTTCAGTGAATAAATCAATTTATTCATTTGTTTTCAGAAATGGCGATTTCAAAGGCTACTTGTTTTTGCGCGGTTAATTAAGATCCAGCAAACATTTTAGTTTATTATTGATATAATAAGAATAAATGCGATAGTAGTGAAAAAAATAATATATAAACCACGGCAGAGAAGACTATTATAGCCTCGCACTCTTAAATTTAATACGCTGGGTTATAAAAAAATGTCTTTTTTACCTTGGTATATAATTACTATTACTGTGTTTGACAAGATTTCAGGGGTATTAAAAAAACTTCTTTTTAGGCGCACCTTTAGGAGGGCCTTAGATCCCTTAGGGCCCATTTTCGGACCAACCTTTTCATATTTTAGGATTTAGAATCACCTTTTAAATTTTGGCATGCCAGTTATTGATCACCCTGTACACATATTATTGCATTACTATACTTGTTGCAAAATTGCATACATTTTATATGATACAAACCAAGTCAAACGTGGGCAAAAGGCAAATATCCTACGCCTATTTGAGCAAAAAAAAAATATTACAGGTCCTGATAAGATTTGCATAAAATTATAATTTATATTAAAAAGTGAAAACAGTTTGTCGAGCAGTTTGTAGTATTTTTTGGTCTATCATTTTCAACGTTAGTGACATTAACAAAAGCCATCAAGAAATCTATAAGTGTACATTGTATAATTATTGTTGTAAATTAGTGGCGATAAAAATTTAAATAAAAAAACTATAACTGTTTAGTTAATGTTGCGATATCAGACCGATTAAGAACCCACGTTTTTCTATTACACGAAAACAGAAGCGTAACTTTAAACAGTAAACTTAAACAATTTACAGCAAAATTTTATTCAACTCATTTGCATTATTTACGATAGAAAACATTGTCAACGTTACGTTGATTTATTAAAATTTAAATTAGCTTTGGTTTTTAACATACACTGATAGACTGGTTTGGAAGAACTGCACTTAGATAACTTGTAGGGGTCCTCACGGGCCACTGCAAGCTAAGGAAGCACCTGTCAACAATGCGGATTCTAGAGAGTCCCATATGCCCAGAGTGCGGAGAGGATGAAACATCCTCTCATTACTTAGCCGAGTGTGTCAGATACGACAGGATCAGGTTGCAAGTCTTTGAAACTCAAAGACTCAACCAAGAAGAACTAAGAGATCTCCCCTGGGCCAATATCCTGACCTTTATTGAAAGGACGGGCAGGTTCAAGGAGAGATCAAATTATTAAATGGCTGGGATTGCCTGGAGTGACAAAAAGGGCCAGAAATGGCCTAGTTGTCCGGCTTTGGCCAACCCAAAAATTTACTACTACTAACTACTACCACACTGATAGAAAAATCTAAAAATAGTACAACCAAACGTTGTTGTAACAACTTTGAGGTAAATAATACAATTTTTACGATTATTCTAAAACATTATAACGTTATATTAAATACACTATTCGTATTATTTAATAATACAACAACGTTGTTGTCACTATAATAGTGTTTTGAGGAAGGATGATTAATAAAGATGGCGACGATCAGCTGATTCTAATAAATGTTTTACCAAAATATTGGAAGTAGGCATTTTGGGCTAAAATTTTTATGTGCATAAGTATACCCAACGATAAGCATGTACATATACATGTAATTACATGTTATATGTAGTTTCTATGTCCACATCAATAAATTTAAAATACATAACATAAAATTTGCAAACGCAGTAGAGAGCCGACGCTTACCAGGCTCAGCTAGCCAGTCGGGCGGACGGGTCAGGTGAATTGCCTGCGGTTTGAAGCGAGGATCGTGACGTAGGAAGGAGCGGCAATCCGAACCTGCGGATTTGCAAGCCACTCCTAACAGTTTGCTGTTGTAAATCAAAATCTGCACTCGTTTGTAAATACCAAACGTTTACTTTTTTGTTGTTACGGCTCTGTTATATATACCTAAATATTTTAACCTATATTTATTAATTTTTTTAATTTTTAAAATTTAACAGGTTTACCACAAGTATTTCCAATCGCCAATGAATGTAGTAGCTATTTCATATGCATATTTAATAAAATTTAAAAATAGATATTTATTTAATTAATTGACAAATGATTGAAAAAAAAAGATATTTAGTAGATACCAGCTATAGCGTCAAGATGGTAAATAACAGCTAAGCTGATTTAATAAAATGAAAGTGCTTTAAAATGCAGTAAACCCAAGAAGCTTCCATGTTTAAAGCGTATGTCAAAGAGAACGGACTGCTATATACAGGGTGAACTACAAGTACATGCCACGAAATTATATGGATTTAAGGTTAATTTACATTAGGGGGTGTGTATTATTATATAGTATAGATACTAGTTTTTTCCTAGTAAATATTTATATTATACATACGCAAGAATGCTGGTGAATGGACAAATAGACAGACAGACAAATCAAAATACACTTTTAAATTTCTTTGTCAAACTATTGGACAGAAATTATTCATCTGATAAATACTTTAACACGTAATTAGTAACATGTTTGTTTTACCTCGTACTATTCTACTTAATTAAGCACCCCCTAAGTCCAGGGCTTGTGTGGGCTAGTAGTAGAGGGAACCACCGGCTTTTTACTAACTTTTGAACCAATTTATATATCCGCCACATGTTTATTATCCTTATCTTATTAAAATATACCTGCATTGTTGGATTTCAATTTCCGTAAGTTTTTCGGGATGACGATAAGTCGTCATATTGTCTGTTTTTGTAATTTTGGGTGCCAACTTGTCTGAAAAGTAGTATATCTTAAGTATATAGATTAAATTTATATTTTTATCAGCACTTTACCCTGAAGTTATTACAAAAAACGAATATCACGTTCTATTTTCGAGCAGTTCCTATTTTTGTTTACTATTAAATTGAAAATAAAAATATGCATTATCAATTATTTTTTTCCAGTAATTGGTTTAGACGCTAATTATATTTTACTGCCTTCAAAGGAAAACTTCGTTAATTTTTGCAATTATTTTTAATTAATCGTTATAATAATCGAAACTTTTGAATTATGTTTGTAGTAAACTACCAATTATTTTTTATTTTTTTAACATAATTATATTTTGCAAAACCTACGTCTTACTAAACTAAACTTAACTTATCAGCAAAAAAATATACTTCCTATGTAAAGTAAAAGTTTCTCCTTTCTCTATTATAGTATATTATTTACCAAGTGAGAGAAGTTTAACATTTTTGACCTGCGTCAAATTGCGGGATGAGCGCGCTAGCGCGAAGCCCGCAAGACGCGGTCTAAAATGTTAAATCTTCACTCACGTGGAAAATATAGTATTTTTTTCACTACTAGTACAATTAATTAGCTATTTATTTATTTTACTAAAATTTAATGAAAAAGCTTTAAATTTAAAATATCACGCTGGCCGTTCGCGGTCATTAAAAAACAAATGAATAACTTGAAATTTCTGGCAGAAATTTTCTGGTGATTTGCTAAAATTATTAAGTTAGAAAGTGTTTCCGTGTTAATTGTAATAAAATATATAAAAATGGAAAGTGAAATGCAAAGTGATGATTCTGGTACTCCCCCAGAAATAAGGGCAGGCGAAAACTGTGAGGGAGAATCTGTTGCCTCAAAAATCAATATATGGGGGTTGTACCTCTAGTAATCTATGATCCTTACGGTAATATATGGGTTGTATAATCTATGGTTGAATATGATGGACCAATGATTTTCACTTTTTGAAGTGTTTTTTTGTAAAACATTTTTTATAGGTGCTAATTTAGTTAATATTTTTTAATTTATCATGCAATAAATAAATTTGGTGCCAAAGACACTTGTAAATAGCAATGTGATTTAATAATTAAGTGAAACGTCAGATGCCAAAACAGCTGAATAAAAATTCATTATTAACCATGGTGCAATTTCATTATTTTTAGAACCTCTGATGTCATAGGTAGAGAAATAATATTTCTACCAATGAAAAGAACAGTAATAAAGATGTGCTTTTAGGCTGGTAGTGAAAAAAAATTATTTCCTCTTTTATAAGATTCATAAAATATTTTTTTTTTAATTAGTTCAAAATATAAAAAAAAATAATTTTCGTGTGTCCGAAGAAAGTGTAAAGTGTAATTTCGGTGTTTTTCGAGGTGTCCCGCAATAGGTTTTGGGTGCGTCGTCTCCTTCAAAATCGGAAGTCTTTTGCAATATTTCGAAAGATTTCCTAAGACTTCCTATAATTTTCAAAAACTTCCCGGACTTCTCAAAGATTTCCTAAGACTTCTTACGACTTCCTGAGATTTCCTAAGACTTCTTACGACTTCCTGAGATTTCCTAAGACTTCTTACGACTTCCTGAGATTTCCTGAGACTTCCTCCGACTTCCCAAAGATTTATAGTGACTTCCTAAAGACTTCTAACAACTTTTTGCAATTCTAGGCATGCGTGATTTTTAAATTTAGCCCGCGAATTTTTTACTTATTGTTAAAGTTAGTTTTCGGATCAGATTATTTTATAAGGAATTAATTTAATAATAATAATTATAATTATCATAATTATTATCACGGATAATGATTTACAGTGCCCGGGCAATTGCAAGCTATTATTATTCATCTTTTGTCATCTTTTTTAACTTTTATCATAGATTTACTAGCTTTGCGTTCTTGTGGAGTGGGGTCAGCCGTCTTGCAGCTGCTTCTTATCAATGCACTGCAGTGCTGAATTTATGCCCGCTTTTGCCCGAGGTATGATGATCATTCTGTGACTAAGTAAAAACATGAAACAATCGGTTTATATTGTTTTCCGAAAATAGCAGTTCTGAATTGGTTCGGAACGTGCGCAGTTGCCATTGACAACTGCCCAGTTGCAACTGCACCAGTTCCGAACCAGTTTAGAACTGAGATTTTCGACAAAAAAACAAACCCAATGAATTCGTTCACAAAGTACATAAAGGGTTTAGGTGGGGTCGAATACAGCGTTACACCATGTAGAATTTATTGAGAAATTATAAGAAACTGCGTTACGAGGTAGGAAGAGGTTACCTCTGGCCAAATTTTGCTTAAGTTATGGTAGAAACTTGGGCAGACATTTATTTTTTTGTGTAATAAAACTATATCTCCTATTTATTTAAAAGTTTAATTATTTATATTTATAGTTTAGTATAAAATATAAAGTCCAAACGATCACTTTCTCGCGAAATAGACAAAATGAAGTGTGCTGCCGATATGCCGAAAACCACGCCACTTACACGGCGCGTGTGGAGGGGGTAAATTACACCGTGTTTTCCAAGTATTTTTATTAAAATAACGACTAAAGACTTCCCAGACTTCCTGAGACTTCTCAAAGACTTCCCGGACTTTCTGAGATTTCCTAGTGACTTCCTACACTTCCTGAGACTTCTCAAAAACTTCCCGGACTTCCTGAGACTTCCTAGAGACTTCCCAGACTTTCTTGCCAAGTGCGTCGTCTCCTTCATTATTGCGGGACCCCTCGGTGTTTTTACTAAAAGATTTATGCATAAAAATAAAATGTTTATCGGTAAAAATTTTACTGTAATTTAATTGTTGTAGAGAAATTCAAGAAATGTTAAAACCTCCATAACTTCTAAATTAGAAGGTACTAAAAAAAGGCATTAAATTATAATTAATCTGAACTGATGAATATTTCTATGGCTAATTAATTAATTAATAAAAAATGCAAATTAATAGCTTTCTTACGAGTAAATGTTTTACTTTTATTACTAATATTTTACTAATATTTACTATCACATATTTGCATATCTAATATATTTTAAAATAAGTATTAATTATATAGAAGTAAAAACACTTGTGCATTATTTAATATCTTATCGTAATATGTGTTTTAATTATTAGTATTATTAATTATTTAAAATATTGAAAATATTTTCGCTTTGATGTAGGTAAGCAATGCGAAAATAAAAATAATCTAAATTAAATAAATTTTATTAAAGCAGGAATAATTTGTTTTTAATTTACGTTGAATTTTATATTCCTTCTATAAAATAAAACTCTGAAAAAAAGTTATGCGAATGAAAAGTGCATAATTATGCAAATTTAACGTCGGTAAAGAAATCGAAATTTATGTTATTGCCGTTTGATATAGCGGAATTAACATGAAACAGACATGCTGAATTTTAAAATAGAGATAAGGAAATGGCAAATTTACTAAATTAATACTTTTTTTCGAAAAATAAATACGTTCATTAGGAAACAAACAAATCCCACATTTTCTGTTCTACCCAGTTTCCTAACCGGGGTTGACCTCAACTGGCGCCCAACCTGCTAAAGTAAGTACTGTGACTACCAGAGAAAACGGTAGACGTCAAAATAGACATATTGTAAAACTGTAACTAAGGACCACCTTATTTCTTTTGCAAGCTCTTCTGACTAAATCTAGTATTGCTTCTCTGGAGTGCGCGCGATAAAATTTGTGGTGAGCAGTTTGACTATATATTCATAGAAAGTTCATAGCCTTGATTTGTGATTTTGTGCGAAAAGAACACGCGGTAAACACACCGTACGTGTTGTAGAGCAATTGAATACTAATTACTGACTGGCATCGGTCGCGGCTGACCTATATAGATGTCGGAATAACTGCTGCCGTTCGCAAGGTTAAGCGCCAACAAGACAAAAAATTTATACACACTACAGACAGACAGAAAATGTTTCTCGAAAACAAAATAAGAAAAGTTCAATAATATTATTAAAATTGTTATTAATTTTCAGAAAATTAGGGAAGATTAAACACATATCATTTTTGCATTACTTGTTATGGTTTTTAATGAGGTTAAAAAAATTTAAAGAATGGAAATAGATTAGTTAAATTAGTTTTTGAAAAATGCCTGTCATCAATTAGAAAGACAGTAAATGAAAATCCAATATCAGTATTTGATATTCAACCTTATTTTAACCATGGATTTTAACCATATTATAGCCATGTGTTTTTTTACTGACACGCAAACGAAATTCAAATGTTTAATACATTTTCATTTTGCTCTTGTCCATTTTTTTCCATCTACCCGATATCACCAATTTGTCTTTAATTCTTCTAATTTCGCTTTTTAATACTCAAAATTCCGCGGATAAAGCAACAACTTTTGGTCAGTTTTCCAAATAGGAGAATATACTGTCCCTTTCTAGGTACATCAGTAAATCCTTTACACTGATCTCCAACAATATTTAACTTATAAGTTAAATATAAGTATACTTCATTTACTGCATTTTTAAAAAAATCTGGTGCCTGATGTGATGCATCATTTCAAGGCGACAGTCTTCTTTAAAGTCACAAATGAACGTAATAAAAACTGTTCTAAGAATATAAACATAATGTCATCAATGTATGCCAATCTAAATCTTTCTAAATAAATTTCTTGCCCTCTATGACTAATTGGTGTAACTAATTATTTCGAGAGTGATATAGTAAGAAGAGAAGAATGTTTAGAATGTGTCAGACATTGGATTCTTTTAGGAAAAAAGACGTTAAAGAAGAATTTTCAATAATTATAACTGATTATCATCAATTCTATTAAATACAGTTAGGTTTAATTGTTTTAAATTCTTCGACTCGATGATCAAAGAAATCCTTTCACTCCATCCAGTCAGCTGTGCATGTCTAAGATTCAATAATATATTATTACTAAAATAAAAAATTAATGAAAAGAGCATTAACTAAGAAGATAGTGGCCATAGTAACTATAGCTGATAATAATGTATTATAATTGTACCTAATAATGGCTTATATTATAATAAAATTATAATACAATTATAATACAGTTTGATTTTTGTATATTTAATAGGGTGTTGTTTTTTACACATAAATCTCCGTTATTATAAAAGGTTAAAATTTAATCAAAAAGGAATCTTAAATGAAATAAAAAGAACTTCTCGAGGAACTTTTTTTTATCTTTTGTAAGAGAGATATAGGATGTGAAAAAATTTAGAGCACCCTGTATATTTTCATAGTTAACATAAAACCTGAACAACTTGAAATTTGGCATGAAAGTAGCTACATAAATTATACCTTTAATATACAAATTTAATATACAGAGTAATTCAGAAATAAGTTACAAAATTTTAAGGGGTGATTCTAGGTCCAAAAATATGAAAAAAAATTCCTATAAAGGTTGGTCCGGAAATGAGCCTTAAGGGAGCTACCCTGAGGGTACATCTGAAAAGTAGTTTTTATTTAATATCTCTGGAACCCTAATAACCACAGTAACGAATTTTTGCTCAAGCCTTAACATTGTTAAAGGCTATCCTTTTATGTTATTTTTATTTGGTAATTTCAACCAGTGACGTGAAAAATGGGGGGGGGGGCGCGATGTCACCTTTTTGCCCCGAACTTTTTTATCTATAACTTTTTAATATTTTCTCAATAAATTATTAATCTTTGATTAAAAATACATAAAAGTCCATCTCGTCACCCATAAAGGGTATAAGAGGTCGAGATTAAGTAAGTAAGTAAGTAAAAATACATAAAAGAGGTCCATTTTCTTTAAGCGTACTAAAATGTTCATATTTTATAACTGAACACACTAGTATCAAAATTTGCTTTACGTAATACTTGAACGTTCCCTTATATCTGTATTTACAGATTTTTTTTTAATATTTTTTTATCATATTATCTATTATCTAAATGAAAATCACTTGTTAATTTTATTATTATTCAAACAATCCTACAAACTCTATTCGCGCTATTTAAGCATTGAAATAATAGATAGTAAATAGGCAAATAATAGTGTCTCAAATTATAGGGATATTTTGAAAATTATATTCAGAACTGCATTTCATTTCTACAAAAAAACATAAATTACATGCCCACAAAAAAAAAATTAACCAAACTATATTTAAATATTTTTGGGCGCTGAAAACCAATTTGACAGTGAAAAAACTCGCCAACACCCAATTTATTTATAAAAAAACTGAGAAAAAGATTGGATGAGTTAGGTCGAGAGCTTCATAGTTCTCTAGCACCTACACTATTCAATTTTGAGTGTATTTCCCTAGATACTTTCGATGAGAAAGTCTAGAGTTATAAGTCCAAACTGACCAACCATATATACTGTATGTATCTTACATGGTGAAATAAATTATTATTATTATATTCAAAATTCAGCCAAATCTGACCGAAACCACTTTTCTGTATAAAAAAGGAGCGAGGTTCTTTGGGGGATTTTTCATTGTTAAATTCGATTTTATATATATATATATATATATATATATATATATATATATATATATATATATTTTTTTTTTTTGGGTTGGGGTAATTATTTACATTTTAAATTTGTTATTATTTTTTTTTAATTAGTTGGATTTTAATATTAAAACAGTTTATTATTAATATAAACAATTATTTTATTTTTGTTTTTTAAAATTTTTCATAAATATCTAAATAAACAGATATAGGTTGGCGCCCAACAAAATGTTATGTTGTTTCTATACACTGTAAAAAATGATAGTAAATTAAAAGCAGTTATCCTTGTGAGGAAATACTGAATTATACTATCTCATATAAGCAAATTTACAAAAAACTGTAATAATGCTTAATTTTTCATGTTATTTGTAAATTTTAAGTTAAACCACAGGTCAGGTTGTAATATCCCTTGAAAAATTGGGGAAGTGCTTGTAACAATAGGTCGAATTCACAGTAACATTAAAAAACACTGAACAACTGTAAAAAAAAGCTGTAAAAACACGACGGTAATACAGTCAAATGCTTTAAATTTACTTTAAAAATTAAGGTATTTTTACAATCGCTGATTAAAAATACAGTTAGGCTTTAAATTTACTATAACAATTGCTGGCAATAAATCGCCTACAATAATTGCTGGACATGTTTTTAGAGTGTAGATGGCGTAACTCGTTCTATCTTTTAAATACATACTTAATGGGTAAATTTATGATGCTGATAAGATCAATAAACTAATACAACAATTCTACAAACAGAAAATACATTTATTTTAAATAAATAAGAATCGATTTATCTAAATTTTAATTTTACATCAGATTTATTTATAGTTACAGGATGGCGCCCAACAAAATTATTAATTTTTTTCTATAGATTTTATATTTTTATGATATTTTTCAATTAGTATTTTGATAATGTTATTTTCCAAATTATACTGCGGCCTCTGTCGGTAATATTAAAAATTAAATTAATACAATAAATAAATAAATAAATAATAATGGCTTTTAAGCCATTGACAGTAAGTAATTTGGATTAGGATTTTCAATTTACACTGTTTATGTTGTAAATAAATAATTATGTTAGTTGTAAATTTCATACGGTCTAATTGAAGTTTTTAATATTTATTAAATTTATTCTTCGTTTAATTAGGTATTAATTATTAATATTTTAATTTTCGATTTTAATATTTAGGTAAATTTGGTATTATTAAAATTTAACAATTATATTTTGTTTAAAATTTAATTTTAAACTTTAAATATATTTTTGGAATAAATTTACAAATTATGTTTCCATTTTTTGAGCAGCCTTTCATTTTTATTAAATTAAATTAAATTTATTATTAAAATTTAACAATTATATTTTGTTTAAAATTTAATTTTAAATTTTAAATATATTTTTGGAATAAATTTACAAATTCTGTTTCCATTTTTTGAACAGCCTTTCATTTTTTAATACCCGATAAGAAAATGTTTTGATTATGGTACAAAAAGTGATTTTAATTAAATCAGATTTTACAATGTAATTTATTTATATCTAAATTATTAAGTTCCAATTCTATTTTATTTAAAATTTAATTTTACATTTTGTATATTTGTGAAATAAATTTATAAAGTCTGTTTCAATTTTTTGAACAGCCTTTCAGTTTTTAATAATCAGTAAGAATATTTTTTGATTATGGTACAAAAACTGATTTATTTACATCAGATTTTACAATGTAACATCGATTTATTTATAGTTATAGATTGGCGCCCAACAAATTTATTAAGTTTTCTCTGTAAAGAAATAGTTATGTTTGTTGTAAATTTTATTCGGTCTGTTGAAGTTTTTAATATTTATTAAATTTATACTTTGTTTAATTTGGTATTTATTATTAATTTTAAAATGTAACATCGATTTTACTATTCAAATTTGCTATTATTAATATTTACCAATTATTATTGTATTTTATTCAAAATTTTTGATAATTTAATATTTTAAATTTGTGTTTGGAATAATTTTGCAAATATAAGTTTATTAATTTTTGTTCATTTTTAGGAAACGCCTTTTATTTTTTAATACTAAATAAGAATTTTTCGATTTTGCTAGAAAAATTGATCTACTTTACGAATTAAAAAAAAAACCGCATATTTTTTTTTAATTTTTAATTTTCTGAAATACTTTTATGTCAAGCTTATTTTTTCTGTCTATAATTCAGTTATCATTATAATGATACCTATATGATAGTCCTAATTAGGCATGTAAGCAATTAAAAAACGTATTATATTTATATTTTAAATTAGTAGATTAAAATTAAAAAAATATATATATGTTATGCATGTAGATAATTTAAAAAACGAATATTTTTAATAAATCATTATTACCTATAACATACAGTAAAATTTATTTTATTATTGTTTAAATTACTTTAAAAAAAGATTTAGAATCCTAGGTTTAAAAAAATAAAATACACATCTGTCTGTGTGAAAACCTCGTATCTCATCACATGAAAACTTTACAAGAATGAGTTATTATTCTTTTTTCATTAAATCTTGCAGTAAAATTTCTCGCTGTTAACTTAAAAATAATAGTATCGTAAAGTATTAGTTTCATATCATACGTTTTTAGCGCACGAGTACAAGTTTAGAAAACAAGCCTGCGGCGAGGTTTCTAAAGTACTAGTGCGCTAAAAACGTGTTATGGAATAAGTGCTTTAATATACTATTTGAATTTTTGATGCAAAAAAACGTTGCAAACTTCAGCTTCATTAAAATTCATATTTATCTAGGGTATGTGGCTCCCCAATCATGTTCAAGTCTGAAAATTTATCTTTGAGTCTGAAACTAATACTCTTAGTACTAATAGGTACGTACCTATTTGATTTTAAATGTTAAGTCTGAGATATGACAAAAAAAGGAATGTTTCATCACTAAATATTGAAGAAAAATTTGGAAAAAGTAAGATTTTTACTTTTTCAGAATATTCAGAATAACGATCTCGCTTTGTTACAATATGACCCAAGTAGGTATATAAAATTTTATTGGTAAAGGTTGGCATAGTTACAGTATAACCCAAATGTTTGATATTCTACAAATGTAAAACTTGGGATAATTATCTAAAATATAATACCTAAGACTTGGCGCAGTCGATTTAAATTATTAAGTTTTTAAAGTTAGACACTGAATATTAATAAAAATACATTGATACAAAGTAAAAATCTGAACCACGATCTCGTTTCGTTACAGTATAACCCAAATAACTGAAATTTCATTGGTAAAACTTTGGGATAATCATCAATCATTTGAAAAACTTAAGATAATTTAAAGTAGGTATTTGAAATTTAATATGTAAAATTTGGGATAATTAACTAAAATGTAAAAGGACTTACTGTTTGTCGAATCCATGGAACAGGAATCATTAATAGGGTGCGGATTCATCACAAGACTCGGCTGCACCAAGCCGCGATGATGCATCGGTAACTGGTGCATGGCCAGTCCACCTTGCTCTGACATAACCATACGAAAAACTAGTTATAAACAGTTTCTATAAAAAAATGTATATCAATAGCACAATCACAAACAGCGTCTATCACCACCGATACATGTCACTATTATCACAAGATACTACGCTCTATCAACACGAGTGTTCTATTCGCACACCCGTGATAGACTGTCGCTCCGTACTCACTGCTTGTCCGTCACATTCTGTCGGGTAAGTTCGTTTATGGGCCACGCCCCCCGCGTTTGCGTGACACGATTGGTCGAATGCGCCGATGGGCCTGCACAAAATGGTAGGTGAGTAATCAATAACCGTGGTTCAGGGCCCCCCCGCCTCGGATAAGGCCCCGTGTTAAATTTGCTTGCCTTCTTTGTTAGCCATGTAAATTTAACCTTGTAGAAACACCCGTGACTGGCTACCGAATTGTAAATTTACTCTAAGGACATGGATTTATGCGGAGGTGTTTGAACACCCGGAGGACTATGAAAAAATGGTTTCAGCACGAGAGTATTAAATGTTTCTATTAAAATTTTGTAAATTTAAATCAGCTATAGCCTTAAATCTGTATTTTAACTGGCGCCCAACGTCAATTCATAGGTTTGATGTACTATTTTTTCGTGCTGCAGTGGCCATAATTTTAATTAAATATGTTATATCCCTTCTATTTAATTTCACAAAAGCCTTCGACACCATTGGTCTTGCTAATATTACTTGGTCGATTAATCTATTGACTAGAAGACTGATTATTATATTAGACAGGCTAAATCTAAAGTTTTTTCCCTAAACTTGTTGTGCCGCAAGGTTCAATTCTTGGGCCATTACTCTTTTTATTTTTCATAAATGACATTTTGAATTACAAACAGTGCCTAATTTTAATGATTTTGTTGTATGGTGTCATCCAACTAGTTCTCAATAAAACGAAAACCTTAGGCTTTTACAGAAATACTACTCCCGGACATTAATTAAGAATTTCAGATCCTTTACTCAATCCTCAAATTTCTTGGTATTATATTTGATAAACATATAATCTGGTCTTCGAATATTTGGGCAGTCCGTAAAATCGGCCGCACGTGTGCAGTGCAAAAACTTTATATTTAGGTATATAGGTAGTATATACGTATATTATTCACTAATAAATTATAAGGTACCTAGGTAGTTATATATTACCTAATTGTCGTAAAAATCAAAGGATTTATGTAAATAAATTGGTTGTAAATGTGTTATCAGTGATTATTTTACAAGTACCTGTAAATATAAACAAATAAAGTTATCGATAGATACATAGGTCTATGCTTTTAAAAGTAGGTATTATTTTTGATAAGTTATCGATGCTTGAGATAAGTAAGTTGAAATTATTTAAAGCAGAAAATATTTTGTAATACCTATTTCCTAGTCATGGATTAAAATCAAACTAGAGGCCTCAAAGATTTCTAACGAATATTTCAATTACAAAGATTTGAATTAGATTACTAAAATTAAATTGAAAAAAACAAAAAAATATATACAGATTTAAGTTTGTAAAATTATATAATTAATTTGTTTTAATTTTGTTGAAACATAAAGCTAAAACAACATAGTTAAATTAAATTAAAAGCTTATTAAATTAATATTAAATCCGTTATTTTGAATTTCGTAATTTGTAACTTAAAAATCATTATTAAAAGGATTTCAAATTTAAACTAGATGAAACGTTGCAAGCACCCTGTCAAAACATCGGCACTATTGTACACTAGAGCCATCTAGTTTGCAAATTTCAAACTAGGTGTTTTGTATGATTTTAAATTCTGTATCTTTAAAACATTATATTCTAGCAAAAAACTGTATATAACATTTTTTATAGGGCTTAAAAAGAGCTTTTATTTATAATATATTTTTTGAAATCGGGTTATAAATATGTGATATGCTAAAAAACCCTTTTACTGCTCTAAACGCCAATATCTCGAAAACAATGCGTTTTAGGAAAACGTTGTTTACAACATTTTTTGACCAATTTAAACAAAAAACTATAAAAATAGGAGTTTTACCCTATTTTTACCCCCTTACCCCCAATCGTTTACCCCCAAAATCTAATCAGCTCTTCGGAATACGATAAGAAACAATATGCAAAAAACCGCAAGTCGATATCTCATGTAGAAATGGAGTTAGAAAGTTTACACCCAGACACAGACAGACGGTCGCAAAAATTTTTTTTACTAATTTCGACTCAGAATGGTCTAAAACGTCGAGAAATGTGATAAAACGTGGTCCTAGATTTTGACTTTTCGGCGAAGATTTCAATACATCAGCACTCTTAGTAGGACTAAGTGCCGATGTAAATTAAAATTTATGTTTTGTAAATGGTAAAGGTATTTTTTTTTAACTTATTTTAATATATTTTTGTTATATATTATTTTGGATGTTCAATAAACTGACTTCAACGGTAATTTGTAATAAAAAAATTATCTCTACCTAGCAACAATCTAATAATATTGAATTTCTTAGAATAGATAACTGTTTTTTTTTATTCTCGCATGTACCAACAAAAATAAATAAATATATTAAAGATTTATATTTATTTAAAGTAAATAGTGTGGCAAAAGATAATCTAAATTTATCTTATTATTATTATAAAAATATATAAAGGAAACCTTGTTTTTTCAAGGTTATCTCAAAAATTGCATATTAAAGAATACCTTTTCCAAAATAAATGTAAGGATTCTAATAATTCTAAATATTCATCATATACGCAGGGCCGGACATAAGAGGGGTATTGGGGGGGTGTGACACCCTCCCAAAGTTTTTTCAGTCGGCAAATTTTTGTCGTGAGGATCTTTTTTTATTCATCAAAACTTCAGTAAGATTTTTGGGCGCCAAGTTTGGTAGAAACCGCCAGGGACAAAGCTTTTTTTCTGGAGGGTATGTTTTGGGGCGCCAATTTTTTAATTGCAGGGGCAACACAAACTGAAATAACGAATCTGCATCCAAATTCGTTGCGCCTTGTAGGTATATGAACAAAATAAATAACTTACCTTACCTTACCTTTCTTAGTACTATCATAGAACTTCTATGAATTATTTTAAACCCTGTCCACCGTAAAAAGTTACAACAAAGACAGACAATGTGGTAAAAATTGCGTAACATTTAGTTGTTAAATCGGTGCAAATCCGCGTGAGCCCCATTTTGTTACCACCTATTGTGTTAATGGGGATTAAACAGAGGCAAATAAAACCTTCTTACGATGTCATATCAATTTTTCGACGCTCGATTGCCTAAATACCCCCGTTTTTCATGCGATTATAGACTGGGTAAGAGCAACCAGCTCTGTAGCTACCCACAAATTATACAGGGTTACTTTTTTAAATGGTACACCCAATTTCAAACGGGATGAGATTTAAACTGCAAACAACAAAAACTATAATTTGCAATATTTTAAATTCGGTAAGGTGACTCCAGGGGGGCGGGGGGACAATGTTTTAAACGGCACTTTAGGTCTTATTCTCCAATATTGGGGGAGCTGAAGCCAGGCGCGTAGATAGGATTTTTTCTTGGGGGAGGGAGGTAGTCAAAATCTGGCGCCCTTGGCGCCCCTACCAAAACAAAAACCAACACCCTCAGAAAAAGAAGCTTTGTCCCTGAGCGTTTCTACAAAATTTAGCGCCCCTACCAAAAGAAAAAAACACCCTACGGAAAAAGAAAGCTTTGTCCCTAATTTTTGATTCTTGGGGGGGGTATATACCCTCTCTAACCACCCCCCCATATCTACGCGCCTGGCTGAAGCCATACAAAAACAAACATTTTAATGGATTGGATACCTGAAGGCATTTAAATTATTGTAATTACAGTCTAATATGGTATAAAATACCTTGATAGGTCCCAGAACGACTTAAAACCTATAAATAAATAAATAAATAAATAAACTAAATTAAATTGTTTGATATTTACAAATTTAAAAAATCTATATAAAACATTTTACTATTCCTTAAAACGACTTTTGTTTGATTAACGCAGTCGTCCCTCCGAAGTGACTGATCGATTTCGTGCTTTTTAGCACTCTTCAGAGCCACATATCGGTAGTAGGGACAACTACGAAAATCAAATCCTTTCCATATATCTCTATATAGAGTTTAAAAATCGTTGTAAGGAAAAGCAAAAACAGCTAGCGACATCTACTGCTAAAAGCAGAGACTGGATAAACCTATCGACAGTCTAAAAAAGGAAGCAGTTAGGTTTATCCAGTCTCTGCTTTTAGCAGTAGATATCGCTAGCTGTTTTTGCTTTTCCTTACAACGATTTTTAAACTCTATATAGAGATATAAGGAAAGGATTTGATTTTCGTAGTTGTCCCCACTACCGATATGTGGCTCTGAAGAGTGCTAAAAAGCACGAAATCGATCAGTCACTTCGGAGGGACGACTGCGTTAATCAAACAAAAGTCGTTTTAAGGAATAGTAAAATGTTTTATATAGTTTTTTAAATAAATAAATACTTTATTCAATTTTTCAGAAAAATTGCTAAAATAAATAAAAAATATTGCAAAATTTGCATTCATTTTCATTTTTTATATCACCATTTAAAAGTTTGTATAATTAAAAGGACAACCCTGTATACAGAGACAAAAAAGGCAGGGATTCTAACCTGGTTAAAAATATAGATTTTTTAAAATTTGTTTTATGTATTATGGATTAATATGGGCAATACCTATGGGTTATTACGAATTGTTAAAAGTTATTATAAGTTATTATAGATTGTTATGAGTTATTATTATACCTTAAATTGATAATATCGGCTTATCATGTTCGCAACTTCAAAGTATAAAAGTTTTAAATCGTCTACATTTCAGATATTTTCTGTAGAAATTTTTTATTTTGAATCCATCCTAATGGATCCATGGTATGGATTCCATGCTGGGTTTGTTGGTAGGTACAGTAGCGGTTGCACCTTCTCATCGGGTTTCCTTTTTCGGCATCCAGGATTTAACGCTTTATTGGGTTAACATACTTTCAGCTATAGACTCTCGGAATTAAGTAGGTATTTTTTTATTGTTGTTCATGGTTAGAATGAAAATCGGATCAGTGGACAGTGTGATTATGCAGATTTTGTTTTGATTATTTTGCTGTTCTTTTTTTATTTCGTTGTGTATTTTTGGGATTTATTTATAGGATTGTAGGATTTTGTTTTGTAAATATTTTGATTCAAGGAACAAGATAAATTTTTGAAGCCCAAACAGCACAAAGACGTCCGTTGGAAGTTCAACGGACGCCAAGGTTCAGTCAAGGGCGTAGATCTTTTTCTTCTATGGGGGGGGGGGGGGTAATACCCAGGGCCGGCCTTTCAAGCCTCAAATTTGGCGCCCCTAGCAATAGAAAAAACACCCTAAAATAAAATCTTTGTGCGCCTATAAAAAAAAATTGCCCCCCCCAAAAAATGCCATCAAGAAAAAAAGCTGTGTCCCTGACGGTTTCTACTAAACGTGGCGCCCCTACAAAAAAAATGACGGCGCCCAAAAAAATACCCTAAGATAAAAGCTTTGTCCCTGACGGTTTCTACCAAACTTGGCGCCTTGCAAACAAAATTGGCGCCCACGCCTATGGGGGGGGTAATTACCCCATTACCCCCCCTATCATCTACGCCCTTGGGTTCAGTTTTAAATAATTATGCCTCCTCCCACCCCTCGACCACCAGACGCGGAGTTTAAATGGCCACCATTGGATTTCGTTACAAAACACACAAAACTGAAAAGGATGATACCTCTCACCAATGGTGAGTCACTATAAATCTTCATAAAAATTTTGGATTAAAAAAACCCAGTCAGTTAACAAAAGCACTAAAATTTTACATATTTTTGTTTACAAAATTTCAAGCTAAATATTATATGATTTAATATTTTTTAGTAATAATCGATGTTATAATTATATTTTTTATAGATTTTATACCAGTTGTCTAAATTTATTAAATTAAAATTGTTCCAAATTTTTTTGCTGTTATCCTTCAAGAATCTATTTTTGGGCAGTCGCGATTAGAAATTAGAGTTTTAAAGGTCAAGGAAGTTGGCAAATTGTTATTAAAAAAAAACAGGTATTTAGGTTAGCGAAAAAAATCTAGGATACATTCTTTTCTATTAACAAAGGCAATTTTATTATTTAAATGGGTACTTCAAATTCATTGTTCTTGATTTTACTCGTATATGCACTCTGCACTCAAGTTACTTAAAGTATATTTAATAGACACATGGCTTTTATTGGTATTTTGGGCCAATTTTTATCAAAAACCTGAGGAGCTAGAGAAGTTCTGCTCTCATATTCGGATTCAGCAGCCCAAAATCTATGGAAAACGATATATTAAAACTTTTGGAACCCATTTTTTTCTTTTTGTACAGTTGTTATTATTGGTCGCGAGGATTAAGTCTTCCAGAGTGAAAAACAATCGCGCGAATCACCAAACGTAGTTCACATTCATTTGAACACCAGTGTTCCATCACTAGCGGTGCTTTTATCTCTATTTTCCCGGTCGTTAGTAATTATTAAGCATTAATAATGCATTTTGTAGCATTAATTAGTCATAAAATTATTTTTGATCTAAGTGTATCGTAATTATTGAAATGGTAGGTTATTACTCTTATTCTTAAAAGCTTTCGGCCAAGAAAAAAGTAAAACAACTGCAATAATAATTATCGAGAAGAAATAATGGTTGAATGATAACATTATATTTTAATCAAGATGAAAAAGTTATTTTGGCACTTACAAATAATTACTGTTTTCCCCTTTTTTCTTTCTTAATGCCTTAAGTAAAAATGACACAACAATTCTCGATGTTGTGATATCTTTTACCCCAGAAAATTACCCAGTTCTTAGGTAATTAGCTTCTACGAAAGTGTTTGTGCAAGTCACACTTATAGAGAAGTAAAAACAGATTACAGAGGCGTACTAAAGGAATAAAAACACCAAATTAAACCACTTTTTGGTGGTTTTAGGTAAAGTAGCTAGGAGTGGATTTTAAGAATGCATTAATCCAAAAATGAGACTTTTTTAATAAAAACTAAGTTTAAAATCTTTGCTAAAGAACATGCAAAATATCAATATATAAATATAATTTTTATGTGTTAAACAGGATTTTTTTTGACTTAAAAAATGTTTATACTTTTTGCAAAGCCTCACGTTGGGCGCCAGATTGTATTCCTACCAAAGAACTTTTACCTCAAGCAGTTATTTCAGACCAATGTTTATGAAGGTGTCATCTTTTTGTTTGTTTGTTTACATAAACGTACGCGATACTGCTTCTGGTGTAAACATAAGTATCGCTAGTTTTGACCTTCTGGTGACCAAAGCGATTTTGCGTAATTTTCACTTTATCATTATGATAAATCTTTATACCTACATTAAAATTTAAAAAAAACTACTATACTACGACACTATATGTTTGATAATGTAATATAATTAAATTTATTAAAATTAAACTACTAGTTCATATAAAACTAATATTTCTTAAAATTTACAATAAAATATTTAAAGCAGGTGTTGCAACACTGTATTGCTTGACAAAGTTTACGACATTAGACTGTTTACACATTCTCTCTCTCTCTCTTTACGCGTACTAAGTGTAAACAATAGTCACTCCCCACCAGCCCCTCACCGTAGTTGGTTCACGCTTCAAACAAAGCATACGGTAGATTTCATGATTTCATCATGTTCATTCTTGAGGTAAAAGTTCTTTGATTCCTACCAAATAATTTAAGTCAGGATTAATAATTTTAAATATTTATTAACTAAATGCTTTTAAAATCAAATCAAAGAAAACACTTACAAAATATTGTTCCTTTTGTTTTCGATAACCTTATCTACGCTTGTGAGTCCCAAAGAACCTGCAAAGCAGTGGACCCAGGTGTTGTTCTGTCCGGTAATTTTTTAAATGGAACAAAGCCATTGTTCGTAGTTAAAACCTCTTAAGGACGGGCCGAAAAACGTTCATTATGTTATTTAGAGTGCATATAAGTGATGATCCACCTACTGAGATGATGCTATTAGGTTTTGATCCAATCAAAAAGGAATATTGAAACAATGCGTCCGCAGCGTTTATAATTATCTATAATATGGGTTATTCCACGAACTCATAAATGTTCAGAATATTTATTTTGGGCTTAACAGATATTACAAGATGCCAGGCCCGTACACTGAGATAAATTTTTGCATCCACGTACATGGGTAATTTACTTGCAGCTGCTGCTGATTTACACTCGAAGCGTTAATATAAATGCGGTGTGTATTATATTTTTACATCCAGTGTGTAAAGTTTACACCAACGCGTAAATATACTTGTAGGGTGTATACATTTGCTATTATACCAAGTGGGTAAATTTTACAACATGTATGTAAATAGAATAACCATTTTGTTATTTTTCTATTTATGAATAGTGTTTTATGGAAAAACTACGCAACAGAAAAATAAAACGTATATTCGTAATCAGCGCTACAAAAAGTACCAATATAAAATAGAAACAGAAAACATACAAAAGTCTTAACAACTCAAAATTTGCAGGCCAGTGTTACCGCCTAAATAAGTAAAATGTATGTTTTAAGGATATTGTATTAATCACACTTTTTAAATATTTACTTTTAATCAACACTTATGAATTATTTCTTTGAAAAATCTAGCACACACAAAATTATACGTACGCTCTTACAAACGTAAACAATTATAATGGTCGACAGCCACCAGACTCGATGAAGCAGGGATTCTGGCTTCTCGAGTCACGTGACCAGCTTAACGCCCGCGATTGGCTGGCTTGTACATGAGAAGTGTGATTTTTACACTTCGGGTGTATTGTTGCTAAAGATATGTTTATAAAAATACACTTTCTCGAGCTCCGAGTGTATTGTTGCAGAAGGTATGGTTGTAAAAATACACACTCTAGGTCAAAATCACCTCACGTGTGTAGTGTCACATCAATGTTGATGTACATTTATATAAAGGTGTAAAATTTAGACATTTATAGAGTGTATTTTTTTACACCTTTTTAATGTAATTTCTTTCAGTGTAGCGAAGATTCTTGGTGCGGCTATGATCAAAAAACTCTAAACCAAGTGCGAACTTTTAAAAAGTTATTCTGCTACACTCTTTTGTTGTATTTTTAATAGTGAATTTTATTTGTTAAAACATATTTTTTATTTATATCGCCACCATTGGTATTTAATACTTTACCACCGGTCTTCGAGAAAAATATACTTAAAAAGATAATTTCGTGTTCTGAGCATCAAAATAAGAAGACCCTGTATTTTATGTTAATTTAAACAATTTAAACAAGCAAAGAAAATACAAGATAATATATTTACTTAATCTTGTTTAATTGAGATTGGTGAGATTTTTATTGTTCTTTTTAATTAAAATATGTACTAATTAAAAAAATATAATACTTATAATAGTATTATTATTGTATTGTATACAGTGAGGGTCCTACATTTTAATAATTAAATTACATTACATTACTGGTTTTTAAATTATGTATATTGCCCTGCAAATTTCAAAACATCGTATCTCAAAAAAATCAATTTTCGGTTCCTTATGGGTGATCAGTAACTGGCATGCCAAAATTTAGGAGGTGATTCTACATCCAAAATTATGAAAAAAAAGTTTCTATAAAGGTTGGTCTGGAAATCAGCCCTAAGAGAGCTACGGTCCTTCGAAGATGACATGTTGAATGAGGAACAAAAAAAAGCATCAATAAAATTTTAATGCTGCAGGGTGATTCATCATTTAAAACTGAGATTAAAAGTATTCTTCACCAAAACACCTAAATTTAATATTAAAGGAGTAATAGCCTTTTAAAAAGTAACGTTTTTGGTGACACAAAATGTTTCTTCCTCTTAATTGCATTTTTTTAAAAACGGTTGCTCCTACAGTGTTATACTATACGACATTTTTTATGTATTTTTACTCAAGGTATCTATATTATTTACAAAAAATCCAAAAAAAAAACACATAAAAAACTTTGGGGCAAAAATGAGTTAAGCCTCACATATTTTGTCCGTCTAGGTACGCCTCTGGATAAATCCAAAAAAATAAATTAACATAAACTTATTGCCCTTATTATTACTAGTATACATGCAAAAGCTCGTCGCTCTAGCTTAAAGAGTACCAGAGTTATTAATTAAAAACCTTATTTTTATTCCAATTTTAAAGGGCCGTAGCTCCCTTAGGGCTCATTTCCGGATCAACCTTTATAGGAACTTTTTTTGATATTTTTGGATATAGAATCACCTAAATTTCGGCATGCCAGTTATTGATCACCCTGTATGTTACATTCCGGACCCGGAGTTAGGTTCTTGACTGTAAAGGTTCGTCTTAATCACCTACGTTTCGGCTTATACAGTGCGGTCCAAAAGTCACCCCCCCCTTTTAACTTTTGAACGAGTTGAGATATCGACTTCAAATTTAGATCTCTTATATAAGACAACTTAAACTATCTTTTAGCATATATTTGATATTTTCAGCTCTTAAAATGTGGGGGGTCTGGGGGGACATTTCTTTAAATGGAGAGGGGGGTCGTGTGATACATCATTTTAAAGCTTATAAAATTCTCTATTTAAACTAACGTTTTTAAATTTTTTAAAATTGTTTTTTATGGTTTTGATTTTTCAATTTTTTGTGCTAAAACTTTCGATTTTTTAAGTTTTTTTTTATACATTTTTATTTATGTCAACTAAAATTAGTTTAAAAGTATAATTATAATTTTTTTATGATGAAATTAGGCATTTTTAAAAAAACATTTGCTTTTTTTTAGAGGAATTTTGACATTAATACCCATTTTCAACCCCATTTTTATGCCAAAAAATATTTTTTTTTTTATTTAAAAATATGGAGTTAAATGGAGAATTGTATAAGCTTTAAAATGATGTATTTCCATTTAAAAAAATGTGCCCCCCTGCCCAAATTTTAAGAGCTGAAAGTATTAAATATATGCTAAAAGATAGTTTAAGTTGTCTTATTTAAAAGTTATAAATTTGAAGTCGATATCTCAACTGGTTCAAAAGTTAAGAGGGGGGGGGGTGACTTTTGGACCGCTCTGTATGTTACAAGACAGCATACTGCTTGATCAGGGTTGTAAGTGGCTAATCCGATTTCTAAGAATTGTCAACAAAATCTTTTTGTCCACGTTTCGATCGGTTTTCTATAACTTCATCAGGTTTTTTTTAAATTTTTAAGTGTACGGCTTGTATTAAAAGTTCTAGGCCTCATAAATCTATTGACCTTCTGTGTAAAAATCGGTAAATGTAGTAATAAAATTCTCTAAACTAAATAAACTTATAAATATAACGCGAGTAAGGCACTTGGTTGTTTCTAAAATCCACTTAACAAGTTTCTTATGGGAAATCATTCTACTCAAAGCGTACACGGAAGTTTATTAGCTTCTAGTGGCAACACTGATGATTGATTTAATTTATTTTTAAATAAATTGAGGAATTTTTATTAAGTACAGTTTAGTGTATTACAGAGGTTTCTCACATGACTCACTATTTTTCACAATAAATAATAATAACACTGGGTTACATTTTTTTTTAAGCTCAAGTGGATATAATCTATATACAGTGCGGTCCAAAAGTCACCTCCCCCCCCTTTTAACTTTTGAACGAGTTGAGATATCGACTTCAAATTTAGAACTCTTAAATAAGACAACTTAAACTATCTTTTAGCATTTATTTGATATTTTCAGCTCTTAAAATGTGGGCAGGGGGGCATGGGGGGACATTTTTTTAAATGGAAAGGGGGGTCGTGTGATACATCATTTTAAAGCTTATAAAATTCTCTATTTAAACTAACATTTTTAAATTTTTAAAAAATGTTTTTTAAGGTTTTGATTTTTCATATTTTGGGCTAAAACATTTGATTTTTTAAGTTTTTTTTTTTAATTTTTATTTTTGTCAACTAAAATTAGTTATAAGTATAATTAAAATTTTTTTATGATGACATTAGGCATTTTTAAAAAATTATTTGTTTTTTTTTAGAGGAATTTTGACATTAATACCCATTTTCAACCCCATTTTAAACCCAATTTTTTTTTTTTTTTAATTTAAAAATATGGAGTTAAATGGAGAATTTTATAAGCTTTAAAATGATGTATTACACGACCCCCCTTTCCATTTAAAAAAATGTGCCCCCATGCCCACATTTTAAGAGCTGAAAGTATTAAATATATGCTAAAAGATAGTTTAAGTTGTCTTATTTAGTTCCAAATCTGAAGTCGATATGTCAACTGGTTCAAATGTTAAGAGGGGGGTGGGGGTGACTTTTGGACCGCTCTGTATAAGCGTGTTTCACTGCACAAAATTTTTTTATGTATGGAGAAAAATGCAAAATAATGTCAGTAATGTCAATTAATGTCAAGTAATGTCAAGTTATGTCAGGTAATATCAAGTAATGTCAAAAAAATGTCGGCCAGAGCGTACAGGGCTTGTCAAAGGTGAGAGACCCCTCGTCTATAGGTATATTTTGGGTCTCCTCCTTATGAGGAGACAAATGTATTTTAATTTTTGTTAAAAACACTATAGTTCTAAAGTCACGTACTTCAATATTTAAGGACGGACATGAAATGTTGCGTGTTTTTAACAAAAATTAAAGTACAATTGTATAGGATAATAACTTCCGATTTTCTCTCCATTTTTCACTGAATATTCAGTTTGGACTTTTTACAGTGGTATTTACTTGGATTAATATAAGTATTGTTTTTATCTGTGTATAATTAGGCACCCACAAAACATTGCAAAGTCTAAGTGTTAAAAGACAAATAAGTTGATTTTTTCATCTCGGTAAACGACGTATTAGCACCTTGTTCTTTCAATAGATATAAAGTTTGTCGGTATTTTAACACCTCCCGTGTTACGTTATATTTAAAACTGATGTTAGTTTAGGACACAGGGACGCACAGAACCAAATTTGTTTTATAACTCGAGGAATATACTATGCTTTTTCTACGACCATGAAAAACAACCTAAGTCTTACCGTTCAGCAGACTTTTGTGGCCACATATTTTCTGTGGAAAACTTGGCCTGTTCAATTAATCTGGTGGTGTATTTGTCGTTTTCGCCCGATATTTTAGCTAAAATCGTTAAAAATTAGTAATATAACACAAAATTTAAAGTATTATAGATATCGTACCTTTGACAAAAATTAAATTAACACTTTTTTCTAGTTTTTACAACACAAACAAACCGATTTTTGAAACTGTCATCAGTTGACATCAAAACCACTATGAAGTTAGCTTTACAAATAAAAATGCTAGTGATTTTTATTTATAAAAATATCGATAAAAAAATATGAAAAAAAATACTTAAAAAGAGGTTTTTTTATATTTTTTAACTAAAAAAAGTATTTTAAGTAGCAACATAAATTTATATAGAATCAACAAAATCCCCTAAGCGTGACTGGCAATATTACGCACGCGGTGAGTAAACGTATATTTACTAAACAAAAAGGAGTTCAGAAACGGGCATTTACAAAAATGGTCGTAAAAAGTTGTTTCTATTTTTGGATATTTTGAATTCATTTTAAATTTCAAGCAAAAGTTTAGCTTAATTTTTTTAGTCCCCCAAAAATCTCAGCACGCCACTGTTGAAACGAACACCCAAGAAGAACATATTTATTTTTTTTATTATTGTATAATAACTGGATTTCTCTATATATTTATGTTTCCAAATATTGCTTATTTCAATATTTATTCAAATTAAATAATTTATATTTGGTATTGTTTTAAAATTTGTTTACCAGTTTTATAGCTTTTTATAAACTTCGAAAGGTTTTACTGAAAAAGATCAACTCGGCGTAGAGTCTGAGGAAAAAAATGGATCAAGGCAGCTATGAGTGGTTTAAAAATTACTTTTAGTGATATTTTTATAATCCATTGTGCTTTTGGAGTAAGAATTTTTCTTATTATCAGATTCACTTTCAGCAACCTGAAAAACACCAATATACAAATTTTTACGAAAACTACCCACCGCCATTTTGGGGGTGGAGTTAGAATCAGATTCACTTTCAGCAACCTTAAAAAACCCAATATACCAATTTTCACGAAAACTAACCCCCGACCCCTCGGGGGGTGGATTTAGAATTTTTTTTATTATCAGATTTACTTTTAGAAACCTCGAAAACCCCAATATAACAGCATTCACGAAAACTACCCCCCAAACTACTCAGGAGGTGAAATTAGAAAAAAAATATTATCAGATTCATATTCGCCAACCCCAAAAGCCCCTATATACCAATTTTGACGAAAATATTAAAAATATTTAAAAATATTTACCCATTCACCCCCCGGGGGTGGAGTTAGAAAAAATTTATTATCAGATTCAATTTCAGAAACCTCAAAAAAATTTTCAAATTTTTCTAAAAAAAATGTATTTTACCCCATTTTCCCCCCTTTTCCGCACCCCAATGTTCATCAAAAACAATCCCGAGCTAGAACATACTCGGTATGTCAAATTTCAAGTCTAGTTTAAAGCGTTCTTAAGTTATCGTGCCCACAAGATTTTCCGGACCGACCGATCGACAGACCGAGCGACAATTTTTTTTTTGCTTGAAATTGATTTATATCGACATAAAACGTTTTAAAACGCAAAAATACGCAAAAAAGTTAAAATTTTTTGCACGAATACGCCTTCTGAAATTTTGAAAATTTTCAAAATGGGAAAGCAATTAAAACATAAATATTAAAAAAACTACTAGTAGTATTTTTATATTAGTGGTATTAAATTTAATAGATTTAAATATAATATTCATATACTCGAATTTTCTATTAAATTTAATACCTATTGTTTTCATATGCAAATTTTAATTTAATTTATTTCGTGTATGCTAATTAAATTCGCTACAATCCAAATAAATATATTAAATATTATATTTATGCAAATTAATATTCAAAATATTATTTGTGTTTCGTGCAAAATACTCTGTTTTTGGGATATATTTAATAAATAAAAATAAATAATGGCATTCATCAACGTCACTTAACCGAACAAATAAAATAATGTGGTAGCAAACATAAAAACAAAAATGTTATGGACACTACCCATAGACAAGGAAAGACCTCCAAAGCCGTTGCGGAATACTGTGATAAATGTGCCTAGCGCATCTGAGATAAACTTGCACATGCGCACTACTATTGTTGTTTTTGACGAGTATTTTTAACTTAGTTTTGTTAGTCAAATAAAAATTGTAAAAAAATCAACAAAAAACAATAAATATCTACGAAGAAACATCGAAATAGTTTTTTAAAATGATTTTATAAGAATTTTTCGAGGTGTGTTTAAGTTTCGGGATTTTGTACACCTACTTTGAGTACACCAGGGATTGACCCTTTGCTCTTCATAAAGCAACAATACAGGTTAGGTTTAAAGTTATAAACAAATGCAGCAAAAAAAAAACAATTAAAACACTCGAAAAATTAACAGTAACAAACGACCATCTGACAGTACTGACAGTATAAACAAACTACTAATAATTCTTCACCCCAGTATTGGTTTGCCATATCTCTATTTTTGGACATTTTAAGATTTTTACTAGGGGATTTTTGGAGATAAGACAAATGAATACTGGGGTGATGAATTGTTTTACGACCGCCAGCATTTCACAGCTGATAGAGATGCGTACAGCGCAAGGTCAGATATATTGCGTTACGTCATTTCGCTGCCCCGTTCTGTCACAAAATAATCTTGCGCAGGCTGGACTAATGGTTCTCTTTCCTTCTTTATGACACTACCATCTCTCTTCAAAGTGCTTTTCAACTTTCCCTCACGGTACTTGTTCGCTATCGGTCTCGTGGTCATATTTAGCCTTAGATGGAGTTTACCACCCACTTAGGGCTGCACTCTCAAGCAACCCGACTCTGAGGAGAGATCCTCCCGAAATAGACGGAGGTCGCTACGGGCCTGGCACCCTCTGTGGGCTGTGGCCCCGTTCAAGAAGGACTTGGACGCACCGTACGATCTCGGGATAAACGGATCCTCCCTATGACACTACCGTATAAGAAGTTTTTTCTATTTTGCGACTTTTATAAGCTCATAATCACACGCATTTTGCGTGTTCTTATAGGCCCCCTTTTTGTTCTTTTGGGTTGGCAACAGACCTGGCCTATCGCTTGGCGTTTTCCGTGCAATGTCGCTTTAAAGTTGAATTTTCTACAAAATTTTGTGTTTAGGTTATTTTTACCATGTTAAAATTGTGGCTTGGTTAATTGCAGTAAAAAAGAGAAGAGATGACTATAAAATATATCAAAATATCATTTGTTCTTAGAATTTTAAACATGGTGTAAACTGTAATGCCAATCCAAAACAAAAATCCCTAAATTAGTCATCAATTTAAATGAAAGTTTTTTTAAATTTTAGAGCAAAGTAGAAAAAATTGTATAAAGCACTCGTTTCATAACACGTTTTTAGCGCACTGAAACTTTAGAAAACTCGCTGCAAGCAGCGTGCGCTAATAACGTATGTTATAAAACTAGTACTTTAATATACTAGTTTCGTTTTTCCTAGCTCGTTTTTAATGTATAAAAGTCCCGATTTCTAACCTTAGAACCCCTAACGTTATGTGCCTAACGTTAGAATAACGTTTATCTAAAGTTAGTTAAAAAGTCTTTCTAACGTTATTTTCCAACAAGGTACAATACTTTCCCGATATAATCCAGGGACATTTTCAAACCCTGCGTAAATAATAACAATAATAATAACAATAATAATAACAATAATAATAATAATAATAATGTGTGTAGTATCGTAAGGTCGGTCTTTGGCGATCAAGAATCACTAGCTTAGTTCTTGAGATATCATCTCCGAACTAGCCAGAGTCAAACCGGATAACCGTGAAAAAAAAATAATAACATTTTTTCGGTGGTGGTACCTTTCTGAAGTTTTTCGATTTTGTAAGGCATTGCTGGTTGTTGATAGTATTTTACAGTACAGTATAGTTGGTATTTTTTTTAATGGGTTGATGGCTAATATTTTTTTTAGTTATTTTTTCGTTTGCCTAACGAACAAAACGCCAGTTAAATCCAAAAAAAGAATGCAATTCTAGACACTTTTTTGTTGGCAGTTTATTTTGCGGTTTTGAAATGGTAATTCCAAAAATAATTCACGGTCAAGGATAATAAAAATTCCGAAATACAACTTTTACCCACCCAAAAAAAAACCTAGATAAGGAGATTTGGGTATTTTTTGACACTGTAAAACCGTATATCTATTTTGTTACTACAGAGGCGTGCTTCCTTATAGTATAAGTGTGATATGCTTTACGAAATGTTACAGTAATTTTTACTATAACATGTTAGTATTAATAAACACATGTTGCGTGGGGATCCAAATGTACCAGCACGGTCTCTATGTTAGTATGACAATATTTTGTATACAATACACACATTGCAGTATATAATATCACAAGTAAAGTATTAAATACCAATGGTGGCGATATAAATAAAAAATATGTATTAACAAATAACATTCAGTATTAAAAATACAACGAAATTTTCTTGTTTCTCGCGATTTATCAAGATCTCGGGATATAATACGCTCGGCTATAAAAAAAGTCTTCTCTACCTAGGTATATAATAACTGTTTTCTCAGCCCATGTAACTATCGAGTATTTTTTTATCAATTGCAAGCGATTCAAGGTGAAGTAGCTCTCGAAGATCTAGTATATTACCGGCTGCTTATCTTATCTAGTAACATGTATGTGTGTCGGCTGTATATACCGAAATCACATCAAAGATCTTAAGGACTCACACCGCATGCACATTCTTTGCTTGACAGTCCAGCCGGTCCCAGGAGAATACATTTATTTTTCAGGATATGTGGCCATTTCAAGTTCAAGGAAAGGCAGCTGTTCGGTCTTACACTTTCAGCTGAATATTTGATAAGAAACGTTTTTTTTTCTTCAGTCTTTAACTTTCGAGTAGGGTACATAAACGCTAAAAAATCATAATATTATTATGATTATTATGCACTGAAAGAAGTTTCGCCAATTTTTTTTTCTTCAGATTTTTACTTTCGAGTACACGCAGAAAACTCTGACGACTAATTTGTTACACAAAACAATATTTACTATACATATTAACTATAAATATGTATATATATCGGTGTTTTTCGAAGAAAAAAACGATATTCGACTTTTATCTTTTAATTTTTATTTATCGATAACTTTTTTTCCCACCTTACTCGTTTAAATGGAATCATTAAAAAAACTCAAGATAAAAAGAAATAAAAATGTAAATATTTAAAACCTCGCGTCAACGCTAGAATCGACGCGGCGCCTATGCGAGCACTGGAAATTCGCCGATGACTGATTATTATACACTAAAAAAATCGCCATAGGAAAAGAATGGCCCCACCCCAACCCATTTAGATAAGTTGCCAAGACTGGGAAAACCTAGATGTTACTATATCCAAAAATCTTACGTGGGATCAGCACGTTAAAAACACCCTCCAAATATCGAATGGCCCTCTCCAAATCCTACAACCTAATAAAGACCCCTATCCATTAAAAATTAACTTTTTCTCTATAATCAAACCCTGAAAATAGTACTCTCCTACGGAGCCCCAGCTTTTAACAAAATTACCCTTAAAAAACTTAAAAAAGGACTTCCAGCCAAACTCCAGGCCTTCCAAAATAAGGCACTCCGAATATGCCCAATTGCCCCCTAATTTATGATGAACATCCAAATTCACAATCGAAAATCATCCGCCTTAGCAAGTTTTTTGTCCAAGACAATTAAGATCACTCCAGCATCAGTGAGCTAGATCTAGTGAGTCTATAGACTCACTGGCCCCTTATCTCCATTCAAACTAATTCATATTAAGTTAAATGAGCGATAGGCACTATTCCTGTCTCGTAAATATACCAAACAAACTATACTGAATGACAGAGTGGCATTAAGTAATAGTTATTTATGGTACTAGTGGGTAAAGTAAGATATAATTTTCGAGCGGGCAATATCGGTTTACCCATGAGTGTCATACAAGGTTTTGTCCAATAAATAGCTTAGGAATTCATATTTTTATTAAAAATTTTAATGACATTTACAAGAAAATAATTTGACAAGTGACAGTTGAGTGGGTAAAATAAATAATTATCCACTCAATAAAGTAAAAGCCACGCGGGGGTTATTATTGAGTTTATCTATTTAAAATAAAGCTGGTAATTGTCTCATTATCTGTATGTATTGGATAAAATATATTTAATACACACCGCCCCTTAAAAAATAGTCTTAGAACGTTTGCGCTATCAGGGAAGTTTTCTCAGTGCAGGTTTTGTTTACATTTATTGCCCGAAAAACAGAAACGTATGATTTAATTCACGCGTTGACTTATAATGGAAAATTAAGTAACCGTACGTGTGACCGGAAATGAATAAAAAAAAGACGATCACATTCACGTGACAATTCGATATCACACGCTACATGTCACTTAGTGACATCCTTCCTATTGTGTCGTTCTGAAAATAGAAAAGAGTTACGCCTCTTCTATTGTAATTATATGTATTAGACTTAATGTGTCCTTATTGTGGTCGACGATTTAGATATGTGCTATATACGAAGTCAATTACTGTATGAAAGTTAAATATAAATAATTAATTAACATAATACAATTATAGTACACGGAAAAAAAATTATAGCTAGGAGCGCTATAACACACATACCAAGCAAATTATAATCGCTTATTATATAAATACAAGGCTTTCTCTTACAATTATGGCAGTCAGTGTAAAAATTTATATGAAATACTTTAATTGTTTAGTGAATAATAAAATATAACAAATAGTATGGCATTTATAGCTTAAATAGATTTAATTATTGTCCGTGCTAATAATTTTTATAATATGATAAAATTTCTGTAAATTTATAATAGTGCCTGTAATAAATATAATCGTGTCTGTAATATATAATCGTTTCCAATTTATTTTTAACATTATTAGTTATTGTGTCCCTTATAATCTATAGCTTAAATCACTATAATTTGCCACTGTTACCAAATATCTTATAATGTATAGCGCAGAGCCCACTAATTTCTTTCCGTGTACGATGACAAATTTTGGAAGAATACTTCATAAACTGTCCTTGGACGGAAATTTTATATTTTTAGAATTTATCTAGGGATGTATGGGGACCAAATTCTTAGGTGGAATGGGTGTCGTTTCAGAAACACTGGAATTTTGTTTTTTATTTATACTAATAGTGGGGCCCAAATCGATTAACTTTTTTAAAAATTACTCTATGAGTACCGAAGCTGAGAAAATTTGAGTGGCCTGTGCCCCCTCAGGCCTTTCCTTTTTAGTTATAAGTTAATTGGTAATAATAGTATTAATACTAATACATAAAATATTATTACCGCTTAACTTAAAAAATTTTAAAACCGCCACTAATAAAAATTTATTCTACCGGTGCTTTTGTGTCCTTTCGTCAGTATAAAACATGAATCCTTGATTTAAAACGATAGATGGATCTATGCTGGCTGAATAAAGTTATATTATATATATTGTCGGATGGTGCATTATCTCCAATTACATCAAGTCATCGCTGGAGAATTCTTTGATCTCCATAAGATTTTCCTCTGTGGAGGGAGCCACGGCGTATAGGAGGAGTCTGCTACCTATGATTTTACTTGCTGCCAAAGACTTCAAAGACCCTGGATATATTTTTATATCAGTTTAATATTTAGAATGTTGTAAGGTGGGTGAGCCAATTATTGCCATGTTCCTAATATTGCGACCCCTCTTAAACTTATTAGTTCGTCCTCTGTGTCATAGATGGCACTGCCAGTATATCTCTTATAACGAAAATATGCCTGTAAATATGATATATCTGTATCCAGTTGGTAATGCCGTACACAAAAGCGCAGTTTGTGCTTCGTGCTCTTCCACTATAAAAAGTTGTAAAATTGTGCTAATTGTTACAAGCTGAGTAGCCTCGATTATTGCAGGGCAAGAACGTTATAAGGTAGGCTCAGACATGCACTTTCTTGGCCTATATTGTGTTTCACTCAATAAAGAAGCGAAAAGGTAATTTTTGAGATTGTGGTCTAAGTAGTTGTGTTCCTAATATTGACATGCGAAGTAGTTAACAAAAAATGTCAAAAACTAAAAACAACAAGAAAAGAAATCAGAGGGTTCTAAATCTTGGTTCTGCTTTTTATTCGAAGTGAATGGAGATTTCTCCCGTTAGATTAGACAGGGACAAAAGTTCTACCCAAAAAGGACAGAATACATACATACACTCCCACTTCCACCCAACCAAACAAATTCTGTATTTGTTCTTTGTTGAACAAATACAATATTTACTTGGCCGGGCGAAAAGTGTAACTATATTAAAGAAGTTACTGGCGCCATCTAAATTTTAGTAGAATTATCTTATTCTACAGATTCACATTAGCTGTGTTCGTTCGTACCGCTCACTGCTACACTTTCCGGCCAACCAAATAAATACTGTATTTCTTGTATGAAAAACAAATACAGTATTTATTTGGTTGGCTGGAAAGTGTAGCACAAATGAGATAGAGATAGGGTAGACGTCTTTTGTTTCATAATTCTAGTTGTAGAGATCTCCATTGCCAGGCCGATATGAGATTGTAACGATACGTACATGAAGTGCGTGGGGCTAACTAAAAACGACTAATTTCCCAAATAGAACCTAAAAACAGTTGAAATTGTTAATGTGCCACAATCATTGTGACAATGTTTTCTTTTAGTTTGTTAATTTTTTGTAAGTTTGTTCTTTACTATTATTGCCAATACTCTGCAATATTTGGTACATTGGTTCCTAATATTTTCAGTTCCTATGCAATCTTTTTTAAAAACCAATAATATTTTTTCTTCAAGCGTACTAAAATGTTCATATTTTATAACTGAACACACTAGTTAGAAATGATCTATTTTTTTACAGTAAAAAAATGAGTTCATTGTTGTACGCCGTAAAAAAAAATTGGTTAGCAAAATCAACACTGGCGGCAGCACTCTTTGACTTTGATGACCGCCATACTTCAAACTTGTTTGTTTATTATGTAAACAGGTGGATGACTCGAGATTCTGTGCAAAAACCTTGTGTGAAATTGATTAAAAATGATTGAAAAAGAATATATGGTTTATAGACCTACAAATCTCTCCGAAATAGCAAATGCTACATTAGACAAGTTACCATCGAAATCGCGTGAGTACGATTTAGCCTACGAAAAAAATTTAAAATGAGCTAAGGAAGGTTTAAGTTTATTTTGAAAGGGTTTTATTGGCCTTCGCGTCGTCCGTTAATTCTATAGACTAGTAAAAAAAGCATTACTTTTCCTCTTAGTAAAACAATATACTATTTTTTGAAGCTCCTGCAAATTGTTTATTTTTTACCCATTAGAATAAAGACATGTTTATAATTTAGTAAAGTTTTAGGTAAATTTGAATGCAGTAAACATGGCAATAATTGGTTCACCCATCTTAATATATAAAAAACGATGAGTGTAGCCTACAAGTTGTAGACCTACATAAAATCATGCCTACCTTTTCAAATAGTTTAAAGCTTGTCGCGTGTATATCATTTGTGAAGTATTTATGGTGACATATCGGCCTGTAGAGTCTCAAGTTGACCGGAAGTCTGTTAAGCAACCCTAGCCATGAATGACTAAATGTCAAATTTTACCACATCGTAGGCGCCTACTAGATTTACGTCAATTTTAGATTTTACTACTGTTTTGAACGTTAAATGTTATGAGCCTTTGTAGATACATTAAGATAAAATTACTAAATGACCTATTAAACCTTATTGTCACATTTAAATTTAATATACATATACGTAAATACATTTTATATGAGTATTTTATTTATAATAAGAAGAAATAAAGCCCCGCGTTGGGCGCCAATACCTAAATGGCATATTAAATTTAAGGGATTAAATTGTTGCTTTGTCGTTTTATCATTGCCAAAAAACCGGGCAATGGAGAGAAAATCTGGGAAATACGGAACTTCGGACGGAACACATTTTTTATAACAACATTTTTGTCCCTCCTGTATCCGCAGTTGTCTTTTAAATAATTTTTTGTCGGCAGCAGTATTTTTCTTTTTGTTGTAGTGGTATATGACATGCCAAAGCTTCTCGGTTTTCGACACGAACATAGAAAAGCTAAAAAACCGTCGAATATATTATTGGTATTATACCAATGGTATACCGCTAATAAAACAGCAAGTCATACCACCTTTTAAGCCCATACACGCCCAGTTTAATGTATTCACCACCGTCGCCGCCACCGTCTTTCGCTAAACATATACGTAAATACATTTTATATGAGAATTTTATTTATAATAAGAAGAAATAAAGCCCCACGTTGGGCGCCAATATCTAAATGGTATATTAAATTTAGGGGATTAAATTGTTGCTTTGTCGTTTTATCATTGCCAAAAAACAGGACAAATGAGAGAAAATCTGGGAAATACGGTACTCCGGACGGAACACATTTTTGTCCCTTTTCTGTATCCGCAGTTGTGTTTAAAATCATTTTTTGTCGGCAGCAGTATTTTTCTTTTTATTGTAGTGGTATATGACATGCCAAAGCTTCTCGGTTTTCGACACGAACATAGAAAAGCTAAAAAACCGTCGAATATATTATTGGTATTATACCAATGTTATACCGCTAATAAAACAGCAAGTCATACCACCTTTTAAGCCCATACACGCCCAGTTTAATGTATTCACCACCGTCGCCGCCACCGTCTTTCGCTAAACATATACGTAAATACATTTTATATGAGAATTTTATTTATAATAAGAAGAAATAAAGCCCCACGTTGGGCGCCAATATCTAAATGGTATATTAAATTTAGGGGATTAAATTGTTGCTTTGTTGTTTTATCATTGCCAAAAAACAGGACAAAGGAGAGAAAATCTGGGATATGCGGTACTCCGGACGGAACACAATTTTGTCCCTTCTGTACCCGCAGTTGTGTTTTAAATCATTTTTTGTCGGCAGCATTATTTTTCTTTTTGTTGTAGTGGTATATGACATGCCAAAGCTTCTCGGTTTTCGACACGAACATAGAAAAGCTAAAAAACCGTCGAATATATTATTGGTATTATACCAATGGTATACCGCCGATAAAACGTCAAGTCATTACACCTTTTAAGCCCATACACGCCCAGTTTAATGCATTCACCACCGTCGCCGCCACCGTCTTTCGCTAGTCACTTGTTTTACACTGAGTGACGTCTAGGTTCTGGCCCAAAGATAGTGATCACTAAGTCTCAATCTGAGATGACTTTATCTGAGGATTGTATCGAGTTAAACCACGCCTTTGCTAGATCTTCATTAGTTCGCTGGCAAAAGAACAAATCTGATTTTTAATGCATTTACCTACCTTAAAATAAAAGAAAAAGAAAACAAGGTTAAGGTGATTTTAAATTTAGAAATTTTAATTTGATGATTGAGGATTTTTTATGCAGTAGCATCATAATAAAGCCAACAAAAAATTAACCTACTCGCCACTCAAGTTATTGGGTGTTTGTTTTGCTGAAAATGGCACCTGAGGCTTTAGGGGTTGCTACAAATAAAAATTAAAGCCACGCAAATTAAAAGTGTGTGTGTGTTAAAGCGTAGCTAACGTCGTTTTTTCGACTTTTGTTTTGTTTTAAGGGATCTTTTTGGTTTAGATGCTCGAAAAAAGGCATATTTTTGTTATTTTTTTAAGAATGTATTATAGATATTGATATAAAATTTGTTGAGCTTAATAAATACACTCTCGAAATACATAAAAAACATTTTTTTAAACACTTTTTATACAAAAAAATAACAGGCTAACGTAACTCCTAGAAAAGTAGATATGTCGCTGGCGGCGGGATATCTTGATAACGGCACATCTTAAGGGAAAAAAAATCAAAAATATTCAGTATGACTGTGGCTTTCGCGTATTCTATGGATATTAATATTTATTCATAAATAATAAAATGGCGGAGATTTAAAGAAAAAAAAACAAAAAATTAGTTTTTTCACTGTTTTTGACAAAAAAAAAATAGTATAAATTACAATTTTAATACGGTTATAGAAGACGCTAAAGCTATTTATGTGTAGAATATGTGGTTAAAATTTTATAAGGATCGGTCCAGTGTTTCCGGAGAAATCACCGCCGCCGACCGAAAAAACGTTGTTTTGAGAAAACGCGTTTAAAGTTTTTACAAAATAAAATCGATTTTTTGAAAATTATAAACCAGAATGATCCCTTAAACATAATATATTTTTCTTTAAAAATCTGTAAATTTTACGTAATTTCAATCACAAAAAACCTAATTCCTGTAAGCAAAAATAAAAAAAAAGGACAACGTTAGCCACTCAAGCAATTCATTTTGTAGGTACAATAAACAAACCCCTATCTTAATATCTTTTTTCCATTTTGCGACTCTTATAAGCTCATAATCACACGCATTTTCCGTGTTCCTATAGGCCCATAAGAGGTCTGTACTTTTTGTTCTTTTGGGTTGGCAACAGACCTGGCCTATCGCTTGACGTTTTCCGTTCAAATGTCAATGTCGCTTTAAAGTTGAATTTTCTACAAAATTTTGTGTTTAGGTTATTTTTACCATGTTAAAATTGTGGCTTGGTTAATTGCAGTAAAAAAGAGAAGAGATGACTATAAAATATATCAAAATATCATTTGTTCTTAGAATTTTAAACTGTAATGCCAATCAAAAATAAAAATCCCTTAATCAGTTATCAATTTAAATGTAAGTTTTTTTAAATTTTAGAGCGAAATTGTATAAAGCACTCGTTTCATAACACGTTTTTAGCGCACAAGTTTAGAAAACGAGCCGCTTGCGGCGAGTTTTCTAAAGTACTAGTACTTTAATATACTATAATAATAACTGAGAATTTTCGGATCAAAATTTTTTTATTCTAAATGATATCAACTTTTTTATTGTATTTTTAGCAGAAAGTCACCTCTGTCGCATCCGAGATAGACATTTTTGTTTTGTTTTGTGGAGCTGGGGGGCGTCTGCACGATATTCTGCGTGCCAGTTTATTGTAGATGAAGATAAGAGTAGGATGGGCCACACCTTTGGGCCTTGTCGCTAAAAAATATCCATGTTTACACGGCACCGTGACCATAGATTAGAAACGGGCATGCAAGCGAACGACTGCTGCGATTAGATTGTTCGACTTTTGGCGTGTTTCGAACTATAGTCAATTTTTTGACGAGCAGGTTGCGTGTCTGTGTTGATCCTTATAATTACCACTAATTCACTGTTTATATTTTATTCCTATCAATGCAATCGATGCAAATTAAACAGTGCTGCCAACAATATACGGTATATTTTATACCACAGAATCTTAGGCCACTGCGGTGAAACCGTACCAATTATTTTCACTTCATTTATTGTTTTATAATACCTAGTATATTGTTTTACTAAGAGGAAAAGTGAAGCTTTTTTTTACTAGTCTGTAGAATTTACGGACGACGCGAAGCGGAGTCCGGAAACTACAGACGAGTAAAGAAAGCACTTTTCCTCTGAGTGAAACATACTATTTTTCTTCAAGCATCCTATATATATTTTTTAAATATTAATTTTTGAATTTAATTTATTCAGTAATAAAGTATGTTTTTTTTATTAAAATAGGCCAATAAAACCCTTTCGAAATAAACTTAAACCTTCCTTAGCACATTTTAAATTTTTTTCGTAGGCTAAATCATACACTTTTCGCGATTTCGATGGTAACTTGTCTAAGTAGTATTTGCAATTTCGGAGAGATTTGTAGGTGTATAAACCATATATTCTTATTCAATCATTTTTAATCAATTTCACACAAGGTTTTTGCACAAAATCTCGAGTCAACCACCTGTTTACATAAGAAACAAAGAAGTTTGAAGTATGGCTGTCATCAAAGTCAAAGAGTGCTGCCTCCAGTGGTGGTTTTGCTAACTAACTTTTTTTTACGGCGTACAACAATGAACTCATTTTTTTACTGTAAAAAATAGATCACTTCTAACTAGTGTGTTCAGTTATAAAATATGAACATTTTAGTACGCTTGAAGAAAAAATTATTTTATATATTGTTTTAAATAATTAAAACAGATAATATTATGTCAAATGGCAAAAGCATTTGCATGTAGAGATCTGCCATCTGATTAATTCAAAAATTGTCCAAAAAGTACACAATATATAAATTTAATATACCTATTATTTAAAACCATAAAACGAGGGAGGGATCATCCATATCAATAAATGCCAAAAAATTTAAATTTTCATTATTCAAAATAAATTATTAAAATGCATTATACGTAAACAAATGTGTAAAGACACATAAAACGGGCCCACTTTAGCCAAGCAACTTTGGGACTATCCATCACGGCACTCTTAAAGCGTAAATAGGTTTGATGAGAAAGTAGCTAAAGTTTGACTATGAATCATGGCAGAGGATCGTCTTGACATTAAAGTACTGTTGACAGTGAAAACTTGTTCTTGGTAAATAATCCTAAATATTCTTCGTCGGCAAGAACATCATTAATTTGCAAATCCTGTTTTATGATTTTTATAGTATTTACCATGTTGATTCTAAATGTGTTTAAAGCAAAGCTCAATGTGATAGTTTCTTGACGACAAAGACCGTCAAAATTAGTTCTACAGTGCTATCTCCATCGAACTAATAACTCTTCTCTCTAGAATAGGCATTTCATTCGTTAATACTGACAAAAACGTCTTCAACATAAACATTCGTCTGTTTTACTCGCACATCTTTGTTCTAACAGAGACAACAATACCAGTTACTGGTAACCGTTATTGTTCAGGCCTGAATATACCTACTATTTGTTTACAAACAAACCGAGATGTTGGCGATACTTTATTTTAACGGTATGCGTATTAGTTTAGCCAACGTAAGAAAGACAAAGTAATCAGAGTAGCCAATATAAGCAATAAAAACTATTTATATTTACTTTATTTATTTTAACCCCAATTTAATTTTATATTATGCAGTTAAACATATTACGTAATAATATGTACTCAGTACTAGGCAAACTGTTTATTAAAAAAGCTATCTGTTCACAAAGGCTAGAACTTTTGTTTTTTATAGTAGTTTGCTGGAAGGTGAACTTTTAGTATTGAATTTTACCTAGAACAGTTTGGGGAAGTTTTCAATAATGGACTCGCCCGGGAAAGTGTCCCATTCTTAGGACGCTCATGCATATAGGGACCTTTTCACATGTCAGCCAATTCAGAAAGTAACCCGATCAAATCAATTTGGCATACGCGGTATTCTGGTAAATTACTTAACATCATCTATCATCCAGAGCCCTATGCTTCATCGATTTTACACGTTGTGTATACCACCAGTCTCCAAATTGCACGTCACCTTTCAAATAATGATCCATCCATGGGAGACATGTAGTGATATATTACATAATATACTCTACCACCGTGGAAAATTGCGTAATATGTGAAAAATAATATAGAACAATGGAAATATTGTCCTTTTTTAGGGTTAGGGGAAAGTGGGGGAATTTTGCGCAGCGGATAATTTTCTGCGTTTAAATATCTAAAATATTAAAAGTTACAGACCTAATACAACTGTAAACAACCGTCCGCCGTTTGGTTGAGATTGCAACACGCGTTGGAGTGTAGTAGTACGCACCGAGTACGCGAACCTAGTTTTTAGTGCACGAGAGGCGCAGCCGAGTAAAAAAAGCACTCGATCTGCACTGAAATGGTTTTCGTCGAGGTGCGTATCTTACATATTTTTCATACGGCCTAACACCTTCATCATCTAAAAAACGCAAAAATTATCTTAAAATTAATTCCCTTTTTATATTATTTGCTTTCCCTTTTTGAAAAAAGTCCAAACGAAAATTTTCAAAATTTCGTGCAAAAATTTTCAAAAAAAATTAATAACTCTTCTTTCGCCTTGATTTACAGGGCTAAAAATACAAAATAATATTTTGAAAATACATAGTAGGGGAAGTCGGGGTTAACTGGGAGCTTTTTTTCATATCGAGTTTTTGAAAAACCTGTTAACAACTTTTAAATATTTTCTATAACAAAAGATAGATTATTACTATAGTTAGAACATATTAATACTTCAGACAAATATTATTTATATAAAAAAAGTTATTAAGGATAAAGCAGTTAACCCCGCTGGACCAGTTAACCCCACAGCCCAGGGTTAACTGGACCACTACTCTAGGTTAACTGGTCCACTAACAAAAATATATTGTATTGTAATTATTGTGAATAAAAAAGATTTAAAATCAAATAAAATTTAATTCTAACATAAAAATAGACAACATAATATATTAAATATTAGATATATCTCAGGATTAATTGGTCCGGGGTTAACTGGACATGGCCCAATTAACCCCGAACTAATTAATATTGACATAAGTGATTTTGGCCATGCCCAGTTAACCCCGAACCAGTTAACCCTGAGTGAGAGCACTGAATGAAATCATAAAATTTTAATACTTAATAATATATTAGAAGGCGGCAATTATTCAGAATAATTAACAAAATATTCAGTATATTAGGTAAAATATTATTCTAGATCCTCCTATTAATAATAAAGTATTAATTAAAAAATAAAGTTAAGGTAAATACATACTTTTCATCGAAAAAAATGAACTTTCTTTACTACAACTTACACGTGGTCAACACGGTCCGCCATAATACTTTAAACAATACTACTAACTAAATATCACTATAATTTTCACTAATGCGCAAATACTAATAAATAAACTTGATAAAATCCAGGTGGACCAGTTAACCCTGTAGCCCAGTTAACCCTGACTTCCCCTATAATATTTGTGTCCGTTTAGAAACTAACAGTAAAGCACAACATGTTCTCCCAGGACAAGCAATAACGTCTAAACTTGCATAATTTATCTGGTGCTCGTCACGGCAGACTTACCAGTAAATGTCAACAATTTCCGAAACACACAAAGTCAATTTGCTGACCCCGGACAAAGGCCAGAAGAAGCGTGTCTCCTATAAAATTGTTACAACCCAAAACTACTACTGTCACTTTACTACCGTTGATCTTGCTTCCTCGCATAGACCTAGATCTACATTCGCATATGTCAAATTTATTTTAGTATCTTTAACACAGAAGTTAATTTATTGTAGACAAGAAATATTTAGTTTAAAACACAGAGAATTAGTGACAAATATGCTTTTCTGTTGCGTATTTGTCATAATTAAATCTGTGGCTTGGTTTTAAAAGGGCCAATGTCACTTTTTCCGTATTTTGAGTTATACCGCCGAAAATTTTTTTTTTCAGATCTATAAAACCTAAAAAAGTCAAGGGCTGATGTGTGTTTTAAATAAACATTTCTGTTAAACTGCTAAGGGCATATCCATAGGCTCGCATAATAACATAGTACATAAGAATGCGATGCCGTGATTGGCTTGTGCCGCCATGTATCTTGTAAGCCAATCACGGTACCGCATTCTTATGTAGTATGTTGTTATGCGAGCTTGTCGACATGCCTTAAAACGGCCAATGTTTGACTTAGTGTATCCGTTCAAAATTTTTGACATTTGCCCTTTTAGAACCAAGACACAGAAATATCGTCTTGTAAATTCCGAAACATCGTATCTGACTACTTGACAGGTATAACAATTGATCGTTTTTTAAACAATTAATAAGGTATTTATTTAGAACTTTATTAATTACATATAAACAAAAATAAGTTCTAATTCATATAAATTAGTCAATTATGAAATTACTACCCTACTAATTCCATAAAAAAGAATAATTTCTAGTCTCTGGCAAGTTCCCATTTTTAAGATACGATGTTTTGGAATTTACAAGGCGATATAGAAAGTTTAATACAGCAGGGCAATCATAGGTGCTATTTGGACTTCAAAGTCGAATTCAGCGCCTCAAAATACATAGGAATACAATGGCCTCCGAATGGCCTTTTTTTGGTGTGACTGTGTTATTGATTCTAGTTTACTCATAAAATAATAATTATTTTTCGAAGTTACAACAACAAATTAACAATAAATTTTAATTTTAATTTGAAAAAAGCTTTTAAATAGCGGATACTAAAATATTAAAAATTAACACCGATTAGCGTAAATAAACAAACTCAGTAAAACATCCAAAGACTTAATTTGCTTTTATATCTGACGTTATGTCATAATTTTTATTTAAAATCATGAAAATTTACATAAAAAAACGCAATTTCAGTAAACAAAAATTAACAAATTTCCAAAATTGATGTAGAAATATTTACCTTTGTAAGTAGAAGAATATTTAATTTTTTCACACTCACTGGCACTGTCACTTTAAAAATATCAAATTTTAAAAGTATTATTTACCTAATTCACAATAATATAATATACAGGATGGTTATAATAAAATTTGTATGTTAAATAATATATGGGTCATTCCGTAGTTACGTACGTTACATTTGTACACCTTTATTAAGGTCAAACGAAAAATACTCGATAGTTCATTCATTTATATGTCAGGTTATAATCCTTAGACTTTTTTACATCTTTTGATTTGCGTATAAATTTAATAGTTTATTAGGCAATAAAAATAATGCAGCTTATGTGCGCGTTTCGTATGTTACAAAATTTGGAAGTACACTTATGCAATTAAGTCCAATGCAACAAAAAAAATTAGACCTCAATTATTTTTTTTTAAGAGCTGATTAAGAAAAACGAAAAAATGTTCCGAAATCAGCGCATCAAATATAGGCAGAGGCAACTAAAATGGTGTCGGCAAATTTCTGGGTGTTGAGTAGTGTAGTTTATGATTGTCGATTATTATCAAAGATTGTTTATGATTGTAATGATTGTTGTAAAGAATTTGCCACATGGTTTATGATTGTCTGTCATTATTAATGATTCTTGTTGATTGTAAATGATTGTAAATGATTGAAAATGATTGTAAATGATTGAAAATGATTGTAAATGATTGTAAATGATTGTAAATGATTGTAAATGATTGTAAATGATTGTAAATGATTGTAAATGATTGAAACACTTAAATTTTTTAGATATATGTGGAGTAATGGCCAACGTGAAACTTTTGGGAGCCGCACTGCTGAGTATGTGGATTATTAGTACCATAATGGGCATAATGCTGGTGAAACACACAGATTTCGACATTTCGGTCATAATGCTGGGAATTCTGGTCATAATTTGTATCCTTATAAAGGACGAATTTTTTATCATGATAGTAATATTCATTATGGCCGGTAGTTTTATAGAATTTTTAATTATTTTACTGAAAACCCATTTTTTAATTACTCTATCATTTATTTGTATGATATTGTTTATAATATCTGTTTTATTGCACAAAACAGGCTCTCAGCAATAAATAATAAAAATGCATATAATTTTAATAATAATTGTTATCTAATACATACAGATAATAAGACATTTACCAGCTTTAATTTAAATAGATAAACTCAATAATAACCCCCGCGTGGCTTTTACTTTATTGAGTGGATAATTACCCACTGTCACTTGTCAAATTATTTTCTTGTAAATTTCATTAAAATTTTTAATAAAAATATGAATTCCTAAGCTATTTATTGGATAAAACCTTGTATGGCACTCATGGGTAAACCGATATTGCCCTCTCGAAAATTAACCTGCTTGGCTGACGCCTCGCAGGTTAATTTTCTCATGGGCAATATCTTACTTTACCCACTAGTACCATAAATAACTATTTTTAACAATATACTCTTGGAGTTCATTAGTCTTCACCAACGAACTAATAACTCTTCTTTCTAGAATACGCATACCGTTAGGTAAAGTAAAGTATCGCCAACATCTTGGTTTGTTTGTAAACAAATAGTAGGTATATTCAGGCCTGAACAATAACAATTACCAGTAACTGGTATTGTTGTCTCTGTTAGAACAAAGATGTGCGAGTAAGACAGACAAATGTTTATGTTGCCGACGTTTTTGTCAGTTTTTACGAATGAAATACCTATTCTAGAGAGAAGAGTTATTAGTACGTTGGTGTTCACCGATGAAACCTGATCACATCCCTTGTAAATTGGGGTCCATACTATTTTATTTGATACAGTGCGGTCCAAAAGCCAATCCACTCCTCTTAAATTTTGACCGAGTTGTGGTATGCACTTCAAATTTGGAACAAGTACATAAGACAACTTAAACTATGTTTTGGTATAGGTATATTTAATATTTTTAGCGTTTAAAAATGGGCCGGAGGGAGTGTTGAACTTTTTTTTAAATGGAAAGTGGGTCGTGTGATGCACCATTACCAAAGGGTGTTACAAGACCAAGGTTCACCCCCCTTTTTTCTTTATTTTAAAAGTTAGAGATTCCAAATTTGGAACATCTATTATTGCCATAAAACGTCAACTTTTAACATAAAAAGGAAATTTAAGTCACTTCCGGTTTAACCGGAAATGACAACTTTCTTTTTTAAATGGGACACCATATATTTTTTTACATATTTCAATTCTACGCTTCATTCTGTACAATGATACCAGAAAAGTGACATTTAAATTTCAAAGTCGTTTTTATTTAATTCTTATTTTTTATCATAGGTAGCTCATGATTAGGTACTTAAAATTACTCGAAATTATCTAAGTAACCCTAGAATAATACATTTACGCTGGAAATTTAAATGTAAAGATTGCGAAAATGATTTTTACTCAAAACTCATTTTTTTTTAAATGGCACCATATTGGTACACCGGTACCATTAAAAAGTACCATCATTAAGGAATCTAACAATACCTGTCTTTTATTTTTATTTATGACAAATACAACCATTTTTAATAATAAAAATAAACGTTAAAAATTATATTTTTGTGATTTTAGTAACAAAGTTTGAAAACTACAGAAGACAGGATTTGTATCTGTCAAAAAGTTAAAAAAAAGTTTTTAGCGAATATATATTTTTCTAGGGTTACTTAGATCATTTCGAGTAATTTTAAGTATTCATGGCCTACCTATGATAAAAACTAAAAATTAAATAAATAAAAAATTGACATTTAAAGTCACTTTTTGGTATCATTGTTCTCAGAATCAAGCGTAGAATTAAAATATGTAAAAATATATGGGGTGTCCGATTTAAAAATCGAAAGGTGGTGTCATTTCCGGTTAAACCGGAAGAGACATAAATGTACTTTTTATGTTAAAAGTTGACATTTTATGGCAATAAATAAATAAACACAGAAACATAGGCTTACGGAATAATTTTGCCGAATTATGAGGGAAATTTTTATAAAGGTCACTAAATCGAAAAATTTGACGACTAACTTGTACACACAACAATATTGAATATACATATTAACTATAAATATATAAATATATCGGTGTTTTTCGAAGAAAATAAAAATGTAAATATTTAAAACCTCGCTTTAACGATAGAATCGATGCGGCGCCTATGCGAGCACTGGAAATTCGCCGATGACTGTTTATAACTTACACCTTTTGATAAACTCGTCTATCTCCGACGACGCCGTCGTCGTCGTCGTCGGGGGCTAATATTGCGACCCCACAGAGCAAAAACAATTAGATTACAATGATTAGAGCACACACCCAAACGCCATACATTATTTTTAACGAGGTTAAAATAAGATAGCAGGCTGTGACCATAGTCACCGCTGTAATAAATCGTGCAGATGTTAGAAAAACATCTGGGTTCGCGGCACCCTATGATTCACGGTTACAGGTAACAATCAACGATCATCGGACGCCTTCACCACCCCCGCAATGTCATCTGCTGATTGATATTAATGAGACACGTAACGCCAATTTTTACGCGTCCTGCAAATAGCCCTAGCCTTTTTAATAAGGATAGTACTTATGGGGAGCGGGAGCCTTCTTCGAAAAATTTACCGCGAAAACAAATATCGCGAAAATATTTCCGCGAATAAATTACCGCGAAATGTTTTTTTCGCGCAAAGGATTTACAGCGATAAACATTTAACGCAGGTCATGTGATACCTATAGAGGAAGGGTAGCAAATGTGGGCTAGGTCTTGTAATATGATCTAGGTGGGTTTCTCAGCTATCCGATGCAGTTCTCTGCATTCGACTATCGCAAATCGTAAATGGCGAAGTTAAACTTCCACAGTAAAGATTCATTAATTAATTCATACATTCGTTGACGTTTGAGAATTTATTTTTATTTTCCGTCCTTTTCAGCAAGCCACAGAACTTTTTTAGGTAAGTTTATAAATTCCCTTACCTGATAGATAGCAACGTTTTCAAAATCATTTCTGCAACAAATTAAAGCCATATAATCGGGCTTTGATGTGTGCTTATTAGTATTCTTCTAACTACTGAGTTTTAGACATAACCTCTTTTGTTGTATACACCGAGTATACACTATGTTTCTATTATGGGCTATATAGAACTATGTATTTAAGCCTACAATTTTTCTAGGAGGCCAAGAAAAGATCAGCAACAGCCAAGAATAGAAGAAAATGGAACGAGGGCGATATGGAACGCGCTATAATAGCGATGAGGCAGTACGAGATGGGTACCTTCAAAGCTTTAAAAATGTTTAATATACCACGTTCTATATTAGGAGTTATTTGATTTATTATTTCATTTTAGATATAACTTTTATACTTTTAACTTATTGCGACCAATAAGATTGATTGCCACTTCAAATCTAATATTTATTACACAATTTTGGGGGCAGCCCATATTTAGGGCCAATTTCAAATCGACACAAAAAATAATGAATTTATTATTTGTTTTAATCAATATGAATTTATAACAGGTTGTGACTAATTAATATAGCTATCGTTGGGTACGTTTGGTATTGGAACTAAACTTTTATTCATTTTTTTACAAGAAAAAATAAAATGGGTAGCCCATATTTGCTTCCTTTCCTCTAGCTATATCATTTCAAAGAGATTAAAATTCTCCGGCTGTTTATTAAAAAAAAAAGATTTTTTTCTCCAAAATTGTTAAAATTTTTAATATTTTGTTTATAAATATTTTACATGAAAATGACGGAAAAATAATTTTAGCTAAGCACATCAGCCCCCTCAGCCGGCCTATGCAAATACGTGCCAAACTAGGGTGGACCTTATTTTTCTTATTGTTTTAAAATTTTCATTCTGGTGTATCTAGAACATCCTAAAAATATGAGGGTGCCAATTTTACTCCTAAAATCGTGAAATTATGCAAAAATCGTAAAAAATCGTTGAAAATGGACTGTACTTTTTGTATCAGTGAAAAATTTAAAAGCTTTGAAATCTTAATTTTTTCCTTTTGAGTTTACAAAATTATATGCCAAATTTCATAATGATCAAAAGATTCTATTAGGTGCCGAAAATCCGCCAAAGTTGCCCCTAAAACACAAATAAATAATTAAATAATACAAAATAATTAAAAAGAATGAGCGGTACAAGGATATATGTGTTTATTTACCTGATCATTTTGAAATTTGGCACATAACTTTTTACACTTAAAAGGAACAAATTATGATATCAAAGCTTTTTAATTTTCCACTGATACAAAAAGTACAGCCCATTTTCAAACAATTTTTCACAATTTTTGCGTAATTTCACCATTTTAGGGGTCCAATTTGAACCCTTAGAGAAGTTTGACCACCCTCATATTTTCAGGATGTTCCAGGTACACCAGAATGAAAATTTTAAAACAATAAAAAAAAGAGGTCCACCCTAATGCAATACTAAAATTTTCTTTGAAGATTTACAACTCTGTAATTTAGCCTAATTCATTTAAACCTGTGCTATAGTTATGACAAACCGAATTTTCCAATGTGCTTAAAAATATAGGGGGGATAATTAAATGATGAATGGGCAAGGGCAAGCCCGTATGGCATTGAGTAGCCGTGATTTGCAAAACACTGAAAGTCAATCATTATTGTAACCCCTTTAATGCACTGATGGCAAAGTAACCTAATAAAAGTAACTCTTACTTTCCCCTGCAGTCCTGCATTAGTCAATATTATATTAAACAAGCCGTGAAGATATGTAATGCTACGTATTCCATTATACAGGGTAATCAGTAATTGCCATGCCAAAATTATCAAAAAAAGTTTCTATATAGGTTGGTCCGGAAATGAGCCCTAAGGGTGCTACGGCCCTTCGAAGATGACATATTGAATGTGGAACAAAAAAAAGCATCAATAAAATTTTAATGCTGCAGGGTAATTCTTCATTTAAAACTAAGCAAAAAAGTATTCTTCACCAAAACACCTAAATTTAATATTAAAGGAGTAATGGCCTTTTAAAAAGTAACTTTTTTGGTGGCACAAAATGTTACTTCCTCTTAATTGCATTTTTTTTTTTTTTTGAAAACGGTTGCTCCTACAGTGTTACACTATATGACATTTTTTTTGTATCTTTATTTAAGGAATCCATAAATTTTACAAAAAATCCAAAAACAGTACACGTAAAAAAGTTTGGGGCAAAAATATGTTAAGCCTAATACATTTTGTCGTCTAGGGACGCCTGTGGATAAATTCAAAAAAATAAATTAACATCAACTTATTAATACTAGTATACATGCAAAATCTCGTCGCAGAGTTATTAATTATTAACCTTATTTTTATTACAATTTTAAAGGGGCGTAGCTCCCTTAGGGCTCATTTGCGGACCAACCTTTATAGAAACCTTTTTTTATAGAGTCACTTCTTAAATTTTGGCATGCCAGTTATTGATCACCCTGTATATTTATTATTCACAGTAAATGCACTTTCCCAAATACTTAAAAAAAAATAAAAAAAAACTTTAAAACATTTTTTAAGATTTTTTTTTAATTTCCTTTTTGCAAAAAAAGATCTTGTTTTGAAAAACAAAAAAAAAATGAAAAAAAAAAACATGTTCTCGAGTGCAAGAAAGAGCAATGTACACTATTTTTCCCACCGTTTCAACGAAATTTACCCCCTTGTGTACTAAAAATGTATTATTTTTTTTGATGAATAAGATTTTAAATTTTGTCCCCCTTTGTCTCATTCTTGCTACTTTAAATTCTAAAAACATGTCGCTCTGTCAGTGTAATATATAGCAATAAATAATATTTGAATTACTAAGAATAATAATAGAATCTCTTTCGGAGAGTGTAGGATCAAAATTAGAATAATCAAATAAATATTCTACCATATTCCACCATAAATAATTTTAAGTATAGATAAATCCAAATCTGTCATAGTTGCAGGAGAGCACGTCCACGTTCTTAAACCATTCCTGCTATATCAGGACATTTATTCTTAGGAAAAAGTAGTTTTGATATGAACATATTTTTGTGTTGTTTTGTTCACGGTCCTTGTCTGCTTGCTCCCAAAAGTATGTCTTGCTACTATTTTTTCTTTTTCTCTTGCCAGGACCGTAACTTAAAATATATACACTTAAATATTTGGCTCAAAGGACCAAAAATATCTAAAAAACAGAAAAACTATAACACAATTACGCTATATCTCGGAACTTAATAGACCTACGACAAAAATGATTTAAAATGTTTTTATAGTAAATTTAACCTTGTTAAATTTTTTATCTTATGATAAATATAAAGCGAGTTTTCGCCAAAAAAATAAGATTTTGTTCCCTTTGCTTTCCTTGCCCTACTCTAAGGATAACCATATTTTACTTTACTTTGCTTAAACTGCAAAGTTTCTAAATCGTTTGGTGAAACATTGTTTTAAATCGGTCAATCCCTTCAAAAGTTATAAGGTATACACACAGACAGCAGTATATTTTAACAGTGTATTGTGACACATTTTTTTTTTCAGGATTCGGTCCTGCTATCAGGCAGCAGGAACGACGTCTATCCGTCGTCCAAATTCACTTACTTCATACACAGATATGCTTTTAGCAGAGCAGAGACTTTATTCGAAAGGGGGAGATGCCCTTCAAGCATTTCTCTACCTATAAATACAGTATGTGTGTCAGTGCACTCATTGTCGGCATATTTATTACCAACCCTCGACGTAGAATCACATACTTATATGTCCTGTTATTATACTCTTCGTTTTTCTAGAATAGTTTTTTGTATCATCATCATCATCATCGTCGTCATCATCATCATCATCATTATAGTCATCGTCATCATCACCCTCAAGTTATCAGTCCCACCCTATCCCTAGCCAGTTTTTCACTTATCTAAAATTTTTTCACCCTACATACTTTGTAATTTATGAGTAGTATTTCATTCTAGGTCCTCTTATCTTTCTTCTACACGGAAAGAAATTAGTGGGCTCTGCGCTATACATTATAAGATATTTGATAACAGTGGCAGATTATAGTGATTTAAGCTATAGATTATAAGGGACACAATAACTAATAATGTTAAAAATAAATTGGAAACGATTATATATATTACAGACACGATTATATTTATTACAGGCACTATTATAAATTTACAGAAATTTTATTATATTATAAAAATTATTAGCACGGACAATAATTAAATCTATTTAAGCTATAAATGCCATACTATTTGTTATATTTTATTATTCACTAAACAATTAAAGTATTTCATATAAATTTTTACAATTATGGCAGTCAGTGTAAAAATTTATATAAAATACTTTAATTGTTTAGTGAATAATAAAATATAACAAATAGTATGGCATTTATAGCTTAAATAGATTTAATTATTGTCCGTGCTAATAATTTTTATAATATAATAAAATTTCTGTAAATTTATAATAGTGCCTGTAATAAATATAATCGTGTCTGTAATATATATAATCGTTTCCAATTTATTTTTAACATTATTAGTTATTGTGTCCCTTATAATCTATAGCTTAAATCACTATAATTTGCCACTGTTACCAAATATCTTATAATGTATAGCGCAGAGCCCACTAATTTCTTTCCGTGTAGCGCTTCTAGCTATAATTTTTTTTTCCGTGTAAGTAGCAACTCGATGTCAAAAGTATCTTTATGTAAATCTTAGTTTGTGACCCACCATTTGATCCCTTTGTATAAGATTCGCTTTTCCCCAATTCTCTCCACTGTTTGTAACTCTGTCTGACCATTTCATTTTTAACATTCCCCTATAGCACCACATTTTAAAGGACTGTTTCATGGGCTCATACATAATGCAGGAAAAAAGTGTACAAGGCATCGAGGGGAATAGTATATTACGCACCGAATACGCGAACCTAGTTCTTAGTGCACGAGAGCACTCGTTGTCCACTGAAATGGTTTGCGTCGAGGTGCGTATATTATTTTTCCTACGACCTTTCACCTAAACATCCAAAAAACGCAAAAATTATCTTAAAATTTATTTTGTCAGTTTAAGGTTATGTATTTGGCGTTTACTTATTTTCTGACAGCAGATATGTAAAATCAGTTGACTGTCACTTCCCACCCGTTGTCATAGGCAACGGGTGGGAAATAGGCACTAACTACTAGGACTACGTCATAGGAAAACTAATTTCCACTCTATAGTCCAGGCAATGGGTAGATTCTGACTTGCAAAAGGTCAAGAAGGGGTTCTAAATTGGTAGATTTGTACAGTTTGGTGTCATTAATATTTCGAGTTATTGACCTTGAGTGACCGCCGCTCGCGGCGCCATATTGGAAAAATGGCATCAAAAACCAGTTTTTCAAGCATATCTTCTCTCCAGCGCCACCTAGGTTAGTTATTACAAATGTTAAAGAGCATAATAGCTATTTTTAACCTAGAGAATATATTCTGGAAAAACTGGTTTTCATTTAATTTTTTCAATATGGCGGCGCGAGCAGCGGTCGCTGAAGGTCGAAAACTCGGAATATTAATGAGGACGCCAAACTGTACAAATCTACTAAATTAGAATTCTCCTGTACCTTTTGCCGCGAAAGCCCCCTTTTATGACTTTAGTGCCGGCCTACTAGTTATGTAATATATTTTTTGCAAAATACTACACCGTATTCTATAAAACGCGAAGCATTACGTATCTTCACGGCTTATTATTATAACTTACTGGTATTATTATTATGAGTTTTCCCTTGGTTCGGGGATTTTACGATTCTCGTACAAGAAAAGGGGTACTCATAAAGGAGAAACACAATACTTGTACTCCCACAATTGTGGGAGGATTTAGAGAAGTAACTGTGCAAATAAAACTAGTGTAACCTAGTGTCCCTAACGTAGAGTAATGTTATATACTACTCGGGACATAACACCTTTAAGAAGTAATACAGTGCTTAATGCTGGTAACCAATTTTTAGAAGTCAAATATAACTTTTAAAAATTGATCGAGTGCGATTGCGAGACACACCGAAGGTTCAGGCTCTGATTTCCAAGAGTTTTAAAAAATGCGTAGGACATTTTTGGTAGAAAATTGTTTGAGCTTTCTGTTGGTTTATTTTTTTCATAAGAATAATAATTTTAAGCAAATGATCAACAAAATAATGGTTTTTGTCCTTTATCTCTGATGCACAAAACTTCAGGTTTTATGTTTTCCTTAAAACTTTTTAAAAATTTATATTTTTAGAATTTGATCTCTCATAGTTTTTGAAAAAACGAAACTTTTTTAAAACATTTATTTTAGATGTACATTTTTAATTGGGTTGTCAATTACAGATTCAGAATCTGAATTTCAGATAAAGAAGTTACATAGCTCCTAAGACAGACAGGGAGACAGACGGGCGGACCGACAACCGATCAATTCTATATTTTTCGTTTTCGAGGTACACAACCCTAAAAATTAACTTTACGCGGTAGTGTTACCTTTAAATATACGCAGTGGCTATAAATACGTCCTACGTGTATTTATCTATATTTTTATATGGACATTTTCTGTATAAAAAATCTTTATTAAGTCACGCCAGAGTGGGATTCTGTCGATGATTAGTGTTTATACACGTCGGACGTAACTTATAGAATGTACACGTCGCACAATGGGAATTTTCAAGGTATGGACTTTTTCAAAATTGACCGTCTTCTGGAATTTTAAAATAAAAAGTTCTGAAAATTCCCACTGTGCGTCGGACGTATACATAGTACCACCGCGTTAAATATAATTACTGTTTCAATTTCTAATTATGATTACAAAATGGAATAATCAATAATTGACTTCGGTATCAGCCCATGTCCAGATCAGATGGGTCGAGATAAGAGTCCAGCAGATGGGCGCAGTGGATATTTCTAGATCGCGTGACTAAAAAGCCCCTCTTCACTAGGGGATGACCACCACGTGGTAGTTTAATACTTGGAATGTTACAAAACGTCAGGTTTTATGTTTCGCATTAATTTTGACTTACTGGCGTTAAATTGTATGAAGAAGGTTTATGATTCTAGTGGTTATTGTATTTTACACGCATGTTAATTCTTTGAACTAAAGATACTGGAGAAAAACAGTCTCACTTCATGTGCGATTATTGAAAACTCAGTTTTTATTGACGAAGATATCGTCCCTTTCCCATCCGTTGCCTATGACAATGGATGGGAAGTGACGATCGGATGATTTTAAATATCTGATGTCAGAAAATTAGTAAAAGTGAAACACATAACCTCAAATTGACAAACTAATTTTAAGATAATTTTTGCGCTTTTTTTATGTTTAGGTGTTAGGTCGTAGCAAAAATAGTATACGCACCTCGACGCAAACCATTTCAGTGCACATCGAGTGCTTTTTGAACTCGGCTGCGCCTCGTAAAAAAACTAGTTTCGCGTACTCGGTGCGTAATATACTATTACTTATTAACATGTTCCGAATTTGAAGATGATATCTCAAGTCGTTTAAAAGTGGATCGCACTGTAGAAGCGCTAAAGATGAAAACAGCAAATAACGATTAAAAAAATTATAGTCCAAAGTTTGTCCCACAATTGTTAAATTACTAAGCGATAGTCCCTTGTAACCTCGTAAAGCTCGAAAAGCTCATAAAAAATTAAAGCCGCGTCCTAATTTTGCAAAAGCTCAGGTGTTGGTGTAATGTAAGTAATTAGAGTTATGGTTTACTAGATGTCGGCACTTGCTAATGCACTTTTTAGTCTTGCCCATTTAACGCTAATTTGTTTAAATAATTAAAAAGAATGAGCGGTACAAGGGTAGGTATATTTGTTTATTTACCAGATAACAAACTGAGGTGTCAAAAAACCCGACTATAAAAAAAATCACGTGCCATCTAGTGCCTTAATTTTTCTTAAAAATAAGTGTTAAGAATTCGAATGAAATAAAAAATACTTTATGAGAAAGCACAACAAAAAGTAAGTTACAACAGTTCTAATCAAATACAACTATGAACATCTTTCCTTATTTTCTTAAAATTAATAACAATTTTTATTAATATTATTAAATTTTCTTATTTGTTTTTGTAAAGCGTTGCTTTAGTTTTTTGTAAATTTTTTGTCTTGTTGCGCTTGACCTTGCGAACGGTAGCATTCATTCCGACATCAGTATAGGTCAGCCAAGACCAAAGCCAGTCAGTAATTAGCATTCAATCGACCCACTTACGGTGCATTTCCGCGTTTATTGTACTCACAATCAAAGCTATGAATTTCCTATGAATATATAGTCAAACTGCTCACCACAATTGCCATCGCGCGCACTAGGATAAAGGTGTATCTACAGCATCCCAGGGAAGAAATACTAGATCTAGTCAGAAGAGCTTCAAAGGAATTATTTAGCGCTGGTCCTTAATCACAGTTCAATTTTTTTCGAATTTAACCCTCAGTTTTTTACAGATAGTTCTTAACTGTTTAAACCAGAGACAATGCAAAAGTAGTACGACGCGATCTGGTCACGTATTTTTTAATTAATTATTTATTTATTGATTTAATTTAATTTGATTTAAGGATATTAGTAGATGGCACTATCTAATTTCTAATTAAAAACTAACCTTAATTTTAGTTAGTTTAGTGCTAATGATTGAATACTACCTTAATATGAGTCACCCAATTGCCAAAATTTTTTACGACTGCTATATATTTGGTAATGATTAATTTTAAGTATCTAATCAATTTAAAAACAGTATCTACGTACCAAAATCCTTGTTTCGTAAGTATATGGATTCAGGGGTTTTAAAGTAAACCCGGTCGTATAGAAAGTTCCGAAACTAACTTTTATTGTTCACAGACTATTGATTTTTAATCAATTACTTTCAGAAAATAAACTAAATGAGACACACAATGTAAAAATGAACAGTTGTGATTATAGTCTAATGATCTAGAAGTAACAGCTTGATGACACTGATTTATCAATCAATACATCCATAAAAATAAAGGTTTTGGTGTACGTGTTGATTTTATGATTTGTACTTATTAAAAGTTATTTTAAAAGAAAATCTATCGTATTTTTTAAGAAAAAAACGTTCATAGGTAAAATAAAAACATTAACATTAAAATTCATACAATAAAAGGCTTTGAGATATACTCAGACTTTAGCAACAGCAGCATTTTTAGTTTAGCACACATCTTTGTAGTAGAATATTCCATTTGGGAAATTAGGACAATCTTGAAAGTTTTGGAAGTGAAACCAGTGGGTCGAGGGTAATGAGATAATTAAATAAGGATTTATCCTTATAAGTGAATGGAGAATCTAAGTGGGTAAAACTACGCTGTGGAACGGACATCTAAGTGTGCTGTAACTTTGGAGATACTGCTTTTATTGAATCTGATGACATATTGGGAGATTCACAACTATTCGGATTGACGTCATCATAAAATACTACGCTGAGATAAATTTTTATATCCACTTGCATGGGTAATTTACTTGCACCTGCTCTGATGTGAATTTACATTCGAAGCGTTAATATAAATGCGGAATGTATTATATTTTTACATCCAGTGTGTAAAGTTTACACCAACGCGTAAATATACTTTTTACCTAAAACTCAATTTATTAAAAAAAAAATAGAATAACCATTTTGTTATTTTTCTATTTATGAATAGTGTTTTATGAAAACTACGCAACAGAAAAATAAAACGTATATTCGTAATCAGCGCTACAAAAAGTACCAATCTAAAATAGAAACAGAAAACATACACAAGTCTTAACAACTCAAAATTTGCAGGCCAGTGTTACCGCCTAAATAAGTAAAATATTATAAAATGTATGTTTTAAGGATATTGTATTAATCACACTTTTTAAATATTTACTTTTAATCAACACTTACCAATTATTTCTTTGAAAAATCTAGCACACACAAAATTATACGTACGCTCTTACAAACGTAAACAATTATAATGGTCGACAGCCACCAGACTCGATGAAGCAGGAATTCTGGCTTCTCGAGTCACGTACATCAGAAGTACATCAGAAGTGTGATTTTCACACTTCGGGTGTATTGTTGCTAAAGGTATGTTTATAAAAATACAGTTTCTTGAGCTCCGAGTGTATTGTTGCAGAAGGTATGGATGTAAAAATACACACTCTAGGTCAAAATCACCTCACCTGTGTAGTGTCACATCAATTTTGATGTACATTTATATAAAGGTGTAAAATTTACACATTTATAGAGTGTATTTTTTTACACCTTTTCAATGTAATTTCTTTCAGTTTGCCCATAACCTAAGGGGACGTCCATAAAATATTTCACGCTGCCTAATTTGTATTTTAAAAATGCAACACTGTAAAAAGTAAACTAAATATTGTATTGTATTGTATAGGATAATAACTTCCGATTTCTGAACTGAAAATTCAGTTACATATTTTAGGCAAAGGGAAAAATCTTAAGATTAAGATTTTCCAAGACCTCTCTGTTTCCCTTGTAAGATTGTTGACAACTCCACCCCCCTAAAAATATAATGTAACGTAAAAAAATGGTTGTATCTGTATATCACTATTAATAGTGTATGATAAATATTCTATAGTCTACAAATTGTAAATAAAATTTCAAATTGATTAACTGTCCATTGATCATTGACCATTTTGATTAATTACTAATATTACTTTAGTAATTGCTATATAAATAATAAATATGTAATAGAAACATACTAGTTATTAGTACAATGTTTTTTACATAAAAAAATTGACTGATGGATTTTGCTCTTTTTTTTTCTGGATACCCTCATAAGTTTGCTCCGTAATTTTACATAGGGGGTGGGACCTCTTTAAGGTCCTTAAAAGGACCAACAACTTTTTATCCTCATATTGTTTAGACAAAAAAATTTAACCTTAATTATAAAAACTTAGTTTATACCAATGAAAAAGTTAAAAATCGGCTTACATGTTTCTGTTTGCGTCCCACTTTTTTCCCGATATAAAAATCTGTTTTTTCTACGACTGCTTTAGAATGTAAGCAAATACACACTCTTTTCAAACACAGAATGAATGCATTCTAGATCTAGATATGGTATGAATATTCCGTATCAAGTGTTAGAATGAGCACATGTGGTCCCATCTCTTGTTTATAAAAGTAAAGAAAACATTGTTTTTAACCTTGTCCGCAGTTTAAAGCCATACAGTGTTTCATATTTGCAGTCGAAAACAAAGTATAGTCTACAACATACTAGTTATAGAGTATACTATTCTCTGTGTGCAGGTACGTATGAATTTCAGATTCTGAAAACTTTAGTCGGTAGGTATCTTTTCTCAGCAGGATTCTGCAGGAGTAAAAGTGTTAAGAGACAAAATGAAGGGGTGCCGGGTATTGTAAGGAGCATCGTATGACAAGTAGTTACAAGCGAAGGACATGACACCGTAATAGCCACCTCACATTACTTTAAAAGCATTTCCTCTACTTAGTGTCGGTGGAAGGCTTCTGCAGCGAGGAGAAGAGAAAAAACACATTAACGTCACACCTCCATAAATAACCGTTCCTCCCGCGACAAACAAAAGCGGAAAATTATATCGGTGAAAGGATTCATCTGGGGCGAGTCCACAATTACTGGTACGACAATGTCACACTATTACTATTCGGGCCCCGAAAATAAAAAAATGTATAAAATGTATAAAATCAAAAAATGGAACCAATGTGCGTTATATACAATTCTAAACATCTTTAAAAAAAATACGTTTCTCTTTCTGCCCGTATACGCGTATGTACTAGTGTATTACGCAAACCTAGTTTTCAGTTCACTCGAAGTGCACTGAAAATGGTTTGCGTCGAGGTGCGTATACTATTTTTCCTACGACCTAACACCTAACATCCAAAAAACGCAAAAATTGTCTTTCACTTTCGGGTTTAGACCGTGTTAATGGATTTTCACTTTCCGACAATTTCCTTATCGGCAGTAGCCGAACATGTACATGAAACAGGTCATAAAATCAATTTGTCTGAAACAAAACAAATATTAACAGAAAACAGAAAAATGCCAAGGAAGATACGGGAATCGATAGAAATCATCAAGCATCCTAACAATATCAATCGGGACACTGGTTACCACTTACCTGCAATATGGAAGTCATTGATAGGAAAAACCTCGTCACGGGTGAATAACCACAACTCGTCATAAATAGTGACACAAGTTGATTCGAAACTTAGTTTCAGATTAATCCCTGAAGATGTCTCTAGTAGTAAGAGACGAAACGTCGGAAAGTGAAAATCCATTAACACGGTCTAAACCCGAAAGTGAAAGTTCTTTATATCTTAATGGCCGTGAAAGCTTAAAATCTTGAGGTTATGTGTTTGATGTTTACTCATTCTCTGACAGCAGATATGTAAAATTAGCTGATTTTCACTTCCCGACCGCTGTCATGGCAACGGGTGGAAAATGAGCACTATCTACTAACTAGGTTGTAGGAAAAAAAATATATATTTATCAATGATATAGTTCTCTGCATGAAAGAAATTCTCCGACGAAAGGGGGAAGAATCATTCGCGCTCTCTTCTTTTCGTCAAGTGCGTTATAAGGCGTGCGTGCCTACAACGGGTCTCCCACTTGCACACACATTCCAAACATATTTCCCGTAGCCACAGATCAGTGCGTCAAACTATATACGTGTTTGGTGCAAAATTCGGCCCATCCGTTTAGTAAGTTAAGCATTTTATGTAAAATAACTTTGACTTTTTGTATTTTTGTGTTTATTAAAAGTTTAATAGTTGCCTATTCACGTGATCTCACAACTTTCCTTTTCATATCGTTTCATATTAGTGCCTAGTGCCGATGTTTTGACAAGATGCTTGCAACTTTTCAGCTGGTTTTTCTTCAGAGTTTCCCTGGACACACCCTGCGGAAAATTATATCAGTGAAAGGATTCATCTGGCATGTCGCTCCTTTTCATAAGTTTCTTGATAAATTGAATCCGCTCTATGGATATGAGTAAATATTTGTCACTCTGAAGATGTCTGGAGCAACAAATGGACGTCATATTTCTTCAGGTTCGGTGCAAGGGTCGGATGTCCAATTTTACAAAAAAATGGATTTTATAATGAAAACTAGATGAAACTTTGCAAGCACCCTGCCAAAATATCGGCACTATTGTACACTAGAGCCATCTAGTTGGCAAATTTCAAACTAGGTGTTTTGTTTGATTTTAAATTATTTATCTTTAAAACATTATATTCTAGCAAAAAACTGTATATAACATTTTTATAGGGCTTAAAAAGAGCTTTTATTTAAAATATAATTTTTTGAAATCGGGTTATAAATTTGTGAGATATGCTAAAAAAACCTTTTACTGCTTTAAACGCCAATATCTCGAAAACAATGCGTTTTAGGAAAACGTTGTTTATAACATTTTTTGACCAATTTAAAATTATCTTTTATATAAAGTGCTAAATTAACCAAATACAATAATAATTGCCTTAATTATAAACAAAAAACGCTAAAAATAGGAGTTTTACCCTATTTTTACCCCCTTACCGCCAATCGTTTACCCCCAAAATCTAATCAGCTCTTCGGAATACGACAAGAAACAATATGCAAAAAACCGCAAGTCCATATCTCATGTAGAAATTGAGTTAGAGAGTTTACACCCAGACAGACGGACGCAAAAATTTTTTTTACTGATTTCGACTCAGAATGGTCTAAAACGTCGAGAAATGTGAAAAAAACGTGGTCAAAGATTTTGACTTTTCGGCGAAGATTTCAATACATCGGCACTCTTAGTAGCCGATGTAAAATAGATTCTCACCAGATCAAGAGTTAATTTTTTATTTTTGACAAGACCCTTGAGTTTAGGATGTATGACATACATCGTATTAGATAATTTGGCACAGTCCATAAAAAATACTCAATAAAAGAAAAACAAACACACATAAATAAATCTTCGACAAGTGCCCAATAAAAATACATCTCGATAACGGATGATTTAACCCATATAGACACCCATATAATGTTTTTAATTCACGGTCATTAATAAAGTTACTCTAATCTGTATATAAAGTGCCCATCTAGGTGGAAGAAATCACCACATGTTACGTAGTAAGAGGGCGCCAATCTCAGTGTCGATAGTGTTTTATTATTTCAATCAAAGCACAGTTGATTTAATTTTGAGATTATTTTTTGCAAATTGGTTCTCAGTAGCCATATGGCTATATAGGGCCGGATTTACTGAAGTTTCCATCCTAGGCAATATATAGCAAGCCACCCCCATAAAGAAATTGACAAAAAAGGTCGTAATGAGCGAACTTTAGTCTCCGAGATACTTGCCAAAAAATTGTATTCGACAGCTCTAGGCGATTGCCAAATCTACCCCGCTGCTCACAAATAACAAAGGATGTTAGGGTGTAGACATTTTGCTAAAATGAAAGGCTAAGATGGGATGAACTGCCTGAAACTAGTCTTGAGACTGATAACTTAAAGATGATGATAATGAAATATATATTATTCACAATCATTTAGAAATAAGCTAGTTACATACCTACATACGTAAAAGTTGTAAAATCAATTATTGTTAACTTCTACTACCTAAAAAGTTTGAAACATTACATTTCCATCCCACATAGAAAAAACGGATTCCTTGAACCAAGGACACGTGTCTTTGGATATGTTCAAAGCTATATTCTCTTGTTTCAAGGCTGGCATTTTCTTGAAACAAAGTCAATGTCCTTGAATGAAGAGCACGGGTTTTGGAATAAAAATCCGCGCTCTTTATTTAAGGACATTGACTTTGGTTCAAGAAATGCCAGCCTTGAAACAAGAGAATGTGGCTTTGAACATATCCAAAGACACGTGTCCTTGGTTCAAGGAATCCGTTTTTTCTATGCATGGTCGGGAACTGTCTTGTGACTAACTTCACTTTACTTCAGATATGTCAAAAACTTAAATGTATTAAAATGTTATGGAAAAAATAGTTTTAAGTATTTTTTTTTAATAACATCAGATACACATTTAAATTGCAGTATTTTCGTATTTCTAAAATATATTAAATTTACAACCAATTTAGCTGTCATTTCTGAAAGATCACTGATAAGTGCTGCCACCGCCGGTAATTTAACGAAGTAAATACATAACGTTATTTTTGTACTTTTTTAGACAGATATTTATTATTTATGTCGGGTAAATATTTATATACAATATATTTATATGTTTTAAAATTGTTAATATTAAATAAGTTATTTTTTATTTTATTTTCGTGGAGATCGCCATCTATTCATGAATTGATAAAACAAAAATGTGTAACTAACTTCACCAGTGTAAATTTAAAGATGGTGTCAGTTTTGTCGTGGAACATAAAATATACAATTGTTAATAAAATAGGTAAAAATTGTTAATAAAATAGTGTACAAACCACGGCGGAAATTTTAATTTTTCCTTCGGGAATTAGCTGACCGCGGGGCTAACGCCCCTTGGTCAGCTAACTTTCCCTCAGGAAATTAAACATTTTCCACCTCAGTATGAAATATATATGAATATATTTTTTGTTTAAAATATAATTCGTTGTATACCTAAATATTTGTTTGCATGGTTGACTTGATGATGTAAAATTCACATTGTGAATTGAATCCAATGTTCGGATTTAAATGCCTAAATATTCATTTTTGTTTATTTTATTAGAGGGTGCTGTGTTTACCTTGACAGACTTCTTTGTTTGCTTTTATTTTAATTAGTGGCTTTTAATTAGGGGTTTTTTACCGCCGATTTGTTTAAATTTCAGAATATAGAGAACTTCCTAAGCCATCTACAGAGTAATTTGTTCTACAATCAAGTTTCTAAGCTAAGATTCTAACTTTTTTTTTATTTTTTCTATTTTGCGACTCTTATAAGCTCATAACCACACGCATTTTGCGTGTTCTTATAGGCCCATAAGAGGTCTCTACTTTTTTTTCTGTTGGGTTGGCAACGTACAAAAGCCTATCTCTTGACGTTTTGCATGCAAATGTCAATGTCGATTTAAAGTTTAATTTTTTACAAAATTTTGTGTTTGGGTTATTCTTTACCGTGTTAAAATTGTGGACTGCTTAATTGCAGTGAAAAAAGAAGAGATGACTGTAAAACATCAAAATATCATTTGTTCCTAGAATTTTAAACATAGTGTAAACTGTAATGCCAACCCAAAACAAAAATCCCTAAATCAGTCATCAATTTAAATGTAAGTTTTTTAAATTTTAGAGCAAAATAGAAAAAATTGTATAAAGCCCTCGTTTCATAACACGTTTTTAGAGCACTAGTACTTTAGAAAACTCGCCGCAAGCGGCTCGTTTTCTAAACTTGTACTCGTGTGCTAAAAACGTATTTTATGAAACTAGTACTTTAATATACTATTATGACACACCTTAAGGTAAAAATACATATTTCCTGTTTTAAAGTTGGCATCCATACGTATAAATTTCATAAAGGAGTGAAAACTCGAAACCTCAAAATTATAATTCATTTTCGTGGAAAGCAAATATCTTTTAAATATAATATATTTAATATATAATATTTAATATCAAATATCAAATCTTATGTGTTTGATATTAATATGCTTCTTTTGGGTTGTCTGTTATTCTACAATAACTTTATTATAAAGTCTTTGTACATTTATATTTTACCATTGGCAAATATAGTTTTGCTTACAATAAGAAATAATGACTTCAAACTTTAGGAACTTCCAAACGCTTCCCAGGGCAGTAAAACCGACCAAACGACTTTATCAATCATCGTCGTGACGTTCCTGCAAATCCCAGAACAACAAGTGCTTCGTGACGTTCCCGCGACCATATCCAAACCCCACACCGTAGATAATTTTACATAATTGCGAGCAATATTCTATAAACATGACAGTAGAAGCCACGCGGCCGGATAATGAACTAAAAGAAACTATCAATAACAAAGCTCAGAATGTGAGTTTATTTTAGCGAAGTTAAAATTCTACAGCAAAATATAAATCGGGTTTCGAGCCGGCTTTATTTAAGTCCAAAAACTTTTCAGTGAAAGCGATATACTGGGAAAAATTTGCATTTCATGTTCAACTTATCGTTTGACAGCCGAAACCTTGCGGAACTGTCAAAATCAAGAAAAGCGTATGATGAACAGTGTAACTGTAAACTTCATTGAGTAAATGCCAAAAAAATGATAAATAATAATAATAATAATAAATAAAATAATATTTTGTCTTTTGAAAAGGACATGGCACAATTTATAGGGAATTTTGGCCCTCGGTGAAATTCGCTAAATTTTTTATATGTTTTAGTTTATACTTTTTTAAAAGGAATTGGGAACGTTTCAAGCACTTTGTATGTACAGTTTTTTTTCTATAAGGAAAATAAAAAAAATATTTTTGCGCTACACTCCTCATAAAAATATTTTTCTAGTAGGCATTGTTTCGTTTGACAACTTGTCAGAGAAGGATATTCTGACGTATTTTTGAAGTTTTTTAGACTAAATTGTCAGTTTTATTGGGAAAAAGTAATGAAATACATATTGAAATTGGACAGAATAATTAAATAAGATGAAGAAAAGTGCAACAGAAATACTTCTTAAGGACTAAATTAGTGAAATACGTGAAATAAGTTATTTGCTAACCTGGTAAAAAGTACTAAAACGTATATAAAATTGAACTAAAGAATGAAATAAGAAGAAAAGCAGAATAGAAATACGTTTTAAGGGAATCGTTTGTAAAATAATAAGCGATTTTAATGCCGAAAGTGTATCCCTTATTTTTTGTACGGCAAAAAAAAAACAATTATTTCCAAAATTCTACATATATGTCTATATTTCTTCTATAGAAGAAATTGAATATGTGTTTTTGTAATATAATGTACTGGAACCCATGTTAAAACTCCAGAACTTAATAAAATAATAAAATAAGAAGTAAAACAGAACAGAAAAACTAAGTTGAAAGTGAAATACTGTGTTTCTGCATAGAATAAAATATCCAATATAACTATCATACCGAGGGCTTCATAACAGGGCTGTATCAACCGTGTTAACATGTAGCAGATATGCCCCTTTGCTATGAAGCCTTCGATATGATTTAAAATATGAACACTAAAAAAAAGGATCCATGAATCAAGAAAATGCATCTTTCGATTATATTTTAAGCCAAATTCTCTTATTTTTGGACTAGCATTTCTTATGAACCTAATAACTGGCGCGGGTCTTTGAATGGAAATCCGCGCTCTTCATTTAAGATGTTAGCCTTAAAATAAGAGAATATGGTGTTGTACTTATCAAAAGACATGTGTCCTTGATTTAATTCTTTTTCACAGTATTACATTAGGACATTTTTATAAAAAAATAAATAAAATGTTTTCATTTCCTCCCATTCGGGGCATCTGCTGTTGACCACCTTGACGGTTGCATACAAAGCAATTTACTTGAAAAAAGGCTCTAAAAGCCATGCTAAATTAATTTTATATTACTAATAATATATAAAAAAATTGACAGACATCAGTTTGACTTATACCAATCAAGCTTTTTTCTTAATCATTAAGCTAATTAAACTTATTTTTATGAGGAGTTTGGGGCAAAAATATTTTTTTATTTTCGTTATAGAAAAAAAACTGTACATACAAAGTGCTTGAAACGTTCCTAATTCCTTTTTAAAAAGCATAAACTAAAACATATAAAAAATTTAGCGAATTTCACCGAGGGCCAAAATTCCCTATAAATTGTGCCATGTCCTTTAAGACATTTATTTCAGTAACTGTGACAAATTAATTAAAAAATAGTATATTAAATTTAGTAAATAGTACTTTAGAAAACGAGCCGCTTGCGCTAAAAACGTGTTATGAAACGAGTGCTTTATACAATTTTTTCTATTTTGCTCTAAAATTTAAAAAACTTACATTTAAATTGATGACTGATTTAGGGATTTTTGTTTTGGGTTGGCATTACAGTTTACACTATGTTCAAAATTCTAAGAACAAATGATATTTTGATATATTTTACAGTCATCTCTTCTTTTTTCACTGCAATTAACCAGTCCACAATTTTAACACGGTAAAAAATAACCCAAACACAAAATTTTGTAGAAAATTCAACTTTAAATCGACATTGACATTTGCACGCAAAACGTCAAGAGACAGGCTTTTGTATGTTGCCAATCCAACAGAAAAAAAAAGTAGAGACCTCTTATGGGCCTATAAAAACACGCAAAATCCGTGTGATTATGAGCTTATAAGAGTCGCAAAGTAGAAAAACAATATAAAAATATTTTTCCTACGACCTAGTTAGTAGTTAGTGCGTATTTCCCATCCATTGCCTATGACAACGGATGAGAAGTGACTATCGGCTGATTTTACATATCTACTGTCAGAAAATTAGTAAACGTCAAACACATAACCTCAAATTGACAAACTAATTTTAAGATAATTTTTGCGTTTTTTTTGATGTTTAGGTGTTAGGTCGTAAGAAAAATAGTATACGCACCTCGACGCAAACCATTTCAGTGCACATCGAGTGCTCTAAAAACTAGGTTCGCGTATTCGGTGCGTAATATACTATTTTTATCCTACACAAGGTTAAAATCCGTTTTTTTTTCTTCTTTTGCTACCGGAAAGTGCTTGTTTTCCTGGCTAAACGGGAAAAAACTACAGAAAGTATAAATAGATGGCGCAAAATGTTTAACTCAATTTTTAATCAAAGAAACCAAGTTTTTCAGTATTTTGGGTCATTTAATTTAATTTTATTAAAGAATAATTTAGTTAATGTAATATTTTAATAATCTGTTTATGGCATTTTTAGTACATTATATTTGATAACAACTTGTCATTCATTTTTTGACATTTCTGCCAAATGCTCATTGGGTCAATTGATCTATGGTCTGTTTCATCAAGCAAGATAGTAAATTAAAAATCGCATAGTGAATATTTTCAAAACAGATTCGAATATTGGATGTGCGAATATACTGCGTAGTTTATTTTATAAAACAGAACTATTTTCTATACACAAACATATTCTATTCAAACCGATTGTACATATATTCACTGTGCGATTTTTAATTTTATCTTGCTTGATGAAACAGATCAAATAGTACCTAACTTTTTTTTATACCTTGAATATATACTTTGCTATACTTTTTTTGTGTAGAATACAAAACAATGTAATCCACGCAGGTTTTCTGGGTCTCGAGACCAGGATCGACAGGTCTCGCCTGCCCATATCTTCTCTCGACCCAAAAAACCATCACTTTCACGTCTAGGATTAAAATTCTTGTATCATTTTTTTGTGACATTTACTGTATGTACATAATTTTTTTATTTTTCTCATCTATTTTTTTTTCTGAAGTGAAAAAGTAAATGTAAAAACTGATATTTTTTGTTTCAACGTTAAACCTTTAAAAGTTTGTATCCATTTAATTATTATAACATCTTCTAAAAGATATACTTGTTTTTAAATTTTGCTAAAAATTAATTTTTATCTTTGTTAATAAAAAATTGAAAATGAAATAAAAAATGCTTCACAGTCACAGTCTAAGATCCCGTTGGCAATTTGTGGGTAGAGGGCGTCGCCACGTGGCCTCTACAGGATAAAGAAGTTACGTTACACACGTGCCGCACGTGCGCCGATGCGCTTCACTACCTTGCGTCGTTTTTCGCCCTATTTTCTTTGCGAGAAAACCGAGTTTTCCGTCGGAGCGACAGGGATAGACTGTAGGGGTCCCTTCGGAAACATATTGGTGAATTCCCTGCTTTTGTGAGTCGACAATGACTTGAAATATTCGCCGATTGGGCGTCCGGGCAATTGTTTGTTGCGACCAAGTATGTCCCGTGTGAAATTATTTGATTAATTTGGTGAAACGGCCGCTACGGGACACTGGATGATTGGCAATTGTTTTAGGGAATTGGGACATTTAGAATTTCCGATATAAGATCCATGTTACTTTAAAAAAACTCGTTTTTACGTATATAAATATACAGGGTGATCAGTAATTGCCTTGCCAAAATTTAGGAGATGATTTTTCATCCAAAAATATGAAAAAAAGTTTCTATAAAGGTTGGTCCGGAAATGAGCCCTAAGGGAGCTACGGCCCTTCGAAGATGACGTATTGAATGGGGAACAAAAAAAGCACCAATAAAATTTTAATGCTGCAGGGTGATTCTTCATTTAAAACTGAGTAAAAAAGTATCTTCACCAAAACACCTAAATTTAATATCAAAGGAGTAATAGCCTTTTAAAAAGTAACGTTTTTGGTCGCACAAAATGTAACTTCCTCTTAATTGCATTTTTTTAACGGTTGTTCCCTCCTACAGTGTTATATGACATTTTTTATGTATTTTTACTCAAGGATTCCATATTTTTTAGAAAAAATCCAAAAAAAGTACATATAAAAAAGTTTGAGGCAAAAATGTGTTAAGCTTAATACATTTTTCCGTCTAGGGACGCCTTTGGATAAATAAAAAATAAATAAATTAACATAACCTAATTGCCCTTATTAATACTAGTATTCATGCAAAAGCTCGTCGCTCAAGCTTAAAGAGTACCAGGGTTATTAATTAAAAACCTTATTTTTATTACAATTTTAAAGGGCCCTAGCTCCCTTAGGGCTCATTTACAGACCAACCTTTATAGGATCTTTTTTTATATTTTTGGATGTAGAATCACCTCATATTTTGGCATGCCAGTTACTGATCACCCTGTATGACCATGACCAAAAAATTTTTGCGGCGTTTTAAGATTTTGAAAGCCTTTTATAAGCATATCGGTCTCTTACTCTGTAGACAAGGTAACAATTATCTAATAACTAAAGAAGGCATATAGCTAGATACTTGAAATTTTTATTGTTACACTGTGTTGGTGTATTGCATTTAAGCAATATAGGTTATAGGGATGAGGAAAAATGGTAAAAAATGTATTATTGGCCATAACTTTACTTAAATAAGCACATAAATAAAAAAGTTACAAAGAGGGGTAATTAAAAAAAAACCTCTATACTATAGAGTCTATACTAGGGTGGTTCAAAACAATAAAATTCTATAGTCTAAACTAATAGTTTTCTAAGAATGGTTTTGGTGCTAAACTATTTTTATTTACGATTTAGTTAAAATATTACGACACGTTCACTTAAAACCGTCATGCACTCTGATCCTAAATGTCACACCAGGGGAAGGCCATAAAATGAAAAAATCTAAACACATTTAATGCTAAAACCTTTAGACTATTACAGTTCACTTCCCCATTGGCACCTTAGTTTTAAAAATAATGCACTCGCTTGTTTACGTTCGGAGATTAATGTAGCATAAGTTTACTACACTTTCTAGACATTTTTAGTGACTAAATTGTTGACCGTAAATGCCACAAAACCAGGAAACTTACTTAAGATAATTTGCAAAATTAACTGTTTGTTTATAAAACAAAGAATTGAGGGTTAAGAATCTTTGCTTAATTTATGGTCTGTTTTTTCAAGCAAGATAGTAAATTGAAAATCGCACAGTGAATATTTTCAAAACAGATTCGAATATTAAATGTGCAAATATACTGCGTAGTTTATTTTATAAAACATAACTATATTCTATACACGGAAAAAAAAATTATAGCTAGGAGCGCTATAACACACATACCAAGCAAATTATAATCGCTTATTATATAAATACAAGGCTTTCTCTTACAATTATGGCAGTCAGTGTAAAAATTTATATGAAATACTTTAATTGTTTAGTGAATAATAAAATATAACAAATAGTATGGCATTTATAGCTTAAATAGATTTAATTATTGTCCGTGCTAATAATTTTTATAATATAATAAAATTTCTGTAAATTTATAATAGTGCCTGTAATAAATATAATCGTGTCTGTAATATATATAATCGTTTCCAATTTATTTTTAACATTATTAGTTATTGTGTTCCTTATAATCTATAGCTTAAATCACTATAATTTGCCACTGTTACCAAATATCTTATAATGTATAGCGCAGAGCCCACTAATTTCTTTCCGTGTACACAAACATATACTATTTAAACCTGTGCGATTTTTAATTTACTATCTTGCTTGAAAAAACAGACCATATTTAAAATAATCCTGAATCCAAGCACTCACACCGAGTACCTAGTGCTTTAAAAATGCCTAATTCCACGAAAAACGCGCTTCGTTAAATTAGATTTCTTTTTTGTCGACTGTGTCAATTATTTTGTATTGCTACATTCTGTAAAAGATGGTCGCATCTTTTTTGCTGGAAACAAGCATTTGTAAACCGATAAAACGTACCACATTGGAAATTCTACTGTCACATCATTTGACAGTTAACCTTACCTATTGCCAATTGTCTTTTTAAAATGTTTCGTTCTTACATTTTAGGGAATTTTAATGCTTACGGCAACGCCGCTCTTGTACGGCTTGGCAACAGCGGAAACAAGCGCCTTGCTTTTTAAATTAGACTTGACGTCAACTAAGTATACTCTATTTCATTTCAGTATTATGAACTATTTAGTAATTTTGATTTTTATGATTGGTGCTAATATTATTTGTTTTACGATACTTCAAATTTACGCAAAATGCCGTTTTCCACCAGAAGATCTACTTACAAAGCTAAACTAAAGTTTAGTTACTAAACCTAGTAATTTTTTTAGTTACTAATAATGAAATGACTTAGGGTATAGTACTAAATATTTTATTTATTAGTAATAAATGAGAAATCAGTAGAGAAAAAAAATAAAATAAAGAAAAGGGTTGATAAAGAATAAAAATAATACAAAAGACATGAAAACTTTTTAAGTGAACAATATCGGAATGAAATGCTTTTAAAATATTGCGTGGCGAAATGAAACAACTGTTTCTGAGTTATTTACATTCGAACTTTTTTCTATGGAGATTTATTCACGATTTTTTTCTTATTTCGGTATTCAATATTGATTGGTTTATTTTCCCAAAGGAATTTGATTTCAAAGGAAATTTAAATAAATTATAAGCACCAGAAAAATGCAATTAATGTTTCTACATTGGTTTTTAATTATTGGTATAACATCAAAACATAACAATTATATTTAGGGATTATTGTTGATGAGGACTTAAAGTGGAATATAAACCCGCAAGAAGTCGCTAGTCGAATGCAGAAATCATAATAGTTCCAGAAAATACTTCCTAGTTTTGTTTTCTATTTTTAATATGGCCATAAAGGAGTGAAAAAATATAAGAAAAGACAAAAAATGGACAAAATATGGACAAAAATACATCCCCATGTAAAAATATAAGGTTTTCAAGAAGTAATTGTAATCTATGTTAGTGGAAACAATAGGCCAGTGTCCTAGGCTAAGACAAATCGAGATATTCCATTGTATGAGACAAAAATAGCAGGACAACCGAAGGATAATTATTTACCAGATCCAGAGAAGGTCCTGAATCCAGTATAGACAGTGGAACGTCGGTCAGACTAATAGTAACTTAGTTTCCGGTCCACATCGGAAGTAAAGATAATTTCCTGCAAATTTTCGCAATAAAACGAGCCAACTTAGATGCAGGGACTTTTGTTTATCTATTCCTGCAAATGTGAATATAACATGTTATTTTTCTTAATAAAATATTGTGGTTTGGATGTTTACTCGACCGAGGGATTATTAGAATTATGGATCGATTTGAAGAATATTATTTATCTAGTGACTTCTAAATATTTTTTCTGTTAAGTGTATTAGGCAAAATATAAATAACTCCTAAAATTTTCATTTTCTTTCAAAACTTTTCAATTTTTTTTTATTTTTTTTTTATGTTTTGGATGTTATGCGAAAAACGAAAAATCATTGAATTTTTTTTTTAATGATATTTTTTTTTAAATTTTTTAAGTTTAAACCCCATAACTTTTTTGTTTTTGGGGGGATTACTTTAAAAATTGGTAGAATTAATCCTTATAATAAAAGTAATTTTTCCTGAAAAAGTTACGGTAATCGGATTTTTTTTTCAACTTTTTTCGATATTTTTTTTAGTTTAACCCCCCATAACTTTTTTGCTTTTGGGGGGATTACTTTAAAAATTGGTAGAATTAATCCTTATAATAAAAGTAATTTTTCCTGAAAAAGTTACGGTAATCGGAATTTTTTTTCAGCTTTTTTCGATATTTTTTTTAGTTTAACCCCCCATAACTTTTTTGCTTTTGGGGGGATTACTTTCAAAAACAATAGGGATCTCCCTCAAGTCAAGTCGATCAGATTATTCGTTCTTCAGTTATCATGTTAACAAAAATCGTGACATCGGACGGACAAAAAAAACGTTTCTTATTTTTTCATGAAACAAATTTATATCCATAATTTTTTGTCTTGGACGATTTTTGAAAACTCTGGAAAATTCGGAACTACCGTATAATACTATTCTAGCACAGGCGCTGTGAATAGTACAATAAGAAAATCTACATCAAAATTATCAAAAAAGATATACATACATAAAGCAACATATGGCCTGCCAATAAAATTAAATCAAAGCAGGCTAAAGCTCAGTAATAAAACACTATCGACTGGATTAGCGCCCTTTTTCTAACTTGACTAAACATGTGCCCTTTTCCTTTCGCTCAAAGGAACTCTTTGTATACCATTATTGCACTCAAGCTGTCGTTATGAATAAAAATTAGGATCTTTTTTCGACATTTATTAATATTTATTTAGTTAATACTAACTATTTGAACGTTGGCGCCAATTATTTCCGATTTAGTGCAGTTATTCCTTTTGGTTTCCCATTTTGAAAATTTTTATAGTTTTAGGAAAGCCTTTTATTCGTGCAAATTTTTTATTTTTTTGCTTTTCATAACGTTTTATGTCGATATAAATCAATTTCAAACAAAAAAAAAATGTCGATCGGTCTGTCCGGGAAATCTTGTGAGCACGATAACTTAAGAGTACTTTAAGCTAGAGACTTGAAATTTGGCATACAGTATTTTACCAAAAGTTCTCGCTCGTGATTATTTTTGGTGGGTGGGCAAATGGAAAAAAATACAATATAATTTTTTACAAAAATTTGAAAATTACTATATAGGGGTTTTTGAGGTTTGCTAAAATTGAATCTGATAATAAAATTTTTCGACCTTCACGGGGTTGAGGGGTAAATATTTTTAAACGTTGTCAATATTTTCGTCAAAATTGGTATAGGTATAGAAGTTTTTGTGCTTGTCGAAAGTGAATCTAATAATTATTTTTTCCTAAATCCACCCCCTGAGGGGCGGGGGAGTTTTCGTGAAAATTGGTATATGGAGGTTTTTGAAGATTGCTTAAATTGAATCCAATAATAAACAATCCATTTTAAGCGCGGAGGCGAAAAATGGGAAAGCTTTTTTACTGGGCAGTGTATTTTCCTTTTCGGGCTATTTTTTCCAAGAATTGTCCGTAAAGGCCTATCCAGAAGCTTGCATAAGAACATAAAACATAAGAATGCGATGCCGTGATTGGCTTACAAGATACATGGCGGCACATCAAGCCAATCATGGCATCGCATTGATATGTGAAGGGGTCAGGGGAAAAACGATCAGAGTCACAAAAACTACTTTTCACAGAATAGCGAAATTAAGGTTTACAGACTCATATTGTATGATTACAGTTGCAAAGTAACGTCAATTATTGTTTCATCTCGTCACATACTTATTTCACAGCAAAATAATATTACCTACCAAGGTTTTTAACATTACCTTTGAGGTTCAAAGCGAAAGATGCAACAGAACTACACATATGACTTTATAAAATCGATAACAGTCCAGGACTCTGATCGTTTTTTTTATGTTATAAAGCAGCCATACAGGCTTAGTGCAGTAAGTGTGCAAAATCATAAACAAAGTCGTAGTTTTCCACATTTTTATTTAAAAAACAAAACTTAATTCTTAGTCTAAGCCCGGTAACGTAACCTTTTACTTTAAGTTTCTTCGAAACATCCGTAATACGTCCACTTATAGGTCTTTTCTTCGGTTTAAAAATATTGGTACTAGGGCCTTCATCCTCATTTTCCTCACTAAATTCCATATTTTTTACAAACTGCCACTCCACAAATTAAACTACCTGCTTAAGGCCATTTACAATCAAAAATACGTTTCCTTAGTTACCGATGCGAAACTATGGACTTTAATTGTTTTTTATGGTATCGCTCGTACTCTGACCGTTCTTACGCTGTATATCGTTTCTATTTAAATTCGTTACAGCGACTGTAATTGTTTTTGCTTAAAACCGACATAGTCACCTGAAAGCTACTAGATGGTGTATATAACGAATTTTCGACAGAAATGGACTATGATCGTTTTTCCCCTGACCCCTTCATGTACTATGTTGTTATGCGAGCCTGTGGATATGCCCTAAGGCGGCGGCATGTTAAGTACATTACATAAGTGAACAATGTTTATTTAATAAATAAATTAAAAGTATTGCAATAAAAATTAAAAGATATTTACGATCGTGGCTAATAAACATGATTGAGGCCTCGAAAATAGAGGAATGAAAGATATACATACCTAAACCTTTTAACTTTGAAAAAATGTTTACACAACTTGATTTTAACTTTTAACTTTAATGCAAATGTGTCATTAACAAAGTAATCGTCCAGATCAGAGTGTAAGCCGATTTGTATTTTTTGATCTTTTTACACACATGTGCTTATGCAGATTCTTTTATCTCTACGTTTATTCAGTGCAAAACAATGTGGATCTAAAGGAAATTTTATGAGGCCCTAAAAAATTCATATCCCCTGCACACCCCTGCATACCTTTTCCTTAACTGAATTACAAGTTGCGACTGGAGTCTTAAGCGCAAATCGATCGATCCCGAGTTCATCCGAAAGTAGGACCAGAGACTACATTTATCTCTGATTTACAGTAATACTTAAGTGCCTATTCACAGGCTCGCATAAGCACATAATACATAAAAATACGATGCCGTGATTGGCTTGATGTGCCCAGGCGCGTAGATAGGATTTTTTCTTGGGAGGGTAAAACTTTTATTTTTTTGGCGCCACTACCAAAAGAAAAAAAACACCCTTCAAAAAAAAAACTTTGTCCCTGAGCGTTTCTACAAAAGGTGACGCCCACTTTGGCTCGTCCATTATTATTTTTTGGCGCCCCTACCAGAAGAAAAAGCTTTGTCCATTGCCCCTGAGCGTTTCTACAAAATTTCGCGCCCCTACCAAAGGAAAAAAAACACACTCCGAAAGAAAAAGCTTTGTCTCTGAGCGTTTCTACAAAATTTGGCGCTCACCTTGGCTTTTTAATACCTACCAAAACAAAAAAATAAACATCCTCCGAAAAAAGAAGCTTTGTCCCTGAGCGTTTCTACAAAAATTGGCACCGCTACCAAAACAAAGAAAAACACCCTGCGAAAAAAAGCCTTGTCCTTGTGTCCAAACCAAATTTGGCGCTCCTCAAAAAAAAAAACCGCTATTATTTTAATTTTCTATTTAAAATAACAAAAAAATTATAACAAATAAATATTCTTGGGGGGTATATACCCCCTTTACCCCCCCCCATATCTACGCGCCTGGATGTGCCGCCATGTATCTTGTAAACCAGTCACGGCATCGCATTCTTATGTTTGGGAACGTTCAAGTATTACGTAACGCAAATTTTGATCATTTTGGACCCCCACCCTCCCCCCCTGTAACGCTATTTTCCTATACCATTAACATGGGCATTCTTTTCAATAATAATATTTAACCATTAAATATTGTAATACCTAAATTACCACAAAACCCCAAAATCCTTATAATAAAATTATATGAGCATAGGATAATATCCTAAAATCCTATATTTGTCAATAAGTCCTTAACGGGATTATACTGCACAAATGTAACATTTTCAGTAAACTTGGTCGTTATTGATACAGGGTGTCCCGGAATTTATTTGCTGAACTATTTCGAAGAAACTGCAAAAAAAACCTCCGAATATAATGTAGGTATTTAAAATTGACCAGTCTCAATTAGGCTGTTATAGATTCAATAATAATAATAATAATTTAATCAGCACCGGATGCAATTTTTTTATAAATCCCAACTTAATTACTTTTTAGCGCATTTATATTTAAAAAAAGAATTCTTAAACCCCATTCAACGAGAGAATGCGACTCTGACGTCATAGCACGTAAACTTAATACCACTCTGTAGGATAATTGAAACTTATTTCTTAAGACTTAATAAATGATTTTTGTACATATACATTTTGTATATAATAATTATCTAAAGTCTTAAGAAATAAGTTTTAATTACCATACAGAGTGCTATTTAGCTTACGCGCTGTGACGTCAGAGTCGCATTCTCTCGTTGAATGGGGTTTATATTAATTTAGAATCAGCAAAGAAGACTTTCAGAATATATCAAAGCAAAAATTATTATCAGAGCAGCAGATTTTTTCCAGGGTTTGGGATCTTGTTGTATTGCCTTTAAACGTTTTACCATAAAAAGTTGACTCGCGATTTTTGTGACATGCCATATAATATCAAACGTAATATTTTCAATAAATATATAAATATTAATAGCGGTGTCGCAATGCATCGTTAGTAAGCCGATTTGTCCGAAAATGACACATATGTGGCGATACGTCAGTGGATTAGCGTGGTCTGACATGACGTCAAGTAATCCTTGTGAAACCTTCGACGGAGAAACTGACCGGATTAATCCTTCTTACTAGTTACGAGGGGTTAGCTATTTTATGCAAGGACTAAAAACCATATTGTTCGCAAAGGGAACGTTCAAGTATTACGTAACGCAAAATTTGGCCATTTTTGACCCCCACCCCGATGTATCTCTATTTTTTTGCTAAGAGGATTTAGTGAACGGCGTGTGCAATAAAATTTGCAACGAATCCGTATCTTAGGCCTACATCATTGTTAAAAACGTGATCCAATAAAAAATTTATAAGTAAGTGTTACGTAACATTTTTACTGACACCCCCCCCCCCTTAGTAGTGAAAGATGAAATCAATAGAATCAATACAAACAAAACCGTAACTAGACAGAAAAAACGTTTTACCGCTAAAGGACACGAAGTGTCCGACACTTACCTAAGGGGGACACCTAGACACAAGACTACTATTCTTAATTTTATAGTGATTCCATAAAAAAATGATTTTTGAATTGTCACACATATAAATGTCAAAAATATTATTAATAAAATACGATTTTAACTCCTTGGTAAACTCGGCGCATTATATATGAGTTGATGGTCATTTGTTTCTTGTTATTTGGTTGGCAGAATATATTTAGTTCCTTATGTAAGGTTTTCATCTTGTTTAAAATTTATTGTCAATCAAGACGTTATTTTGACATTTATAAAAAAATCCAAATAATTTGCGTTAGCAAGAAGAAATAACAAGAAAAGTGCATAAAAAGAAAACTAAAGCATCAATCTATAGACATTTTGTTTAAAAGAAGTAATATAATGCAGTGCTCTATAAATATTTGAAGTAAACAGAGAATTTTTTGGTTAAAATAATACTGGTCCGTAATTTTATTCAGGTAATGTTAAATTTAAGTTTATAATAGCACTTTATGAATAAAAACTTACTTTTATTATAATTTTGAACAAAGTTTTACCTTTTAAACAGATTTTGTTATTATTTGTAAGACGTAAAATGACAGTCAATTTAATCTAAATGTTAAAAATTATCAAAAGCACAATGGGCTACAAAAATATTACTAAAAGTCATTTTTAAACCACTAATCATAGCTTCCTTGATCCAATTTGTTACTCAGATAGATAATGCGCCAAGTATAGTTGGAAAAACGTAATGCGCTACTCGTAGGTAAGTTTTTTTTCTGTCTTCGGTCGTGTTGTTTATGGACCTCAGCTCTGCTTCGGTCCACAAAATACGACCTCACACAGAAAAATTCACTAACATTACTAACATTTAATCGGCAATTATTCTCTTCGCAAAAAATATATTCTATAGTTAAATACGATAATAAATTTATTATTTTCGATATCCCCTCGTATATACTCTAATTTGATGCTCTCGTATACGTAAATGCAAATTATACTAATCGAATATTGATGTTTATTTGTATAGTTATTTGACACAATGTTCAATATTAACGTTTGGCTTTGTTAGATTGGTAAGACCGGAAATTATTTCGTCAAGCTAAAAACTAGGTCGGTCTGGTCAATATCCTATTGTTTTTTTTTGACGAAAATAGATTTTAAAAAAATCTGTCTTTAAATATGCTACACTGTAAAAAGCAGTTATCCTTGTGAGGAAATACTGAATTATACTATCTCATATAAGCAAATTTACAAAAAACTGTAATAATGCTTAATTTTTCATGTTATTTGTAAATTTTAAGTTAAACCACAGGTTAGGTTGTAATATCCCTTGAAAAATACGGGTAGTGCTTGTAACAATAGATCGAATTCACAGTAACTAACATTAAAAATCACAAAAAAAAACTGTAAAAAAGCTGTAAAGACACGACGGTAATACAGTCAAACGCGAGGGGTTTATTGGACAATCCTTGTACACCTATCCAATAATCTTCTACAATCTTTGACAATTCCTTCTTCCACAATCATCTACAATCATCCACAATCATCCAAAATCATCTACAATCTTCCACAATCATTTGAAATCTTCCCACAATCTTAAACAATTGTTGTACAATGTTTCACAATCTTTTTGACATTCTTCCACAATCCTTTCATTTTTACAATCCTTGTACACTTTTTTTTCAGTAAATAAACCCCTCGGTCAAACGCTTTAAATTTACTTTAAAAATTAAGGTATTTTTATAATCGCTATTAAAAAATACAGTTAGGCTTTAATTTTACAACAATTGCTGGCAATAAATCGCCTACAATAATTGCAGGACCTGTTTTTAGAGTGTATTACGTTATTTAGAAATCTAAATAAACTTGAATTTTCATTTTTGGTACCTAAAATACAATATTTTGGAGTATATAACGACAAAGAAGTGAATAGGAACAATTTTAAACTTATTGGAATAAAAAAAAGTGTCAATATTTCACTTTCTGTTTCCACATTTGAGTGCTTTATTTTAAAAACACACATTTGTAGTAGAAAATATTTTTTATTGGTATCTTTTCTGTATAATTTCCCTAGATTTTGGTAAATGACAAGCTGAAACATTATGCAATCTTTCTAAGCCATCAGGAAGGGCTAACCTTTGTTTCAACTTCTTTTTGACAATATCCCGGCTCCAAACTTTTTGCAAAGTGTCTATTACATCAGTAACAGTTTCGTGTTCGACACATAGAGGGCAAGGGTTTGTAGCAACTACCTTTTCCACTGTATTGATGTTTTGGTTAATTTTGGCTTGTTCTGATATCACCATTTGATTTGGCTGCATGCGTTTCTTGTCCACCAGATTTTTTTCATTGTGGTATACTGTGACCATGAAATCTTGTACGTTTTTCTCCAATATTTGCATGTATAAGTGTACGTTGTAGAAGGTTATTTTATTGTTTTCTCCTAGGAGTTTTAGTAGTGGATCGTTGTTACACTTGCATATTTTAAACATTTTTTCGACTCCTACAATAATTTTCTCGAGTCTAGTGTCTACTTCTTTTAGCTCCGCTTCGGCTTTTGCCGTATTGGCTACCTCTTTATCTAAGTTTTCAGATAAACCCTTCAGCCTAGTTTCTTGCTGTTTTTTTCTTATTGTTTCTACTTCCTTTAGTTTATCGATATCATTTTTGTACTCGAATAGTTTTTCATTCAGGTTTTCCATTTGCTGGTTTAAACTGTTTACGTATTTAAACATTGAAAAGTTCACTGATTCTTGTTTGATGAAGCTTTGGGAAATTGTTTGGATGTCCTCGCATTGAGTAAATTCAAAAATGTTGTCCATTAGTTTTTTATAATTGTACACCTTAATATGAAAAACAAAATAATGTTAAAATAGTAATTAGGGAACGTTCAAGTATTACGTAACGCAAATTTTGATCATTTTAGACCCCCCCCCCCTGTAACGCTATTTTCCTATACCATTAACAATGACGTAACACTTCAAAATGACCCCCCCCTAGGAGCGTTACGTAATACTTGAACGTTCCCTTATATACCAAGGTAAAGAAGACATTTTTTTTAGCCGAGCGTATTGAATCCCGAGCTGAGCAGCGATGATTTTTATAATATTTAGTTAATTATTGATTGTATTAATTGGTAATAATTATAAATTATTATATTTAATAAATAAACAGTTATTTAAAGCTATTTTCTTTGGTTTAATTAGTAAAAATTGCACAAAGAACTAAAACATCTAAAGTGACAGAAATCAATTGTTTATAAAATTTACTCCTACTAGGAGAGAAAAAAATATTGCTATAGGTGAAGAAAATTGATTTCACAGTCTGAAAACATGATAAATAATAATATGTTCTAAAGCTAGTAGTGAAAGAGTAATATTGTCAAGGTTTACTGCGATAGATAAGAAGAAAAAGAAGGGGTATACCTGCACATCAATATTGCCAAGAGCTAATCTTCTTTTGTTTCTTTCCTTCATTTCTAAATCTACCATCAGCCTTCTTTGTCCTTTGGTTAAAATAAATTCCTTTAACTTGATGTCATTGTCGTGCTTCCTCTCCAGTTCCCTCATAACTTGGATATGATTAATAAACTCGTTCTGGGCCTTGTTTTTGAGGAACTGTAACTTTGAAACCCATTCTTCTCTCTGGTCGTAAGCCACTGTGGCCTGTTCTATCAGATCCAGCATGAATTTTTTACCACGGATCAATTTTTTTATTAGTTTGTCCCATTGCCGGTTGAACCGTTTTCTTTCGGCTATCATGCTCTTAATTCTGTCTCGAAGTTTAATGTTGTCGGTACAAATTGTGCAAAATTTTCTTACTTGAACCTTAAAGGAAATAATAATTTTGTAGGTGTAGTTTTGTGATCAGCAGCATTTTTTTTGTATTTACCTCCAATTTGTTTTCCAATTTCTCAAGAGTGATATGTGCCTGATTAACCCTTTCCAAATAATATCTATCGGTGGTTTGCTTGGCTTCTAATTCTTTACATTCTTTGTCTCTTTTGTAAATTTGTCCCTCCAATTCCCTTAGGTATGCCTGTTTTTCTCTGATTTTTAACGAGAAGTCGTCGTATGTATTCAGCTGGTCCTAAAATAAGTAAGAAGTCTTGATCTTGTCTTGAATTTGAGGTAAACTCGAGACTATGAATACCTACTCAATTCTTTAATTAAGACAATAGTCGGATTTGAAAATTCAAAACCAAAAAATATTAAGTTCTATCAAGTAAAGGATGCTTTAGTAGAACCAAGTTGGTTCTATCCATATTTAGTTACAAATGGATATAAAGTTTTGATCCCATACAAATGTACTTTAATTTTTGTTAAAAACACTAAAGTCACGTACTTTAATATTAAGGACGTACATGTACATGAAATGTTGCGTCTTTTAACAAAAATTAAAGTACAATTGTATAGGATAATAACTTTTTACAGTGAAAACAGTAAATTTATGGCATTAAAACGTGGATTTGATAACAGGGGCCACAAAACTGGACATGTATGTAATGAAATGGTATAACTAAGTTGGTGCTGTAGATCATATATACATAGATGCGCCTTGAGTCCACGTCAAACCGAAATGTTTTCATTGCTAAATCCAGGTATATTTCACCTTCCCGCTTCTGGTCACCACCCACCGCTATAGTGGTTTATTGACAAATATGTTATACTTCACCTCCTCGCAACATCAACGCCATAGTGGTTTGTTTACATTTGGCTTTGTATATGTTCTACATAAAACAAATCAACATTAATGCCATATCTATGTATATATGATCTAATGTTGGTGCATATAGCTAAAATTAAAACAAGACTTTAAGTTTTTTGGGAAATTGTTAATTTTTGGCTTCGAACGCAACTTGATAGAGACCTGAAGTTTGACTATAGTCCGATAATCTTCCCTCTTCCTGTTTTTGGCAGTGGCTACTACAAGATCGGTAAGGATGTTGGCACGTTCTCTTTTGAAAATCGATATCACTTTTCGTTGTTTTTCCATTTTAGAACCAGAATCTTCTGTGAACGCCAATCGGCTTCGCTGCAGTATCTCATACTGTCGCTGTAATCTGAAATCATAAAATTACCTATTCTTTTGTGGCGAATATTACGGTTCTGCCAAAAATAGACGTTTTAACATTTTTTGCAATAAATATAGAAAATAAAAAAAAATCATTATTTTTTTCTACCTAGCAAGTTCCACTTCTTGGGCACATTGAAACTCGTACTCCTTTTCTTCTGGAGTCAACTTTTTCTTTCTATCTGGATCCATTTTTATTATTTTGTATAAATAGGCTCACTTATAAGTATAAGTATAGGTGTACCTAAATTAAAGCTGTGAGTGTAAAATTTTACTGTAAAATATTTGTAAAATTCATTTATGTGTCATAAATATATGACGGTTTTAAAGCAATTATGCCAACCTTAAAAAACTTGATAATCCATCAATAACGGCATGATAGTAGTACAGTTGGAACCAACAAAACTGGAAAAGTGGGGTTAAGTAAAATTTCATGTTTTCCATAAAATTTAGTTGTGTGAATGTGGATTATTTAAATGAGGTTATGCCTGTTTGAAAAATAAGGTTAGTTTAACCATGTCAAAAATCATATGTTATTCTATGCATTTGTGTTTAGTAAATACTATTTGGATTTTGAAGCGTATCTCTATTGTTAATTACTGTATTTCTGCTCTTAAATATCCCTATTCTAAAATGTCTATTATTAAATCCCCTTATCAATATATTTTGTATCTAATAAACTTGTTTTAAATACCTTTATTTTTAAAAAACACTACTAGTATATTGGTCTCCTACAACTAGGTATTCCTCATAGTTTCTTAATTTAAAAATTATAATTATGGGTTTTACACCAGTATTCTTCGAGTATTCTTGTTTTTCTGCTTTATCTCTCCCAATTTAAAAAAAATACACCAACATTTTTTGACTTTGACATTGATGTGGCAATAACAATATTGACACTAAATTTATTAACAAGTAAACAAATATTTGTCAAATGTAATTTTTTTTTATAACCCCACTTTTCCAGTTTTGTTGGTACCAACTGTACTAGCCCAGGTACTACTAGAGGATTATCAACTAAATCGTGAGTTATTTATAAAAAAAAATAATTTACACGAATGTTGTTTTTAAAATCAAAAGCTTCCACATGTCTTTTAAAAATAATTTAAATCGGATATATCAAAAAAATCACTGAAAAAAAAAATGTTTGAATATAAACGTGAGGCCAAAAGTTCATAAATTTTACCAGATTCTTAAAGTGATAGTGAGTTAACATTTAACAACACATCTAAAACCTTGTTACGAACATATGGGTAGATGTTAGGCACTTAACATGTGTTCTAAAAAAATCACACGGATATATTTTTTTATTTTTAGACATCAATAAAATTATTGTTGCACCTTTCTCTAGTAATGGAGTGACGAAAAGTGCTCAAATGCATTTAAAGTAGCTATTTTTAGGACGAGGACTAATTTTTTTCGAGGAAGTTAATTGGTCTTATAATAGGAACCTTTTTCACTCACATAACAAATTGTGAGAGGGTCGGACGGTGTCAAGACCTACATAACTTGTAAATTATTTTTTATTCGATTGATTCTAAAAGCCACACTTTTTGTTTATGTCACCCTGCAGCATTAAAATTTTATTCATGCTTTTTTTTTGTTCCCCATTCAATATGTCATCTTCGAAGGGCCGTAGCTCCCTTAGTGCTCATTTCGGGACCAACTTTTATAGAAACTTTTTTTCATATTTTTGGATGTAGAATCACCTCTTAAATTTTGGCATGGCAGTTACTGATCACCCTGTAAATTCGCATGGATGAAGCAGGAACTTTCAGGACTGTCTAATTTGTTACAGGTCCAATGGCGATTTCTCCCGTTAGATTAGACAGGGACAAAAGTTCTACCCATAAAGGATAGAAGACATACATACACTCCCACTTCCACCCAACCAAACAAATTCTGTATTTGTTCTTTGTTGAACAAATACAATATTTACTTGGCGGGGCGAAAAGTGTAACTATAGTATTTTTATTAAAGAAATTACTGGCGCTATCTAAATTTTAGTATAATTATCTTATTCTACAGATTCACATTAGCTATGTTCGTTCGTGCCGCTCAGTGCTACACTTTCCGGCCAACCAAATAAATACTGTATTTGTTGTATGAAAAACAAATACAGTATTTATTTGGTTGGCTGGAAAGTGTAGCACAAATGAGATAGAGATAGGGTAGACGTCTTTTGTTTCATAATTCTAGTTGTAGAGAGTACTTGTTTCCAAAAAATAGTATTAGTATCTAATATTTGTCATTATTTTTAGTAAGTTGATTTAAAGCACAAAACAATTTTTTTTATTATTTAAATCAAGCACGTGGCTCAAGTTTTAAGCCACTGGTCTAGGTAAGATACCTATTCAAATTCAGGCAAGCAAAACATTTTCTAGGATGTTAGCGGGTTTATAAACTTTTGGGCCACTTGATCTAAATATTGCGTACTTGTTTTAAGTAGTCGTTTCTCTGGGTGTATCTGCTATCTATGTAACAGTATTTTTCACCTGATATTAATGAAGTGTTTTGCAAACAACAGTGTTCTATCGCTTCCCAACACCATATGATAGACACTTGATGTGTACTTTATAATCATCAGTTATCTGTGACTATACAAGTGGAATTATTATCCAAAAAGCAGCAATATGGTATTGTAATGTGTATATGCTTGTACCAAACTGTTTATATAATTTTTATCTATAGATAATATTATTTAAACAAACAATGTACACAGTTTGGATTTTGCAAAAAAAAACGAAAATAAAAAACAACCGTCAGAGCGGAACTTCAGACGATACGATGGTTAAGAGCCTATTCCTCTAATTTTAATTTTATGTATAATATTTTCTCTTGTTATTCTTTGCCTAATATAACTTGGCCGTTTAGAATCTCTGATAATACAGGGTGGCCCATAAGTCACTTTACCATTTAAAAATTGAATAACTTTTTTGTTTGTCAATTTTTTTAATTTATTTCTTTTACAACATAGATTACATGAAATGGAATTTTTTTTGAACTTTGTATGAAAAATCATGTCTTTTAAATGACGTTCACTTTCCGCTTCGCAAGCACGGTTCTATTCACGACATTTTCCATGACGGCTCTTAACATGTGTGGCTCCAGCTAGGGTCATGCACCAACGTGAATTGCACCCCCTCAAGGTCACGGCTTGGTGCGGTGTAACATTCCAAATGGTAAACGGACCTTACTTCTGCTAGGAAAATGGCAACACAGTTACGGTTAACGGCGACCGATATCGCGCAATGCTGGAAAATTTTGCACGCCTTGCAATGGAGGACATGCCAGAGACATAGTGGCAGCAGGATGGGGTAACTGCCCATGCCACCAGAGCCACAATTCAGCTTTAAGGCAGATTTTCGAAGAGCGAATAATTTAGTTTAATCCAAACGGATTTTCATTTTCCTTCACAATCGCCCGATTTGAAAAAGTACCGGACTTTTTCTTTAGGGCTATCTGAAAGATCGGGTGTATGTCAACAAGCCCAGGACTATTCAACAGCTTAAGTCAGACATGTTAGGAGCCGTCATGGAAAATGTCGTGAAAAGAGCCCGTGCTTGCAAAGCGGAAAATGGACATCATTTAAAAGACATGATTTTACATACATAGTTCAAACAAAAATTCCATTTCCTGTACTGTAAATTGTAAAAGAAATAAATTAAAAAAATCGACAAAGTGACATAGAAAAAACGGATTCCTTGAACCAAGGACACGTGTCTTTGGATATGTTCAAAGCCATATTCTCTTGTTTCAAGGCTGGCATTTTCTTGAACCAAAGTCAATGTCCTTGAATGAAGAGCACGGGTTTTGGAATAAAAATACGCGCTCTTTATTCAAGGATATTGACTTTGGTTCAAGAAAATGCCACGTGTCCTTGGTTCAAGGAATCCGTTTTTTCTATGGACTTATGAGCCACCCTGTACTTTCCAAATATGCAAATTGATCTAATAATATCGTCATATATAAAGCGATATTAATCCATATGCAAGAATATATTGATATATAGCGAGGGGTAAATTTTTGCAAAAATCATGATTTCAATTAGTCATTACCGAGTTAAATTTACTCCCTCAGTTATCTCCTATTGTCGTGTAAAATCTCAAACAAAAGACATTGGAAAAAGTCCGAATAAATAATAATAAACAGTTTAGATGAATAGGAAGAAGTACATTTGAATCCCGTACCCAAAAGTCAATGGGCTTCCGGTGTGGGTCGCGTGCATCCCACTGACAAACGACTATCGACAAATCATCCCATCGTGATCGTCTTTTGTCTATTCCATGGAAAACTTGATTTATTGATGGTGCCATTCGTCTTGACTGATAGCGGATGTTTTATTTATTTAATTGTTTGTCGGATATTGAGGGGGTATTTTTTCGGTGAGTGAATTTTGCGGTTGGCTTTGCGGAAACATTAGCATAAGTGTTTGGCCAAGGCACACTCGACTAGTGGATTTTTTATGGTGACAAAACGACGTTCATGGGAAGACCTTTTGATTTATTAGTTTTAAGCATGTATGGTTTTTTTAAGACTCTGGCTTCTACATGTAGGAGGTATACAAAGTTATTTTGAAAATGCAGATCATGTTTTTTATTAGTGTTAAATGAAATAGACAGTATATTAGGGGACAATTACAAAGAATAAATAGGAAAAAGACAAGAGCTTTAATTTATAGGGTAAAATAGCAGCCACTTAATGATCATATAAAAATTAAGGACGAAAACATTGGATCAATTGCATATTACCAGTAGGGGCGTTCCTCTCTTGAAAAGATTGAATTATTCTTTTAAAGTTTTTAAATTGTTTTTGGGATTTGGGAAAATGTTTGTTTATATACAACGAACTAATAACTCTTCTTTCTAGAATAGGCATACCGTTAAAATAAAGTATCGCCAACATTTCGGTATGTTTGTAAACAAATAGTAGGTATATTCAGTCCTGAACAATAACAATTACCAGTAACTGGTATTGTTGTCTCTGTTAGAACAAAGATGTGCGAGTAAGACAGACGAATGTTTATGTTGCCGACGTTTTTTCAGTTTTTACAAATGAAATGCCTATTCTAGAGAGGAGAGTTATTAGTTCGTTGGTTATATATAACCAACTATATTTGGAAAATGTCTTGGTTAGTTCGGAAATTGTTGGACAAAGCATTTTTTCCAGAGGTGAGGAGCTTTTTTAGTCATTAAAATTTTCGCCACTGGGTAAAGAGTTTTTTCAGATGATTGTTGGTAAATTTAGTTTTATTAGTTTAATTTTGGTGCTCTTCACCCCAACGATGTCTCTTTGGTAAACCCCTGATTACTAGATTCTAAATGCGCCTTATTAGGCAAAGAATAGGTCAAGAAAAAAGCTTTTAATTTTTAATTTAATTTTAATTTTATAGATAGGTATCTATTTTTTTACAATACAATGCAGAATTTTCTGAGAGTTTGAGGTTTTTAATCGTGTATAATGTGATGAAAACAAGGCGTTGTAAATTCCTGGAGATATTAAAATAGTAGTAGCAAACCTTTTAGGGATAATAACCTGTAAAACAAGCCGTGAAGGTATGTAATGCTCGGTAATGATTCACATTTCAAGAAATACCGTTCGCAATAAGTACATATTGTGTTTTTCCTTGTATACTGTAAAAACGATTTTCTTCCTAAACCATGATTTCTTTAAACCACTTGATACGAGCTCCATTATTGAATATTTTTTGAGACTTATGCTTCTGTTTTTATAAATATTTTGGCACCTTATAACTTTTTATTTCGTTACCGTAGTAAATACTGAACGTTTTTGCTTATTTGGAACCCCAGGCAACATTTGTTATTAATTACAAGTTGTTACAGTAAAACATAACGTTGTTCTGTTATGTTTTAACTTATAAATAATAACAAATGTTGCCTATTTGGAACCCCAGGCAACATTTGTTATTATTGTTAAAAAGTTAAAACATAACAGAACAACGTTATGTTTTACTGTAACAACTTGTAATTAATAACAAATGTTGCCTGGGAAGGAAGGAATTCTCAGTGCAGGGCCACAAAAAATAAGTTGTCTGTGCTGGGGTTGAGACCCACCTATTCTAAGGTATTTTTGGATGCTGAGCACGAATCTGTCATAAAAAAAGGCCACTTATGGGCTCATTTTTTCGTATCCTATAAAACTCTTCAAGCAATACGTTAAGAGTTTAATATAGATCGGCGTCGATTCCATTGTATAGCTGGTGTGTACTCTATTCAATACGTCATTTCAATCAGTGTGATTCCCTACGCATGGCGTGTTTTCTTCGAAAGTGTAATTTCACCAATACGCACAAGGAAAGAAATAATTGATTTTAGTAAATATTATTTAGGACATGTTCATCTTAAATATGTATATTCGCAAAAAAATTCAACAATCAAGGCAACAATTAATAGTTCCTGTATGTTGAGGAATATCCTACTGCTATTTTATTTTGTAAATACTGCAAAACTATTTTGTCTGTGGAAAACATAGCAACAGTTACTATATTTGGATAATAGAAACCATATAGTTCAAATACAATTGACGGGTTCAGAGCAGAAGTGGAAAATCTATTTTTTGGAGACACGAGGTTAATAAAGTTACACAACGATATGTCACTCAACTGCTTAACTTTAACTAATGATTGCTACACTTTTGGTAATGATAGCTAAAACGGCAAACTTTCGACCAATCAAAAAATTATTCGAAAATTTGCACGAGATGTTAAACTTTCACATACAAGAACTACCGTTACTTTTCTAGTTCATATTTCTGTAGTTTTTCTTGATTTAAGAATTTCTTTTTTCTTTGTGTATTTTCTCCGAAAGTGTAATTTCACGAATATCCAGGACAATCGACAGGAGTCATTGTCAACAGAAGCAGGAAAACCGTTCGTGATTACACTTGTCCTGGCTCGTTGTGTCCTTTAATCAGCGCTGCTCAATGGAGGGTTTTACCCGGCCCTCCCACGTGACAAATTAAAATGTTCAAACAAAGGTTAAACCGAACGCCAATGATCATTGTCATCCAGAGGGCTATTCTTTCGTTTACGCTTTATCTAGCAGATCGTGTACAAAAATCGTACAAATCATTCTTTTTCAATTATGAATATCATATCCGAGAACTCGGATTTTTAGGGATGAATTATTTTCATTTTTCCATAGGGGCGCTGTTGTGCGAATGGTTAGGGAACTTCACGTCTAGATTTTCGAGAAGATGATTTAATTTTCAAGTCTCTCAATATGGAACACCTAATTCAGTATGGGTCCGTCCGTATACGAAATTTCGGGTTTCTTTATAGGCTAATTTGTTTAAACGTGATAGCGATGCTTAAAGCGCCCTCCCACGTTTTTTTCTTATTTCTCGACGTTTTAGACCATTCGAGTCGAAATCAGTAAAAAACATTTTTGCGTCTGTCTGTCTGTCTGTCCGTCTGTCTGTCTGTCTGGGTGTAAACTCTCTAACTCCATTTCTACATGAGATATCGACTTGCGGTTTTTTGCATATTGTTTCTTATCGTATTCCAAAGAGCTGATTAGATTTTGGGGGTAAACGATTGGGGGTAAGGGGGTAAAAATAGGGTGAAAATCCTATTTTTAGCATTTTTTGTTTATAATTAAGGCAATTATTATTGTATTTGGTTAATTTTACACTTATATAAAAGATAATTTTAAATTGGTCAAAAAATGTTATAAACAACGTTTTCTTAAAACGCATTGTTTTCGAGATATTGGCGTTGAAAGCAGTAAAAGGTTTTTTTAGCATATCTGACATATTTATAACCCGATTTCAAAAAATTATATTTTAAATAAAAGCTCTTTTTAAGCCCTATAAAAAATTTTATATACAGTTTTTTGCTAGAATATAATGTTTTAAAGATACAGAATTTAAAATCAAACAAAACACCTAGTTTGAAATTCGCAAACTAGATGGCTCTAGAGTACAATAGTGTACAGATGTTTTGACAGGGTGCTTGCAACGTTTCATCTAGTTACAAGTTGCTTTTAAAGGACCTTTTCCTATTGTTTAGAATTTATTTATGCGAGTATTTAACGAGGTATTTAAATTTATGTAACAATTTCAATTAAGATCTATTTTTTTTTGAGCTGTTCTTTGGCCAGATTCTCCTACGCATTTAGATTTTTTGGTAATAATCATTAATCGGAATAAATTCAGTTATGACTCATCAACGTTGAAAATAAACACAGAAACATAGGCTTACGGAATAATTTTGCCGAATTATGAGGGAAATTTTTATAAAGGTCACTAAATCGAAACATTTGACGACTAATTTGTTACACACAACAATATTGAATATACATATTAACAATAAATATGTAAATTTATTGGTGTTTTTCGAAGAAAATAAAAATGTAAATATTTAAAACCTCGCGTCAACGGTAGAATCGACGCGGCGCCTATGCGTGCACTGGAAATCCGCCGATGACTGGTAATAATACTTCCCAAATATGCAAATTGATATAAAAATTCAGTGTTTTCATCGCCATTTTATATGTGATCGTTTGTCCTTTGGTCTTTAACTCTACAAATTCTTATTCTTTTTGTAATTTTCCCTTAACTTTTACTAACAAATATTTATTTCTCTTTTTTTTTAACTAGGAGAAACTTTCTTCGAGAAAGTCTACTTTCGTTGGCAGCAGTTGAAAAATTATATAATTTGGTGATAGTGATAAAGTATACCTACCTATTCGTATACGCCTACTAAAATAGACACGTTGTAGACATGTAGACACGTTCTTCTGTGTGGCATACCAGATAAGAGTCGGTAGGTATTAAAACCTTAGTTAAAACTAGCCTAATTCAACATTTTTTAATTCTGACTCATATAACATTAAAAATTTTTATGTAAGGACTTTAACTTTATCAGTTTTAAAGACTAAAATACACAATAAATATTATTTGATTAATGTGGTTTTGATAGAGTTGATCCAAGGCATCCAGCCGCTATGGCGCGTCAAACATACACTATAAAAATTGTTTACGAACTAGGATATTTTAAGTTATTTTCACTGGCCAGTGGGGGTCTTTAGAAACAGTGATGACTTACCTCAAGTATGTTAATTTACCTTCAAGTGATTGGCTTGATGTGCCGCCGTGTATCTTGTAAGCCAATGACGACATCGCATTCTTATGTTTTATGTTCTTATGCAAGCTTCTGGATAATCCTTAATACTTAAAACTTTTTAAGAATAATAAGTAAACATTGCGTAAAATTTGCTAATTTCCTAAAAATATGTAAAATTTACACAAAATTAGTAAAAAAACGCATAAAAGATTCAAATTTACAATCTGAAAGAATACGTCCATGTTGATAAAAAAAATGTCTCTCACTCGTTCGAGATGGCTGGTTGAAACTATTTTTAATTGGACACCATTGGAATAAGAATTTATCGACAGTCGAGTTGTAGAGCCGAAAACAAGCCGTGAAGATATGTATTGCTTCGCATTCTCTAGCTTGCTCTTCACAGATTGTATATTGGGCTTTCTCTAATTTATTCCAAAAATATGATTTATCCAATACATACAGATAATGAGACAATTACCAGCTTTATTTTAAATAGATAAACTCAATAATAACCCCCGCGTGGCTTTTACTTTATTGAGTCGATAATTATTTATTTTACCCACTCAACTGTCACTTGTCTAATTATTTTCTTGTAAATGTCATTTAAATTTTTAATAAAAATATGAATTCCTAAGCTATTTATTGGATAAAACCTTGTATGGCACTCATGGGTAAACCGATATTGCCCTCTCGAAAATTAACCTGCTTGGCTGGCGCCTCGCAGGTTAATTTTCTCATGGGCAATATCTTACTTTACCCACTAGTACTATAAATAACTATTCTTGGAGCCCGTGAGTACACTTCTTTTTTTCTTGAAAGGAATTAAAAAAAAAACAGCTGAACAGTTGCAAGCACCTTGTCAAAACATCGGCACTAGGCACTAATTTGAAACGTTATGAAAAGGAAAGGGGGGACTTAGCCGAAAAGTCAAAATCTTTGACCATGTTTTTTTTTCATATTTCTCGACGTTGTAGTCCTTTCTGAGTCGAAATCAGTAAAAAAAAATCGTCCGTCTGCCTGTCTTTCTGTCTGGGTGTAAACTCGATAACTCCATTTGTAAAAAAGATATCGACAAGCGGCTTTTTGCATATTGTTTCTTATCATATTTCGAAGAGCTGATTAGATTTTGGGGGTATACGATTAAGGGGGTAAGAATGGGGTAAAACTCCTATTTTTAGCGTTTTTTGGTTATAATTAAGTTAATTATTATTGTATTTTATTAATTTAGCACATATGAAAGTTTTTTTTAAATTGCTCAAAAAATGCTTTAAACATTTTTTTTTCTAAAATACATTGTTTTCGAGGTAAAGCAGTAAAATGTTTTTTTTGGCATAAACTCAGTTATAAATCGATTTCAAAAAATTATATTTCAAATTTAAGCTCTGTTTAAGCCCTACAAAAAATATTATATACAGTATTAGATAGTAGATGGTTGGATTAGGGTTATTTATATTAAAAAACGTTTTTTTACTAAAACTGCCGACGTTTCGTTGGCTTTATTCCAACTTCTTCAAAAGGCACACTACAAGAAATGTAACAATTGTGTTATAACTTTTTAACAATTCAAAGAACCAGAAAGAAAACAATATAAGTTTAAAAATTGGTTAATAAAATAATAAAATATGATTCTTTTTTATATGTAATAAAAAAAAATGTTTAAAATTGTTTTGCAGACAAAAAAGGCATTGATTAATTATATTAATTTATTAATATAATTAATCAATGCCTTTTTTGTCTGCAAAACAATTTTAAACATTTTTATTTTTATTACATATAAAAAAAGAATCATATTTTATTATTTTATTAACCAATTTTTAAACTTATATTGTTTTCTTTCTGGTTCTTTGAATTGTTAAAAAGTTATAACATAATTGTTACATTTCTTGTAGTGTGCCTTTTGAAGAAGTTGGAATAAAGCCAACGAAACGTCGGCAGTTTTAGTAAAAAAACGTTTTTTAATATAAATAACCCTAATCCAACCATCTACTATCTAATATTATTGTTGGGTTACCAAACCAAGCTTAAAATTATATACAGTTTTTGCTAGAATATAACATTTTGGAGATACAGACTTTCAAACTTTATTAAATTATGCAGGTGTATTAATGGTTGCCTATTCACGTGATCACACAACTTTCCTTTTCATAACGTTTCAAATTAGTGCCTAGTGCCGATGTTTTGACAAGGTGCTTGCAACTGTTCAGCTGATGAAAACCATCGTATAACACTCTTCTAGCACTACGTGCTCTGAGGAGTATAACAAAGTATTTTTATCCCAAAATATTACCAGTAGACCACCCGTCCGAAGTCTGCTGATAAGAAAACCAGTTCAAAAAATCCAAATAACATATTTATTATATCTTTAGTTTATAGCATTTAACCATAAAACTCCAGACGATGTCGAAAATAAATTAAAATATTTTCGGTAAATTGTACACATATTTTAAAAATGGATTATATTAGGTACTTTAAATTCCATAGTTACCCACAGGAATGACAGTTAACTTCGTGGAGGTTGAAGCAGGGCCAGATTTTCCATTAGGCAATGCCAGGCAAATATATTGTATTTGAAATGGGGTCCGAAATTTTAAGGGGTGATTCTACATCTTAAAATATGGCATCGGCACCTAGTACTACTAAGAGTGCAGATGTATTGAAATCTTCGCCGAAAAGTCAAAATCTTTGACCATGTTTTTTCACATTTCTTGACGTTTAGACCATTCTAGAGTCGAAATCAGTGAAAAAATTTTTTGCGTCCGCGAACGGACGGACGTCCGTCTGTCTGGGTGTAAACTCGATAACTCCATTTCTAAAAAAGATATCGACAAGCGGTTTTTTGCATATTGTTTCTTATCATATTTCGAAGAGCTGATTAGATTTTGGGGGTAAACGATTAGGGGTAAGGGGGTAAGAATGGGGTAAAACTCCTATTTTTAGCGTTTTTTGGTTATAATTAAGTCAATTATTATTGTATTTTATTGTAGGTAAATACCATATAGGTTGCCAAACTTTGAATGTAATTTTCTGGTTTGTAAAAAAACTCGGATTTTTTGGCAGGTTTTAATGCGTCACTTTATTATATGGCTAACGTTTCTCCCCTCTTTGGGGGCTTTATCAAAGCTAAAAATTATGTGAGCGTAGTTATATATATTATAAACTTGAACATTATGAAAAAGAACCTTTTACAACATAAAAATAAATAAATATTACATTACAATATAAAAATTGGTTTTGACACCATGTCGAAAAATTTGTAGGTTAAAACTGCGAACGACGCTTTTAACCTACAAATTTTTCGACATGGTGTCAAAACCAATTTTTATATTGTAATGTAATATTTATTTATTTTTATGTTGTAAAAGGTTCTTTTTCATAATGTTCAAGTTTATAATATATATAACTACGCTCACATAATTTTTAGCTTTGATAAAGCCCCCAAAGAGGGGAGAAACGTTAGCCATATAATAAAGTGACGCATTAAAACCTGCCAAAAAATCCGAGTTTTTTTACAAACCAGAAAATTGTATTTTATTAATTTAGCACTTATATGAATGATATGAACAATTTTTTCCTAAAATAAATTTTTCTCGAGATATTAGCGTTTAAAGCAGTAAAATGTTTTTTTGGCATAACTCACTTATTTATAAACCGATTTAAAAAAATTATATTTTAAATGAAATCTCTTTTTAAGCCATACAAAAAATATTATATACAGTTTTTGCTAGAATATAACGTTTTGGAGATACAGACTTTCAAACTTTAATAAATTATGCAACACGCAGGTGTATTAATGGTTGCCTATTCACACAACTTCCTATTTCATAAGGTTTCTAATTAGTGCCTAGTGCCGATGTTTTGACAAGGTGCTTGCAACTGTTTAGCTGGTTTTTATTTTTGGTTATCAATTTCTTTTTTTTAGGGGGTGGGGGCATGTTAGTTATTGCCTAAAGTGTCAACTTGATTGCTGTAATAAAAATATATCTAAAAACTCTCTGACACTAAAGTTACCCGACAAATTTGCATTCCAGAATAATCTCTTCTGTAAAGAATTTGAAATATGATATGATGATTTAATCTAACCCACTTGTGATGGATTGATCCACATTGTGGATCCCACAATGGTCAAACGAGATAAAAAAAATATTGTTTACTATCAAATATAGATCTGTTCTAATCCAGTTCAGAAACGTCTGGTAGAGATCTATTTAACTACGCTTCAGTACACAAAAAGAAACTATAAGTAGCTGTTTGGACAATGCAGGTATTTCTTTTTTTTTGAATAGTAAAGGTGCCATACACTCAGAAAACTATTGTACTGTATAACAACGTGCTTGTAAAAATAAAATTAACAATATCACAACATTTGGTTGGTTTATAAACATAACTTCATAGACACTACCGTAACATTTGATTAAGGGCTTATGCGAAGCCACTGCTCGCCAAAGCCTACTATATTTCGTTTGGCCAAGTATACCATAGACCTGCAGATATATCCCAAGTAGCCCCCAAAAAACTTTTTGTGTTCCCGAGGGTGCCCGGTGGCAAAAATTCTCTGTTTTTTGACAGGGGTAAAGCTTCTTTTTCAAAAGCGAGGGGGCCCGGGAATAAAGTTTCCCCGAGGCGGCCCGGGCTTGCTCTGTCCAGCCCAGTTTACGATAGATTTCATTGGTCGCAGTGACTTGAAACGCACTATGTTGCCTCACAACACCACTTGTATTGTAAGGGCAATTATGTTCACCTGAAAATAGTCTCTGCGTTACCAGTAAAATTATATGGTTGCTATGCGACCGAGGTAGACTACCTACCAGATAAATTTACTTGAAAGTAAAAATAATGGTTCTAACATAAATAAAATGTTGCATGCATGTTGAGTTATTGCAACGAACTAATATTTCTTTTCTCTAGAATAGGCATTTCATTCGTAAAAACTGAAAAAAACGTCGGCAACATAAACATTCGTCTGTCTTACTCGCACATCTTTGTTCTAACAGAGACAACAATCTCAGTTACTGGTAACTGTTATTGTTCAGGCCTGAATATACCTACTATTTGTTTACAAACAAACCGAGATGTTGGTGATACTTTATTTTAACGTTATGCGTATTCTAGAAAGAGAGTTATTAGTTCGTGGAGTTATTGCGACTCTTTTCTTTTGAAACTTTCTTTACTTGAATGCGTAAGAAGAAATAAGAATACCCGCTTCATCATAGTTTTATACATTATTGACAAAAATTGTCAATAATTTATAAAATATAAAATTTAATAATCAATATAAAGAGTAATATTTATGGGCACAATTCAAGAGGTACCTCTTTCCAATAGACCCACGGAAAAAAAAAATTATAGCTAGAACCGCTATAACACACATACCAAGCAAATTATAATCGCTTATTATATAAATACAAGGCTTTCTCTTACAATTATGGCAGTCAGTGTAAAAATTTATATGAAATACTTTAATTGTTTAGTGAATAATAAAATATAACAAATAGTATGGCATTTATAGCTTAAATAGATTTAATTATTGTCCGTGCTAATAATTTTTATAATATAATAAAATTTCTGTAAATTTATAATAGTGCCTGTAATAAATATAATCGTGTCTGTAATATATATAATCGTTTCCAATTTATTTTTAACATTATTAGTTATTGTGTCCCTTATAATCTATAGCTTAAATCACTATAATTTACCACTGTTACCAAATATCTTATAATGTATAGCGCAGAGCCCACTAATTTCTTTCCGTGCCTAGGTCTATTGGAAAGTTTATAAAGAGACCAAGAGGAAGGGTCTCGTGCCGGTGCGAAGAATGACAGTTATAACTCTGCCGGATTAGAAGATGGGTCTGAGATAAAAGATCGACACGAAGATAGGCACCTTCTGCCGACAATAACCTTACTAATTCTGCAGATTACCATCTCGGACATTCCAACGATACAGCAGCCCAGAGACGTAGAAGATGATGAAAAATTCAAAATGGCAAGCGCCTTTTTTACTGTAACAATTTGTTACCAACTTTTTGTTACTAACAAATATTTATATATTATACAGGGTGATTAAAAAATAAGATACAACATTTTAAGGGGTCATTCTAGGTCCAAAAATACGCAAAAGAGTTCCTATGAAGGTTGGTGCGGAATGAGCCCTAACGGTGCTACGACCCTCCTAAGGGTACATCTGAAACATTAAAATTTTATTGATGCTTTTTTTTTGTTTCCCATTTTATATGTCATCTTCGAAGAGCCGTAGCTCCCTTAAGACTCATTTCCGGACCAACCTTTATAGAAACTTTTTTTTATAGTTTTTAATGTAGAATCATTCCTTAAAATATCTACATGCGACTCTGTTACACCCTGTATATTTACACCTAACTAATGCACGCCTCTGACTATACGCATAATTTTTCGATTGTTCTAGACAAAAGTGCGTGAGTGACATCCTGAATGTAGATATCTCGCAAACAAGGAATGGCAGAACGATAATATAATTATTATAAAAAGAAGAATTTATTTTCATTTAACCTGCAACATGATTGACATTAAATAAATTTTATTTTAAAGAAATAGATCTTGGAAATTGATTAAATAGTTTCTTGCATTTGCTTTTTGAGATATACCGCCAATATATTCGTATACTTACCTATTTTCTCCTTCCTATTGTGAGAGGATCAGGCTATTTATACGTCCGAGGGACACTAAGCTAAGTGTACGTACTGTATTCTTATTGGCCGATTTTTAGGGTTTTAAAACTTTTAAGGTATATTTTTCGTCAGAATGGTATCCTCCTTTTCGTTTACCCGTTTAAATTAGTATCAAAAACACCAAACAGGCAAAACACTGACCTATTATTATAGTCGCAAAATAGAAAATAGTATAGTACATTGTACTGCAGGGCCAGACTGTCGTTTTAAAGCAGGGAAAGCAAATTGCCCAATAAAATTTTGTTCGTGTAATTAAGGGATCATTCTAGTTTATAATTTTCAAAAAATCGATCGTTTTTTTTACATTTTTCGAAGTATACGTAGACTTTTTCATAATTTGGCATTAAAAAAAAACTTTAAACGCGTTTTTCACAAAACAAGGTTTTTTCGTTTGACGGCTGTAATTTCTCCGAAACCACTGGACCGATCCTTAAAAAATTTTAACCACATATACTACACATGAATAGCTTCAGCGTATTCTACTACCGTATTAAAATTTTAATTTTTACTATTTTTTGCCAAAAACAGTGAAAAAATACATCTTTTTTTGTTTTTTTTTTTTTATCTCCGCCATTTTATTATCCATAGAAAACGCGAGTGCCACAGTCATACTAAATCTAAATATTTTTGATTTTTTCGTTTGGAACCAGCAAAGCACATTAGTTTAGTTTAGTTCAGTGCGGGGTTCACTGCCCTCAACACCTGGTCCCTAGGGACCTTTGTGTTAACCGCACAGATCTCCTCATATCATCCCTGTTTCTTTTATAAAGTCCAGGTACGGTTTCAGGGGAGTGTTCATGATCTCGTTTGGTTCGCAAAGCACATAGTAAGTATATTATTTTAATATAATCAAGGTTCCGTGATTTTTATTCCCTTGGGAGAAAAACGGCAAGTTTAGTCCCGAAAATGAAAGCATAAAATTAGGTTTTAGTCTTGGTCGTGCAAAAATTTTTTTTATGTATTTCGAGAGTGTATTTATTAAGGTTTTCAAATTTTATATCAATATCTATAATGATACATTCTTAAAAAATTAGCAAAAATAGACCTTTTTTTGAAGCATCTAAACCAAACTGATCCCTTAATAATAAGTTTAAATTCAATAAAATTGTATCATGTATTAATTTAAAATGTTGGTTAGAATATTGTTGATGGATAGTCGGAAAGACAGGTAGCATGAGGTAAAAGAGAACGGATGTTAATGAAATCTGTAAATCAGGAGCTTTTAGTGGAATTTCCCGAAGGAGGAGGATAAGCGGTCTGCAGACACGCAACGTGCTCAGCCGAGTCAATCGACTGTACCCTATTTCCACTAATAATACCCATTTTATTAGGAAACATTCACGAAACGTGAAAACCATTATTTACAATGGATCTGTTAAAATGTTAGACAAATGCCTATTCTAGAGCTATAATCTAGAATATAATTTCTTGTTACACGTAGAAAACGGTTTTAAAAATTATTATTAAAAGTTTAGCAATCATAACTAAAAATTCGGCAATCCTTACCAAAAGTTTAGCAATCATTATTAAGTTTAGGAATATTTACCAAAAATTTAGCAATAATTACCAGAAGTTTAACTATCATTATCACGAGTTTAGCAATCATTACCAAAAGTTTAGCAATCATTACTAAAAATTTGGCAATCATTACCAAAAGTTTAGCAATCATTATCAAAAGTTAAGCAACCATTATCAAAAGTTAAGCAATCATTATCAAAAGTTTTGCAACCATTTTTAGCCACCATTACTAAAAATTTCGAAATCATTACCAAGAGTTTTGCAATCTTTATCAAAAGTTTAGCAACCATTATCAAAAGTTAAGCAATTATTACCAAAAGTTAAGCAATCATTATCAAAAGTTAAGCAACCATTATCAAAAGTTTAGCAATTATTACCAAAAGTTAAGCAATGATTATCAAAAGTTTAGCAACCATTTTTAGCCACCATTACTAAAAATTTCGCAATCATTACCAAAAGTTTAGCAATCTTTATCAAAAGTTTAGCAACCATTACCAAAAGTTTAGCAATCATTACCAAAAAATTAGCAATCATTATTAAAAGTTTAGTAGTTATTACTAAACATTTTGCAACTTACTCCTTAAATTTGTGGTAAATTAGCAACGGTGATAATTGCTAAACATTTTTCCGTCTGTTACTAAATAATATAGTAATTACTATATATTTTTATAAAAAATATTAATAGGTATTTATAAATAAATAAATTCGTAAAACTTTTATAAATTTTGCGTATATCAGGTACTTAAGTAAAAAAAAAATTATCCACTCTGTATCTTTATTCAAAATTTTCAAATATTTGCGCAATATTTTGAATGCATACTATGTTTGCAATAATGAAAATCGTACAATGTAAATTTTCACAGCGACTGACTTTCTAATAGAAATTAATTGAAAAATACATAAAAAATGTAGCTCTGTTGTTTGATCAGGCAGTTTTTCATTATCCAATGTCCATCGTTCCGTATTAAAAAAATATATCGATAGTGTAAATAAAACAAAAATAGCACATTCCGCAACAATGTCGAATAGATGAATAGTAATAACCAACAAAATATAATTGCTTTTTGATCCTAAGTATACTCTTTAGTGAAAAAACTGTTTTAGCAATGCTTGCCAAAAAGTTAGGAAGGTCACGTGACCCTTTTTGGCAAAAACGTTTCGTCCAATCGGTTATTTGAATGTTAATTTTATTTACATAATAAGTCCAAACAAACTGTACAAGAAAACTGAGTATTTTCTATAGTCGAACTAAAAGTCGGTAACGGCAAACCGTGTTTAACATATCCAATTCAGCCAAATCTGACTGAAACCACTTTTTCATAAGACGCGAGCAAAGTTCTTTGCTGGTTCCTTGTCAAATTAATTTTCAATGGCCAAAAATAGGTATTCTCACTATTGATTCGTTTTTCTCGACAAAACAAACATGAAAAAATCACTCAAACTTTAAAAAAATTTTCATAATCAATATCACACAGGGAAAAAATACTAGGTACCTCTTTTTACACTGAGTGTCACATATAACACGTATATTGTTTATGCACAGGTACACAAAATAGTACACACATTGGTGTTCTGTGAGTACACGCGAAAATGTATCATCGCCGATGATTCATCGGCAAAATCACGCAAGAACAGGGCGTAAGATTTTTTTTAATATCAATGTCAACAGTTTTTTTACTGATTACAATATTATTTAAATATGCATAGTTTCGTCAATTTTTGTGTGAAAAAGGGAATTATGGGCCACTAAATAGTAATTTATGTTGAAATAAAAATACATCTGCCAAGCTTAGGAAATAAACATTAAATTTATTAAATTTCATTACGTAACGTTTACTTAGACCCCCCCTTCCTCCCCCCTGTCACAAACGGTAACAATTTCTCTGACCCCCCCCTAGGCGCGTTACGTAATATATGGACAGCCCCCAAGACTAATTGAACCTTCCTTTTCTGGGCCTGTTTTATGAATAGTCCAGTCAAATAATAAATTTAAATTGCAATAAACGTTCACGGGCTGATATTTTAAAGGGTAGTAGTGGATGGTAACAGAACACGCCTGTTAGCTTTTCACCGGGTTATTTGCCTAAGGGTTGTCCGCTATCTTGAATTTTAGGGGCGAGTTGCTTAATATCCATCTTATGATAAAAATGCATATAACCAATTTTGTTAAGGATGAAATTTCCAACAATTTTTGTTAGGATAAAAACAATTTCACCCCCAATATGGCCATTTTTATGATAAGATGCATATTTAGCGAGATAACCGCACTCACCCCTAAAAATTAAAATAGCGAACATCCCTTACGAAAATCACCCGGTGAAAAACTAACAGGAGTGTTCTACTACCATCCACTACTACCCTTTAAAATATCAGCCCGTGTACATATATTGCAATTTAACATAGGAATTTTTCGTTGTTTGGACTGTAAGGGTTTTGAAAGAAAGTGGACTTTAAAGACTCCTTCAGTAAAAGTTTGTGAAGAGTAAAAGGGCGCATAGCAAACTCATACGTGGCATAGACTCGTCGGGGGCGCTGGGTGGTGCTGAATTGCATGATATAGAGCGGCTGGACGCTCATGAATATACAGATGTAATTTACTAAGTGCCAAGCCAATCTGCGGTGCATTCCTGCTATAATAACACAGGATTGCAGCGATATCGTTTGCTCAACTATCGTAATCAAAAGTATAGGATACGGAATTATGGTTTGCCTAAACAAGCCGCGAAGATATGTAATGCTACGCATTCCATTATATACTATCACAGTGAATTGCATTAACCCAAATACTTAAAAAATATACAAAATATACAAAAAAATACATTTTTTGTAAAAGATCTTTTTGTGAAAAACGAAAAATTAAAAAAATAAAAAAAAAAGTGTTGAAAACGATAGTTTTTTTCAAGTTTAACCCCCCATAACTTTTTTTTGTTTTTGGGGGGATTACTTTGAATAGAATAGGGATCTTCACCTTATAGATCTTGATTTTTCCTGAAAATTTTGACTCGATCGGATTATTCGTTCTTGAGTTATCGTGTCCACAAAAAACGTGACATCAGACGCACAGAAAGACAGACGGACATACTGTTTCTTATTTTTCCGTGAAACACATTTGTATCCAAGAATTTTTTGTCTCGGACGTTTTTTGGCGATTTTGAGAAATTCGAAACTGCCGAAACATCCAAACATCCAAACGATGCTAAATGCCTAAATCTCAAAAATTATCAAAAGCACATAGGCTAATAAAAATAACACTAAAAGTAATTTTTAATCTAATAATCATAGTTGCATGGAAGTTTATGATATCTTAGAGAAATAATAGTATATTAAAGTACTAGTTTCATAACATACGTTTTTAGCGCACGAGTACAAGTTTAGAAAACGAGCCGCTTGCGGTGTGTTTTCTAAAATACTAGTGCGCTAAAAACGTGTTATAAAACGAGTGCTTTATAGAATTTTCTCTATTTTGCTCTAAAATTTTAAAAAACTTAGATTTAAATTGATGACTGATTTAGGAATTTTTGTTTCGAATTGGCATTACAGTTTTCGCCATGTTTAAAATTCTAAGAACGAATATTATTTTGATATATTTTATAGTCATTTCTTATCTTTTCCACTGCAAGTAACCAAGCCACAATTTTAACACGGTAAAACATAACCTAAACACAAAATTTTGTAGAAAATTAAACTTTAAACCGACGTTCACAATTGCCCGGCAAACGTCAAGAGATAGACTTTTGTCTGTTGCCAACCCAAAAGAAAAAAGTAGAGACCTCTTATGGGCCTATAAGAACACGCAAAATGCGTATATCAGCTTATAAGAGACGCAAAATAGAAAATAATAATTTAAACAATGGTATTTGTAAAAAAGTGGCATGCGTTCAATTTCTCTGCAATATTATTGTTTCTGGGCATTTAGTTGGTAACACTAAGCCTTAAGTATCCTGAATCAGGGGATTACGCTTGGGCGAATCCTTGCAGGACTGTCAGGACGAGACTGTGAATTAATATCTGCGACTAGCCGGTCGGACTAATCGCCATGCACGCGTCAGTTACTGTATCCCCTAACATACCAATTTTGTTATTAAATTATATATTCAATGTTCATCGGCTATGATTATCGCGCCACGAGGGCGTTAAAGAAAATATTAATCAAACAATTAGGGGTATACATTTTTGGTCTGGGGACAATCATCATAAAAGAAATTATTGTGTTAGGTATTTCACGAACACTGAGGGGGAGCCAAGAAATGAAAACTGTTCCTGTAATATACAACGAACTAATAACTCTTCTCTCTAGAATAGGCATTTCATTTGTAAAAACTGACAAAAACGTAGCCAACATATACATTTGTCTGTCTTACTCGCACAGATTTGTTCTAACAGAGACAACAATAACAGTTACTGGTAACTGTTATTGTTCAGGCCTGAATATACCTACTATTTGTTTACAAACAAACCGAGATGTTGGCGATACTTTATATTAACGGTATACTTATTCTAGAGAGAAGAGTTATTACTTCGTTGGTAATATATAATATATTTAAAAAATTTCGTTGTATTTTTAATACTGAATGTTATTTGTTAATACATATTTTTTATTTATATCGCCACCATTGGTATTTAATATTTTACTTGTGATATTAAATACTGCAATGTGTGTATTGTATACAAATGTTTTCATAATAACATAGAGACCGTGCTGGTACATTTGGATCCCCACGTAACATGTGTTTATTAATACTGTAACATTTGGTAAATTATATCACAGTTATAGTTTGGTATACTTTAAGTTGTAGTTGCGGTTTTATTAATCTAGTTTAAAGTATGTTACAGTATTTGGTAAAATAACAATCGGTAAATAATACCAAAATTTTGATTTTGTAATAATACAGAGAAAAGTAAAAATAGGATCGATTATTTTGTCAGTGTGTAATTGTGTGGTTGAAATCTTAATATTATTACTAATCAAAATTTTGGTATTATTTACCGATAGTTAATTTTTCTGAATACTGTAACATACTTTAAACTAGATCAGTAATACAAACTTTACCCAAGAAAATTTTTATATTAGGAATAAACTTTTTTTCTTATTTTTTTTATAATATTTGCACATGTGGGTATTACTAAATAATTATCTCCTTGCTGTCCGAATGTACAAGTTTTTTTAGATAATTTATGTATATCTCCTCCTTAAAGGCAGTTAAAACCTTGGGATTAATTAATCAATGTCATTTGGTAGAATGTATAAAATTTGTCTGCCTTCCGATCCGTACACGAAAAGAGCGAATATCTTGACTTTGATGCAACATTCAAAAAAGGATACACTGGCAAAAACAATAATGATTCTTATTGTTTTGGGCATAATGGTCTGTTTGGGCAAAACTATGCAACATTACAATTATCAGACTTGCTCACAACTATAGTGCCAGAAAAGGTTTGAAGGCAAATTCACCACTATTCGAACTGACGCCATTATAAAAAAATACAGTACAGACTCGATAATCCGGATCTTCGGTAATCCAAATGTTGCGGTATTTTTTATTTATTTATTTATTTATTTACTTAGACTCTTACAGGGAAAACGATAAAATTCGATAAAATTCGAACTACAAAGTACTCTAATTTATAGTACGAATTTTATCGTTCGGATTACCGCGTCATTCGGATTACCGATACCGAATACCGTCCTATTTTGCATTTTACCCATTTTACCATGTACCAATCCGTAACAGCATATTACCATGGTAAAATGAATAATATCATAACATGCAAAATTTGACGACATTTAGGTACCCTTTTGTGATGACGTCAGTTTAAATAGTGGTGAATTTTCCTAAAAATTTTTACAATTGCGTGACTAGAAGATCTTTTATCTACGTTCTCCAGGGGCGTTTCGAGGTTTTTGTTGTGGGGGAATGTGAAGGTAAGGATTTGCCGACTACCAGTTTTTTTGACAACTAAAAAAAATCCACCCCCAAAATTTTTAATGACTAAGAAAAGGACTTCACCGCTAAGACATTTTTTTACCCAAAATATTTTTTTTTAACTCTGACAACAATCTTAACCCCAAAAAAATTTTTTATCCAATACATACAGATAATAAGGCAATTACCAGCTTTATTTTAAATAGATAAACTCAATAATAACCCCCTCGTGGCTTTTACTTTATTCAGTGGATAATTATTTATTTTACCCACTCAACTGTCACTTGTCAAATTATTTTCTTGTAAATGTCATTAAAATTTTTAATAAAAATTTGAATTCCTAAGCTATTTATTGGATAAAACCTTGTATGGCACTCATGGGTAAACCGATATTGCCCACTAGTCCCATAAATAACTATTACATCTAAACAATTTTTTCCAAAAAATTTTCACCAAACTTATCACGTCTACATAATTTTTTTGACTGGCCTACACTTTTGCCGACTCAACTGCTGAATTTTCCGACTAGGTCATTTCGTGGGGGGGGGGTGTGATTTTTTCACTCCGCTGGACTCCAGCGGCTGAAGGGTTGTAGAAAAATTTTCATTCTCGTTCACTAAAAATCGCTAACTACACGGAAAGAAATTAGTGGGCTCTGCGCTATACATTATAAGATATTTGGTAACAGTGGCAAATTATAGTGATTTAAGCTTTAGATTATAAGGGACACAATAACTAATAATGTTAAAAATAAATTGGAAACGATTATATATATTACAGACACGATTATATTTATTACAGGCACTATTATAAATTTACAGAAATTTTATTATATTATAAAAATTATTAGCACGGACAATAATTAAATCTATTTAAGCTATAAATGCCATACTATTTGTTATATTTTATTATTTACTAAACAATTAAAGTATTTCATATAAATTTTTACACTGACTGCCATAATTGTAAGAGAAAGCCTTGTATTTATATAATAAGCGATTATAATTTACTTGGTATGTGTGTTATAGCGCTCCTAGCTATAATTTTTTTTTCCGTGTAATATCATAATATACTATTTTCCTCCTACACATTGGAATTTAATTTTTCCATGACTATACACAATTAATGCGTTTCCTCAGAGAAAATCCTCGGGAAAATCTCTACTAACCGAAAAAGTAAATCACGATTGTGTTAAAGCCGTCGAAATAACGATCCAGTCTTCAATGAAAGACGGGAAATTCAGGAAAATGGGGGAACGACACGCCACAACGACGAACCGATCGTGGAAATATTTTTAATCTCGCTAATGCACAGGTAAACCGATGAAGGTCCTTGCCGTTGCAATCGCCTTACACTGAGAAAAGTGGTATAATACCCCTCAAGGGCCATTATGTTAACCTTTTATAAATAATGAATAAATTCTCATTTTTTTTAAACCTTAACTTCACATAAGTACCTTTTTGTTTGTCAACTTTTTTATTTATTTCTTTTACAATATAAAGTACATGAACTGGATTTTTTTTTTGAAATATGTATGAAAAATCATGTCTTTTAAATGACGTCCATTTTCCGCTTTGCAAGCACAGGCTCTTTTCACGACATTTTCCATGACGGCTCTTAACATGTATGGCTTCAGCTAGGGTCATGCACGAACGTAAATTGCACCCCCTTAAGGTCACAGTTTGGTGCTGTGTAACTTTCCAACTGGTAATCGGGCTTTACTTCTGCTAGGAAAATGGCAATACAGTTACAGTGAACGGCGACCGATATCGCGCAATGCTGGAAAATTTTGTGCGCCCCGCGGTGGAGGACGTGCCAGAGATATGGTGGCAGAAAGATGGGGCAACTGCCCATGCGGCCAGAGCCACAATGCAGCTTTTAAGGCAGATTTTCGAAGAGCGAATAATTTCGCGAAATTCGGAATACAATTCTAGCGCTACTTGCTGTGAATATATAATAACTGAAATTAATTGTTTCCCAATTAACAAAAGCCAAAATTTAATTAACAAATAGCCAATTTGTTAATTTTATCTTAATAATATCTTTTACATTAATTATAAATTAAAAACCGTTATCGGATACGAATAAGAAATTCACACATTCATTATGGTTAAAAAAACGGATATATTTTTACACCTGTAAGGTTAACATATACATGTACCGGAAATTTCTTAAAGTTCAGGTGCGTGAAGGGACTTTTCAGCCCGTAGCTCATAGACTATTTTATACAGGTGCGTAGAAGAATACACTGATAAATAAATAAATAAATAAATTATTGAGGCAAATCGCTCAATATAATAATATAAACTAATTGAAATTCTGATTATAGGTTTTAGGACAAATAAAAAGTACCGTATAATTTTTGCCCAAAAATTATACGGTAAATTGGACAAATAACCTAAAACCTATAATCCGAATTTCAATTCATATAAAAGGGTTATAATGGACTTCCAGTATAAATCAATTCATGTAGGTAATGGAATTTTTAAACTTACTTTACATTTTTGTTTAACCTCGTACTATTCCACTTAATTAAGCATCCCCTAAGTCCAGGACTTGTGTGGGCTAGTAGTAGAGGGAACCACCGGCTTTACTTGACTTTCGAACCAATTTATAGGGAGTGTCCGCTTCACTTACGCCTTCGCCAAATTTCAATTATTAATTAACTGAAAATGGCAAATCGGTGAGAATCGAACTCACGCTCAAGTACGAGGCGGTAGTCCACTACACCAATCCTCCCATAAAATAGGATAAAATAAATTCTCAAACGTCAACGAATGTATGAATGAATTAATGAATCTTTACTGTGGAAGTTTAACTTCACCGTTTACGATTTTCAACAGTCGGATGCAAAGAACTACACTGGATAGCTGAGAAACCCACCTAGCCCATATTACAAGACCTAGCCCACATTTGCTACCCTTTCTCTACTAAAAAAAAGCCATACTTGACTATTCCTTTATAATGTGTATTTTTTATAGGACCTACGCCTATGAATACACCTGTTTCTCCTATGTGAACTATACATATAAAAGGGACACCTAGACACTTGTTCTTATTGATTTGGTATAATATATTTTTAATTAACGAGTTTATGTAGTTTTTTACTTACATGAAATAAGAATATATAAAACCGTTTTATTCAAGGAAGTCACCATAGGGGCTTCATGGGAAATAGTAAAAACCTTCTAGGTAACTTTAATTAGCATATAAACATATACCTAGTATTTGTTAACAATTATTCTTTATTTTTTGTTTTTTGTACAATATTTATAAGGTCTTTATTTTCTTAAGAATTTTAATCAAATTGTTTTCTATCACTTAAGTTATACCTAATATCAGTTGTAAACTATAACTGCACCAAAATATTTTTTAACAAAAAAAGTCATTTTTATTTAAATTGACGTTTACACGTAGCGCTAACTACTGGTATTTATAACTTTTCTATCATTCTCTCTTTCTATAAAACAACTTGACAGAAAGAGACAGACTGCTGTCGAAATTTATAAATACCGGTAGTATAAACGTGGTCATTGTTTTTAGTTTCTAAAAATGGCAAAAGCTCTTTATTAAACTTAATTATTTATAATATATATACTACATTACTTGACATATTTCTTCAATTAAGCTTTAAAAATCCCGTAAGAGCTCACTTTATTTTCTAGGTAGGTATACCGAGTGCTTTTACCACTTTTAATTATTTAAAATAAAAACACACAAAACTCATTTGATATGCATGGTCCCATATTTCCCGTAAATCTCCAGGATGATATCAAAAATGTCTGGAGGCCATCGTCGAGATGTGTCACTTCAAGGGTTAATTCCACCCCTTAATTATGCCGTGGGGTAGTTTACCTTTTTTCATCTAACCCTTTTTCGTCAGCCCCCAAGGTGAATTACCTTAAAAGCATACTAAAAGAATCCTTTCCATTAATAATAAAACATGGTAATGGAAAAGTGTAATTAGGTCCAATTATAGGTAATTTTTTTTATTTACGCACTTTTAGACAAGCATAAATAATAAATAAACTTTTTTAAGTTCTGCACATTAGAGGCAAGTATTTCATAGAAATATTGTATATATAGTATTAATAGTATAGTCTTAATCAATAAGGGTGAATTTTGGGACACGAGCCGATACACGAGTAGAATACTATTCTTTATCCACGGCTGTTTTTAAGTTTAAACGGTTTATTTTTACAGACCCGTGATTAATAGGCCTATTAATCACGGCCGTGGATAAAATATTTTTTTTAACCTAAAGTTTAAAACACTAAAAAATTAAATTAAACAAGTAGCAAGATTTGCTAATATACCTATATCGACTATAATATAGACTATAACTATATTATACAGGGTTATTCAGAAATAGGGTCATTAATTTTAAGGGGTGATTCTACATTGGAAAATATGAAAAAAGTTCCTAGAAACCTATGTCTAAAAATGCGTCGTAAGGGAGCTAAGCCCCTTTGAAAGTGGCCAAAAAAATCTGTTTTATTAAATAACTTAAAAACATTATTTAATTTTTCGTCTTCGAACCTTGAAATTTCACATTAAAATGATTAGTATTATAACAAGAGTACCTTTTTTATGTATTTTGACCTGAGGAATCATATTCCAAAAATAAAATTACAAAAAAATTTCACAGAAAAAAGTTTGGGACAAAAAACTGATAATGCCCCCTGTTTCGTACACCCCTAGTTAAAATAAGTACCTGAAATAACATACGAAGATGGGCCTTATTAAGATTAGTTCATATGCAAAACCTCGTTGCTATATCTCAAAGGGATCCTGAGTTATTAAATAAAAACCGAATTTTTTGGCCACTTACGACGCATTTTTAGACATGTTACTTTTTTCATATTTTCCTATTTAGAATCACCCCTTAAAATTAATTTGAAAATTTATAAAATATTGATAAGAATTTACTTTTCTGGATTATCGTGTATACCGAAAGGCTTTCGGCATAAATTTATTTATACTTTCTGGAATAAAAAATTGTAATAAAAGGAATATAAAAATGAAAATACGCTAAATAAAGCGTCTTTTTTAAAGAATTATTCATCAAAAGAAGGCTTTGAATATTCACGATAAAATAATACACTCCACATGTATGGAAATGTACCTGGATCCAGATCCTGGTTTGGACTTTTTCAGGTACTTACACCAAAAAAGACCTATACTGAACCAAAATTATACGTAATTTAAAACTACGTTAATTTTGAGCCAGTGAACGTTTATAATTAATAAGGTTTTTTGACAGTATACCACAGTATAATTGTTTTACAAAATACAGCGCGGTCCAAAAGTCACCCCCCCCTCCTAAATTTTTGAACGGTTTGGGATATCAACTTAAAATTTGGTAACTCGTAAATAATACAACTTAAACTATCTTTTTAGTCCAGTCAAATAATAAATCTAAATTGTAATAAATGTACACGGGCTGATATTTTGAATGGTGGTAGTGGATGGTAACAGAACACTCCTGTTAGTTTTTCACCGGGTAATATGCGTAAGGGGTGTCCGCTATCTTGAATTTTAGGCGGATTTGCTTAATATGCATCTTACGATAAAAATGTATAGGTATAACCAATTTTGTTAAGGAGGAAATTTCCAAGAATTTTTGTTCGGGTAATTTTTTTTAATATATTAATAACAATCGAGTTAATTTAAAAATAGCCATGTTGGAAATTGTTTTTCTTTTCATTTTTCAGCCAAATTATTCATCGGACGATAAAAGTGGTCATGAGCAAACTTGTAGCTCTTGAAATTCTCTATAAGTTTCATATATTATAAATTTACATGTACTTTGGTACGGTTACAGAGGGCGCAACTCGACTTTCAGCACCCACTGTAACCGTAACAAAATACTTATGAAAATGTATATATACACATATACTGCGTGATGTTCCATCATATACCTTGCGAAACAATCGATAACTCATCGCCGTAAAAGGGTGAAACGGCATCCCTTCGCCTCAAACTCTGCCGCCACAAAAAACAGGCCTGGAGTCCAAAAAATTTTCCTCGAACTCTCTATTTTTAAATTAATATTAGATGACTGGCTAAATTTTGGCATGGATACTCAAAAATTACGGTCATTTTACTTCTTTTCTACTCAATGGTTAAAACCATTGCTCAAACGACAAAAAAGAAAAAATGTATTACATGTTAAACATGGAAATTGTTTTTAACAAATAGTTTTTAATTGATGGATACATCATGAATCCTTTTACTCGTTATTATCTAAGCTATGAAAATAAAATTTATAACAATTAATATATCCAGATAAACAAATAGGTCCATAATCAATATATTTTTTTAATATTAGGGAAAATCCAATATACCATTTATTGTCAATAATATATAATGGAATACGTAGCATTACATATCGATACCCCCAAGCAACAAAGCCGTAACTCATATATTGTCATTTTTCACGACAGCTAAATTTCTAAAACATATATTTTTTTATTTAAGGGTGGGCAAATGATTGAAGTGGAAAAGGTAGTCATGTGATACATCATTTGAAAGCTTATAAAATTATCTATTTAACTGTATAAGTATTTATTTTTTATTTGTTGTTTGTCTCTGATAATATTCAAGTTTAGAATTTCTTAGTTTAGTGTTTTTAGGTAAACTTTTGTTTAAAATGGTCTGTGGAGAAATCTAAGTAGTACCACCATGTGTATCTTTTTTCAAGGCGTTTACCTATGAGTATAACTCAAAATGGGTCTAACTTGAGTTACATCCTTGTTGGATGGGAGTGTCGATATCTTCACGGCTTGTTTTTTAATATGGTTGACAAACGTCAGTTCGAAAAAATGGACGAAGACGATAAATTTTAAACAATGTTGCTTTTAAAGATTTTCTTTGTTAAAATCAAATAAATTTGTTTGAATCGCTAATTTATTACAAAACATCACCAAACCTAATTTTTGTGCCAATAAGGCCCGGTTTTACAAACCTGGTTTAACTTTGAGCGGAGTTCCTTTACCATTGAAACACATGACAGTTGAGCTAGGTTCAAATTTAAGCGAGGTTTGTACAACCGGGCCTAAAGCATATAGTTGTATATTTTAAATTTATCAAGGTTGCCGTGATTTTTTTCCCTTGGGAGAAAAACGGCAAGTTTAGTTCCGAAAATAAAAGCGTAAAATTAAGTTTTAGTCTTGGTCGTGCAAAAAATAACTTAAATCACTAGATACGTAGCTTTTTTAGAGAGTACATGGGTTACTTACCTACCCTAAAAGACCTTCCTATACAGTGCTCTAAGGCCCGGTTGTCCAAACCTGGTTTAACTTTGAGCAGAGTTCCTTTACCATTGAAACAAATGACAGTTGAGCTAGGTTCAAATTTGAGCGAGGTTTGTACAACCGGGCCTAAAACAATCAAAAAAACTATTATACACGGAAAGAAATTAGTGGGCTCTGCGCTATACATTATAAGATATTTGGTAACAGTGGCAAATTATAGTGATTTAAGCTATAGATTATAAGGGACACAATAACTAATAATGTTAAAAATAAATTGGAAACGATTATATATATTACAGACACGATTATATTTATTACAGGCACTATTATAAATTTACAGAAATTTTATTATATTATAAAAATTATTAGCACGGACAATAATTAAATCTATTTAAGCTATAAATGCCATACTATTTGTTATATTTTATTATTCACTAAACAATTAAAGTATTTCATATAAATTTTTACACTGACTGCCATAATTGTAAGAGAAAGCCTTGTATTTATATAATAAGCGATTATAATTTGCTTGGTATGTGTGTTATAGCGCTCCTAGCTATAATTTTTTTTCCGTGTACATTTATACATTTTGTTCCAGTTGTTGCTGAATGGGACCCTGTATAAGTTTGGATAAGGCTGGGGGCAGCAAGCAATATATGTAATGGATATTCATTTTACCTACCGAGTCGCGGCTTTGGCGACACGCTTCGGAGGGCATCCATCTACTTCCCTAAGATCCAGGACTTCTATATTTTTGGTTGCTTTAATCTCCAATACTTAGAAAAATGTCATGTAAGTTAGCACTGGTTACGATAATAAATACAAACTAATCATTACAAAATAATTAAACATAATTTAGCAACACCCTATAAAAAATTTTAGATTCAAACGGATTAAAAATAAAATATTTTTAACCCGTTGAATTAGTTTAAATTAGTTTGAATTATTTCTATTTGGAGCAAATTATCAATATTAATCCGTTTCAATTCGTTTCAATTATCATAGTTAACCTGTTTTAATTTGTATTTGCTATTTAAATTTAATGCGTTTTAATTTGCATATGCGGGATGATTTTAGTTTGTTTCTATTTGCAAATGCGTAACATATTTTAAATCGTCTCTATTTGTACATGCGAAATATAATTTTAAATTAGCGGCTATTTGCAAATGCGTATTATGTTTTAATTCTTTTCTATTTGCATATGCGGAATATCATTTTCAATTATCAACTATTTGCAAATGCGTATCCGATTTAATTCATTTCTGTTTGCATATGCGGAATTTCATTTTTAATTAGATGCTATTTGCAAATGCATAACATGTTTTAATTCGTTTCTATTCACATGTGCAAAATATCATTTTCAATTAGCATCTATTTGCAAATGCGTATCTGATTTAATTCGTTTTAATTTGCATATGCGGAATATCATTTTTAATTAGCAAATACTTGCAAGTGCCTATCTAATTTAAATAGTTTTAAACCTGTTTAAATCCGTTTTTGCGAATTAAAAAGTAATTTTCAATTAGCATTTATTCAGATTCAAACAGATTAAAAATAAAATATTTTTAATCCGTTTTAACTCGCAAATGAGATTCCAAAAACGGATTTAAACAAATTCAAACAGTTAAATTTTATTTTCAGTCTGTTTTAATCCGAAATTTTTTATAGGGTAGAGCTAGTTTATATTGTGAAGACTTTAGGCAGATTAAGCGCAGAGTATTTAAATCCGGCGGAGACTCTTGTTGTTATCCGAGGAGTAAAATAGCCTTCCCGATGTAAATCGTTTAACAATCATTACAAAAATGTAACGGTCAAGTGCGCATCGATGGTTCCGTACCCATTTTTTATTTGTTTTTAATTTTTTGTGCCTGTATCTCCAAGAGTTCTAGTCGTAGCACAAAAATGCATATGACATTTTTTGTAGAGAATTATCTGAGCTTCTTTTGGATTTAATTTTTCTTTTTATACGATAACTTGTAAGCGAGTTATCAATAAAAAATATGGTTTAAATCTTTTCAGTCCAGTTTGAAAAGTTGAGTACTAAAATCAAAGAACTTTTAACTCAAGAAGGAACATGATGAAATCTACCGTATGCTTTGTTTGAAGCGTGAACCAACTATGGTGAGAGGCTGGTGGGGAGTGACTATTGTTTACACTTAGTACGCGTAAAGAGAGAGAAAGAATGTGTAAACTGACAGTCTAATGTCGTAAAATGCCTGACAGGGGTACAGTGTTGCCGATTGGAAACATATACTTTGGATATTTTATTGTAAATTTTAAGAAACATTAGTTCTGTATGAATTTTATATGAACTAGTAGTTTAATTTTAATAGATTTAAATATATTATATTATTAAACATAATTATAGTATACACAATAAAGTTTTTTACATTTTTAATTTAAGTATAATGATTTGAATTCATAATAAGGTGGAAACTACGTAACATCGCTACTAGGTACCCTGAAAGTCGACTAGCGACATCTACATTTTACACCACAAAGCTGTATCGCGTTTCTGTTAGTAAATAAACAAACAAAAAGATGACACCTTCATAAACATTGGTCTGAATTTACTTCTTGAGGTAAAAGTTCTTTGACTAAAATCAACCAATTTAATTTTCATTGTTTACCAATAAATTGTTATGATTTGGTGTAAAATAACAACATAAACACTGTTTGAAAGCGGGTTTCTCGCTCCCTTTTCGGCTGAAAAAAAAAAGTATATGAAATACGATCTTGTATAAACGTTCGCAAAACCTAACCTCAATGTTTGTTGTTCCCAAAGCGGGAAGGGGATGAAGTATTTATGAAATCTGATATTCGTTTGTTCAGGAGCGGATGTAAGGGTTTATCCAGTACATTCTTATATATTTGACTTTTAAAATAAGTAATAAGCGAGTTATTACCAAAAATATTTTTTCATAATCCTTGTTTAGTTTTCATCCTGTATATAGTAGAAGTCCCTTATGCGCATGACGTACTAGCTGGCTTAAAGCGATATTTTAGTAGTTTTGAATGAGTTAGTAAAACAGCACGATACGGACAATACGTTAAATTCGCCAGGGGCGCGATACTCATGCCACTATCGCTTCCAAAGAACAAAAATAACAATAGTTATTCGTAATGAATCACGCTATGGAAAATACATCCAATAAATAACATTTCGCGTAGAACGAGTGCAAATAGGGCTTACGCCATTTCTCCGAGGAAACATCATCTTGGGCCCAAGTACAAGAAGACCCTTGGAACAATACAAGTAAGTCTCTATTTTGCCTCACGTCCCAAAGGTCCTAACAAAAATTACCCCAGCGGTTAACACAATCTTATTTCTTGTATTTTAAAATATATTTTACGGGAAAGTAATAAATCACAATGTTGTTTATTAATGACTGGCCAAAATGTTTATTTGATATTTTAGGTGTGAATTTTAGTGAAATTGCTTTTCGGTCATCAACATTCGTTGGTACGGGTCAAAATTGACGTTTTGATGGAGGCTTTTTAATGACTCGGGCTATAACTCACTGGTTTATAAACATTTTATATTAAACTGAGATGTTTATAATTACGTAGATCCATTTATTTGAATGTTGTTTACAAAAAAAATACAGGGTTCTGTCTAGGGGTTCTTAGGCACTAGGGGAAGTCTAAATATTTTTATTATTATTAGTATCAGCAGTTAAATATGGAACACCTATTTTTTTTGGTTGCTGTAACCAGAAAAAAGTAGGTGTTCTGGATGATCCAACTAGTCTAGCTGAACTAGATTTTTTTTACTACCAAATGAACAAATAAAATTCTATGTATTAATGTGTGTTTTTATTAATTTGTCAGTTGTCAATGGTAACTAGCCACTAAATGACACAAATGTCATAAATTTTTAATAATTAGGTATATATATATCTCTCGTAATAAGTCAAAAAATAAAATCTTTTTTTCTTTTGAACCAAAATTAAACAGTGAAAAAAATTATTATTAATAATTTTTAACTTTATAAACACTGATTCTTTATAGACCCAAAAAAAAAACGTCCGATTGTTCTTTGGTGAACAACCTGGTATATATAACTATTAGATATTTACAAAGAAAGTTTAATTTTGTGTACTTAAAAGATTCCAATTTCCTACCCTTTGAACCGTTTTGTGACTTTTGTCGACCCTTTTAAAGTGTCAAATGAAGTGTTCAAATTACCACTAATTTTGCCAACAAAATGTCAAACCAACCAGGAATAACTCGACTTTGTTATGCATTCAGGAACCATATAATATCCACGCTAAAAAAAACGGGTATGGCTGCATAAACCAGACTTGAGCGGATAGAGTTGATCTGATTTTGTCCGGTTTATGTAACATTTATACTCGTCCATATCCGTCTTTTCAGCAGGGTAATAAATGCATGTACTGTATACAGTACGGTACTGTACAATTTGTACAGGTCGAATTATATTCAGAAACATTTTTTAAGAGATATAGTCCTAAGAGAAAACATACAGTTAGTATCGGACTGGACAGGTGAGATAGTGGGAAAAATCTCACGCCCCCCCCACTTTTAAAGCCGCCCCGCCTTGCCGCCCCCCCTCCGGGTGATGTTTTTTTGGGTGAGGACTTTTAAGAAATCTCGCTAGCCTTGGGCTGCCCAGTCCGCACTGCATACAGTATCCCAGACAGCACCAAGATGACTTAAAGAGATCTTAAAAATGTCGTAGCTCGTTATTCAAAACGTCTTAAGAACGTCGGTTTTCGCCGTATATGCATCTTAAAGACGTTTTAACGACGTCGTATGTTACAAAAGGTAACGTCTTTAAGACATCTTTTTTAAAACGGCTTACTGACGCCTTGTACAGGCGACTTTACAACATAATACCCCCTCCCATTTACGTTGCTAGGTACGGTCGTATTGATATAAAAAGCGTAATAAGAATTAGAATAAGAGGTAATTTATTTGTCAAAAAAAAATCTTACAAAAAATGTGGTTTTTTTAATTTTTTTGAATTTTTTTAATCAGTTTTTTTTGAAAATTTCTTTTTTGATTTTTTTATTTTTTTTCGTTATTCGTAAAAAGAAAATTTAAAAAAATGAAAATATTTATTTTTTTATTTTTTTGTTTTTCAAAAAAAAGATCTTTAAAAAAATGGTAATTTTATTTAATAGTTGATTGTGGTTAATTTATTTTTAGCGATGAGTATTGAAGCTAAGATGTCTTGTTCGGATACCTAAAAGACATCTTATAGACATCATAATCAGATATCTTTTAAACATCCCTAAAAAGAAGTTCATAAGATATCCTTTTTATGTCTTTAGGCGTCCAGACATAATTAAGATCTAAAGAAGACGTCTTTAAGATATCATGTGCTGTCTGGGATAGTTTTTATCAGCACATCTGGATTTCAAGATATACCTCATAAAATCTTATGAAAGTCCAAATGAGATACTGAAGTATAATGAAAATAATTTTCATCAGAAATTTTTCTATATGGTTTCTCTCCTTGTTGCATAACGGAGTACAATTCCAAATCGTCCGACTATTATAATTTCCGACTTATTGTACCATTTTAAAATCAACAATTTTTTAATGCTGTCTAGAATGTCATCAGTCAACATTATATTTTTGACGCCCTCGCACAACGAAGTTGAAATGCTTTTAAATATCACTGGCCAGTTATTTTAGTCTAAGAGCTGAAAATTTTCAGCGTGTTACTTCCTCCCGGCTGAATTTTACATATCGTTGTGTTACTTCCTCAAACTCGTATCACCAAAAAACGAAGTTTTGGTACATGATACTTAAAAATTGTGGTGACATACAAACACCAATTAATTATAAGTTGGTCTGTATTGGAATAATTGGTTAATGTACTTTTTAAAGACTGTTTTTACCCCTTGGCCCCAGAATTATTGTGTGTAACTATACTATGAAAATAGCTTCATGCGAATATAATAAATGTTATGTTTATGAGTCAGTAAATTAAAATTAGGCATATTTTAAGATAGTTTTAGAGGTATAGTGAACATTTTCTCGCAAGCAAGTCACGTTACTATCGTGTGCTCTCTCCCACTCTATGATTATGAACGGCAAAGTAGGAGGGACATATGGTGACGTGATTTGCTTGGGAGGAAATGTTCACTTTAGCTCTTTTTAGCACCTTTTTTGGGCTTCTAAAACTGAAAGGAACAAGAACCAGGTCCTGGCGGCTCGAAAATCAAAATGTTCTTTAAGACATGTCGACTTTTCGAAATTTTTTATGAAACGAGTTTTCGAAAAGTAAAAGTCGATAGAAAATAACTTCAAATGTTCGTCAGCTATGAGCATAGTTAAATTATAAACTAATGACTTGGCCAAATAATGACATAATAAAAAAGTGGATATTCGATAAGAAAAAGGGACACAGTAAGTAAAAGAAAAATATAAGTAATAAAGATAACACTCGGTGCCTGCTGCTTGGGGTTGCATCTCGCAGGGGTCCAGATTAACCAAAGCACTTAACGCTAAGAGCTTAGGGGCGCATTTTCCTTTTGCTTTACAACAAAATATTCGAAGATATAGTGGGTCCCGACCTTACCAAACATAAACGAGTATCCTCCACCAATATATCTAAAATTTTATTTTTAGTATCCATAATTGTCGTTTTTTCGATTCTATTTTTAAGCAATTCACGAATCGCAGGCATAGTTCGTCGTATCAGAACAACAAGGTTTCAACTAACATTTTTTCAGGTTTTCACTTTTTTGAATTTTTAAATAGAGCTTTTTACTACATTTTTGTCTGTACCTAAAAAAAACAATTCCGCTGTTGTCATTTTTTTTTTTGATTTTTCCTAAAGTTACTGGATCCTCTGTGAAACAAAATTTGGATAAATTCATCCTAACTCTGAGCAAGAATTTAGACTCTGAGGACTTTGTCTTGTTGACATATCTAAAACTTCTAAATTAAATAACGGAAACTAAAACTTTCAGTCAAAATTAAGATCGATTTCGAAAATAACTTCGCATAAATTTCAAAAACGGATGTTGTTAAGATCACAAAAAAAAATGAAAGTGAAAGCTATGAAAATAAAAAGCAGGCCTTGAAGGTGCTTCATGTTCCATAGTATGCTCTTAGCAATATACAAGTTCAACGGCGAGCATATTTAAAAGTTCATAAAAATTTTACGAGATGACGACACTACTGGTTATTCGGCGCAATTCTACATATGGCTGGAATCCAAAAAAAAAAGAAAAAAAGTGAAACGGGTACCTTTTCTAGACGGGTGGAAAAATGAGAAAGTTTCTAAAATAAGATATCAAATTGACTTCACTTTTCCTGTATTTTTGGACCATATCCTTTTGTTTTTTTCTTTTGTAGCTTTAGCTGTATCGGATTGTTTTTCTGGCCGCACCAATATCAGAAATTTATTAAAAAAAAAATAATTGAAATTAATTTTACCCATGATTTAAATTTTACTAAAATGCCTATATCTCGGAAACTAATACTGCCCTACAACGCTAGAAAGCAGTAAGGGAACGTTCAAGCATTACGTAACGCAAATTTTGATAATTTTAGACCCCCCCCTGTAACGCTATTTTCCTATACCATTAACATTGGCGTAACACTCCAAAATGACCCCCCCCCTAGGAGCGTTACGTAATACTTGAACGTTCCCTAACACCATTTGTCGCATAGCAGCCTTTTCAAAATATTACATCAAAGTTGACGTTACGTTTTTGTAGGGAATTAACATTATTTTTATTTATGCAAAAAAATACCTGCTAAAATAATAAGTGAGATATCGCTAAAAATTATAGTTTTTGTGCGTTTTGCGTGGGATACGCTAGGTTAACATTGTTAACCATATTTGATGTGATGCAAACAGCAAGGTCCTGAAACGTTTGGTGAAAGAATTTTTCAAATCAGACATTCCATTCAAAAGTTATAAGGTTTACATACAGACCGACAGAGATAGGCAGACAGACATTTTTTTAACACCCACTTTTTTCACATTTTCTCGAAGTTTTATGAAATTCTTAAGCCGAAAATGCAAAAAAAATGATTTTTCGGTCGACTTTAACAACGGGTGTTTCCACCCGGAAATACGAAATTTTGACACACTAGGTGGGTTTCTTGGTGCAAGGTCATATATACATTTCGTGTGTGTGTGAAGGAAGTTTGGAAGGTCAGAAAGGGTCAATTTAAAAAAAAGTTACTAAACTACCACATTTTGTATAAAAAAAAGATATCAAATTGGCGGGAGAATAGTATATTACGCACCGAGTACGCGAACCTAGTTTTTAGCGCACGAGATGTGCACTGAAGTGGTTTGCTTCGAGGTGCGTATACTATTTTTCCTACAACCCAACACTTAAACATAAAAAAAACGCAAAAATTATTAAAATTAGTTTGTCAATTTGACATTATTTGACGTTTACTAATTTTCCTAAAAGCAGATATGTAAAATCAGCTGATTTTCACTTCCAAACGTTGTCATAGGAAACGGGTGGGCACTAACTACTAAAGGTCGATTCACGCATAATTATCACTAACTAAACTAAGCCATACTGGCCTTTTGATTGGTCAAAAAGAAAGATGGCTTCTCACCTGGCCAATCAAAAGGCCAGAATGGCTTAGTTAGTGATAATTATGCCTGAATCGACCTTAACTGGGTCGTAGGAAATAGTTATTTATGGTACTAGTGGGTAAAGTAAGATATTGCCCATGAAAAAATTAACAAGTCCAAACGAGGCGTCAGCCAAGCAGGTTAATTTTCGAGACGGCAATATAGGTTTACCCATGAGTGCCATACAAGGTTTTATCCAATAAATAGCTTAGGAATTCATATTTTTATTCAAATTTTAATGACATTTACAAGAAAATAATTTGACAAGTGACAGTTGAGTGGGTAAAATAAATAATTATCCACTCAATAAAGTAAAAGCCACGCGGGGGTTATTATTGAGTTTATCTATTTAAAATAAAGCTGGTAATTGTCTTATTATCTGTATGTATTGGATGAAAATAATTACCATTACCTATTTGCTCCCCGAAGCGCCCTTGACATGACTTTTCCACCTGTTTGGCGACGAAGAGTATAAAAAACACTAGATTCAATTAGGCTAAGAGCTCACATCCTTGCATCTATTCGGGATTAAAAGTGTGAGTGTGTTTACACTTGAAACGCATGTGCGACGTAAATTCAAGTGGCGCTAGCCGTAAATAACACTTACCGCTGACTATAGTTTGACTGGAGACGCCGAACAATTTCGTTCCCATGATGCAGTGGCGCACCCAGGATTTTTTCGGGGGGAGGGGCTGAGCCAGGTACGGCGACAGTATTTTTTATATGATGGCAAGCCCGCCAGCCCCCTTCCCTGGGTGCGCCTATGCCATGACATACAAGGTATCCAATCAATAAAAAAAATCGGTCCTGTCTACCCGACTACAGCAACGCGGAAGAAGGGTTATGGTTTTAACGTGTTTATATGTAATACATTGAATAGCCGTCGCAATACGAACTGGCACCTGCGAGCTGAGGCAAAGGGAAGAGAAGAGGTAAAATATAGCATGTAAAGTATAGGCGATCTTGAATTTTTCACATTACACAGTAAATAAATGTACACAGTATGTATGTATGTATGCTTGCATGTTTTTTGTTTCCCTCTAGAGCCCAAACTACGGGGCCGATTTTAACGATCAGGGTTATAAAGTTTACATTGACATTAAGAAATAACGGTATTTACCCTTTACAACGTTAAATCATATACGCGACAATAAAAATAAAACAATTTTTTCTATATTCTTTATTACTTAAAAAAGATACACAAAAAAAATTATTAAGTTAAATCACATTTAGTCAGATTATCTTTGTAAGACATAATCACAAAACAATAAAGCTACTAATAGGGAAGTACAGTCCTAAACATTTAACCAAAACTAAAAGAAAAAACTCAATAGCTGAAGATTTTACCCCAAGAACCAAAAAAAATCTAATTTTATCATTGCTTTTATTAGATTTTGGTTAAAAACAATGAACTACCCCATTGTTAAAGATAAATAAACTACCTTATTGTTAAAGGTAAAGAAAGCTGTGTAAAATAAATATCAGTACGTATTAATAAATTATACTTATAAATAATTTTAGTGTGGTTTAGCCTAAAAAGCAACAAAAGTTAAAAAAAAAATAATAATTAAAAAATAAACATTATCAAAAAAAAAATCAACGAAAAATAAATTTGTACTAAATTTGGATCTATATTTTTTTGTTGGAGTTAAAGTTTTAAAGCTAATATTAAAAATATATATATTTAACTAGTGGAATATAACATTGCAGGGCCAGTTTTTCATTTCACAGTGTTGGTTATCTTTAACTAAAAATTGAAAAACTGACTCTGAGAGCAATTATTAAAAACAAAATATATCCTGCAAGGATTTATTTTGCGGATTTACATTTATGGTGCGTTAGGTCTTATTATATAATGTTATTATACTTTTTTTAAAGTTGTTTCGGTAGTAGTTTTACTATACGATGTTTGCGTCCCACTTCTGAGTTTCGAAATTCCTCCAGCATCTTAAAAAAATATTTTTATTTTAGCAAATTATATATTTATTTTAAGTTAAAAGTTAGGACCTTAGATGAATTTATTTCTGCGTAACTTTTTTGTAGGTTTATAGAATATGACTAGAATACGTCTCGTTATACGCGTGGAAAATGAATTTAAAGGTAAAATTTCACGTTTTAAGGACCAAAAATTAAACATTAAGATTTTAATGGTGCAGGGTGATTAGGGGAAACTGTTGTATCTTGAATCACAATTTACTTTTTGGAAAGAGTCTCTCCTGATAACACCATTATTCCTACACACTATTTATTTTTTGAGAATTTAAAGTTACAGGAAAAAAAATACATTTTTTATATTTTATTGTAATGTGATTAATGGTACAAGACCATAATGTACCATTCATCACATCCTAGTGTACCTTGGATCATCAACGTTATGTACCTACAAGGAAGATAATATGTATTAAACAAAACTAATATACAGAAATTTGTATTTTATTGTTTTATCACAAAAAAAAAGAGATTTCAATATTGTGTTAAAGTATACCCTAATTTTTAATTGTATACATGTTTACATGAAGTTACAATATAAAATTTATAACTTAAAATTAATAGGCAATAGAAAAATTAGGTATGTGCATTTTTTAAAAACTTTTTATTAATGTCAGGATCGTCCCACATGGAAACGCCCTGCCATGGCCCTTTCGACTGACGTCTACTCGTGACGTAGGTATGTAAATTAAATTTTACTCAAAATTAGTTAACTAAATAATTTAACTTTAAAGCTAGAAAAGTCTACCAATAATCATTGATCAGTGGTACAGGACGTTGTTTTGATCCAAGGTACATGATGGTGCGTTTTTCCAAAAGGAACCTCAACATTCTCGGTTATGTTTAAAACTGAAATATGGCATAACAAATTACTCACCAATAAACAGTGTTTCAGATAGAATGTGATTTAAAACACAAAACACAATCGTCAACTTGTAAAAAAATAAAGAGTAAAACGAAAAGTTGTTACTTTTTGAGCTAAAAATTTTTATTTCTATTTTACTCCAAACAGCACATGGACAACCACTCTCCCGCTTGCTTGCACTCTCCTGAGTAATATTGTCTTAGTACCGTTTTGTCACGTAGAGTGCAGCATCTGTCAAGAAACTAAAGGGCGATCCAAGGTTCACTATGATCAATGTACAACAGTCTCCCTTACACATTAAAAACTAATAGAAAAAAGTTATACTTCAAAAATCGCTTTTTAAAAATGGTCCATTAGGATCGAGGTACACGTATAGAAATTCCCTAAAAGGAATACATCTACATAATTAGGGAGGGGGTACTTTCTGAAATTTGATTAATTTAACACTTACCTCGTAGGATAATTCTTGTTTCAAAATGGACGTGGTGTTCGAATTTCCAACACAGCAGGCTAGCAGAGTAGGATAGAGCACTTTGGAGAGGGCATCCACTGAGAAATATGGAAACGGTAACGAACATAACTGTTGGAGGACGGACGGAGGTTGACCACTGACTAAGAGCATCTACAAAGAAAGAAATTTACTTTTTTTCACCACCAGCCTAAAATCACATCTTTATTACTGTTCTTTTCATTGGTAGAAATATTATTTCTCTACCTATGACGTCAGAGGTTCTAAAAATAATGAAATGGCACCATGGTTAATAATGAATTTTTATTCAGCTGTTTTGGCATCGAACGTTTTACTTAATTATTAATTCACATTGCTATTTACAAGTGTCTTTAGGCACCAAATTTATTTATTGCATGATAAATTAAAAAATATTAACTAAATTAGTACCTATAAAACATGTTTTACAAAAAACACTTCGAAAGGTGAAAATCATTGGTCCATCATATTCAACCATAGATTATACAACCCATATATTACCGTACGGATCATAGATTACTAGAGGTACAACCCCCATATATTGATTTTTGAGGCAATAGATTCTCCCTCACAGTTTTCGCCTGTCCCCTTATTTTTGGGGGAGTACCAGAATCATCACTTTGCATTTCACTTTTTATTTTTATATATTTTATTACACTTAACACGGAAACACTTTCTAACTTAATAATTTTAGCAGATCACCAGAAAATTTCTGCCAGAATATTTTAAATTTATAAGCTTTTTCATTAAATTTTAGTAAAATAAATAAATAAATAAATAGCTAATTAGTAGTGAAAAAAATACTATATTTCCCACGTGAGTGAAGAAAATGTTAAACTTCTCTCTCTTATATCGATTTTTTTGCTTCGAACGTCGGTGAGAAGGAAAATAACATGACATTCACGTGAAAGCCACGTTAACAAGTGACATGCGATATATTCACAGCGTTGCTAAATATTTGTTATTAAATAAAATGGTTGTCACGTCTCACGTGTTACGTTGCAAATGTGATGTTAAATACATGTTATTTTTCAATATTATGTGATGTTATGATTTAGTTTAAAAATACACCCAAAAGTGATGTTAATTTCTTGTAATATAACATCCCTTGCTACCTGGGTTATAACTTTTGAACAGAATGCCCAATTTAAATAATTTTTTAACTATGATAAAACATTCAGGAGCTTCGTAGATTTTGATGGAAAATTGATATTATTGATCGTAGGATAAAAATTCTTGCATTTTTTTTGTCGTAGGGCTATTAGTTTTTAAAATATAGTAATTTAACCCTTTTCCGAAGAGATTGATACTCAAATCGAGAGCGTGCTGGAAATTTGGGAAACGTATATTTACGCATGGACGAAAGATGTGTGATTCAGCGATTACAGGTGTTCATGAAAATGCATTTAGTCTGGCCAAATTGCAATAAAAGACGAAAAATTGAGTGGACTTTTCTTCGAAGTAAAAATCAGTAAGCGCTTTCGTACTCGTATGTTAAAACGAACCCCGTCGCGAAGGGGTTAAAAAAATTTTCTCCCGTCTAGAAAGGGTAGATACCCGTTTCAGCTTGTTCTTGTTTATAGTTTTGCAACTATTTTTCCCAGCCACATTTCTATTTTGTATAAAAGTTTTGTAATAAAAGCCAGATATCAGATATCGCATTATGTGACGCCTGTTCAATTTCCGGGCACATTACCGTCGTTTTCACGCCTAATTGACAGGTAGTCGGTACGTCAATTGTTTTCGCCGCCGTGGTAACTCGATCGTGTCCATTAGGCAACTTTCTTGTCACGTGCGGGACGCGCCGCGACGGCGTGAGACCGGAAACGAAATCAAAAAGCCAGGGGACAACAGGTAATGAATTTAATTGCGGTTACACGCTATGTCACACCGCGACTTTCCGACAATAATAAAAATTTTATTCGATTTTATCTAAAGCGACACTTTTTGTAAAATAAATCTGTGGGACAAGTTGACTTTTGGCACGTCATTTTTTTTTTGTCAAAAATATGTACAATATTTAAAGTTTTACTTCTTCCATCTTTTATTTTAACATTTGTTTTAAAAGTTACATACCTGGTTATCATTATTTTCAACAGCGAAGTACCCTGTGACAGTTATCACCTGGTGCAGTAACTCCTGATGGGCTTCGGTACCACAAATTTTGTCCTTATTTCCCGAACCGGGGCTTTTCGGAACCGTGGGTGAGGCACAGCACCAAATCAGGTGACTTGCGATGTGCCTAAACTGAAGAGATATTCCTTCAGCGCCCAACACCTCCTGAAACAAAAAAGAACAAATTTTAAAATCAAAAACTAAAAAAAACTTCAGACATTGCAATACAATATATCTGTCTTATTATAGTTGTTGAAAAGGAAAACACAACGACACTTTTCCCGGACTATTAGCAAAATGGTTAAATTTACCTAAAAAATGTCGAACTTTTGGATGTATAAAAACTTTTGGATAATTTGGGTCAAAATTAATTTAATAGCTATATTTTGTTGAAAAAAAAAATACTTTTCGCGGACCATTGGTTGGAAAAAAAGGTCAAAAAAATGGCGAACTACTGAACCGCAGTGCCAAGCATTGGAGGTGCCATATTGAATTTGAATCCCGGATTTGGAAATGCGGACGTTCAAGCGCTCAACTGGGGACCCGCCGAGCGAACCGAACCCAAGGTTCGGGCATCGTCGAGAGACCAATTGACCAACTGAAGCGACCAGGACGGCTCTGTTCTGAGCAGATCAGCCCTACAATGAAATGAAAGCGATCAATGTTCAGCTGTGCCATCGCGGTGTGACACACACCTCCGTAGAATTGTCTCGAACAACTCGTATTTGTACGTAGCGGAGGTGCGCAAGTATCGGTGAGATGCAACGAGTTACTAAGCTGTATGCGGCTTGCCTACTTTCAATTATAAAGCGACTGATGCGTCCGATAAAATTTAAATGGTCGAAGGTAAAAATAGAAAATCAATTATATTTATTTAAAAATAATAAGCCGTGAAGATAGTTATACAATTAAAAAAAAGAATCTAGACGGGTGGAAAAATCAGGTAGTTTATAAAATAAAAGCAAATTGACTTCACTTTTCCTGTATTTTTGGACCATTTCCTTTTGTTTTTGTTTGTTGTTTTTGGAATACATTTACCGACAGACAGACATTTTTTTAACACATACAGCCTGTTCCAGAACTCGCGTACCGAAATTTAAGAGGTGATTCTACATCCAAAAATATGAAACAAAGTTTCTATAAAGTTTGGTCCGGAAATGAGCCCTAAGGGAGCTACGGCCCTTCGAAGATAACGTATTGAATGGGGAACAAAAAAAAGCACCAATAAAATTTTAATGCTGCAGGGTGATTCTTCATTTAAAACTGAGCAAATAAGTATTATACACCAAAACACCTAAATTTAATATTACAGGAGTAATAGCCTTTTAAAAAGTAACGTTTTTGGTGGCACAAAATGTTACTTCCTCTTAATTGCATTTTTTTTTGATAACGGTTGCTCCTACAGTGTTACACTATATGATATTTTATATGTATTTTTACTCTAGAAATCTATATTTTTTACAACTCCAAAAAACATACACATAGAAAAGTTTGGGGCAAAAATGTTTTAAGCCTCATATATTTTGTCCGTCTGGGCACGCCTCTGGATAAATTAAAAAAATAAATTAACATAAACTTATTGCCCTTATTAATACTAGTATACATGCAAAAGCTCGCCGCTCTAGCTTAAACGGTACCCGAGTTATTAATTAAAAATCTTATTTTTATTACAATTTTAAAGGGCCCTAGATCCCTTAGGGCTCATTTCCGGACCAACCTTTATAGGAACTTTTTTTATATTTTTGGATCTAGAATCACCTCTTAAATTTTGGCATGCCAGTTATGGATCACCCTGTATGTTTTCACATTTTCTCGACGTTTCATGACTCATGATGACATTCTTAAGCCGAAAATGCAAAAAAAACTTGTTCTACGACTGCTTTAGAATGTAAGCAAATACACACACTTTTCAAGCACAGAATGGATCCATTCTAGCTCTAGATACGGTATGAATATTCCGTATCAAGTGTTAGAATGAGCACATGTAGTGCCAACTCTTGTTTATAAAAGTAAAGAAAACTGTAGCAAATTTAGCAAAAATATATAATATATAATATATATTTTACCATGAAATATTGAATAATTTAATACAATTTAAAGTTTTGCGTTAAAATTACATAAAGTTTATTAGTTTTTCTTAATATTTGACCAGTTTTTTATTAATTTAGTTCAAAAAATTAAAACTGCATTAATTGCTTTATTTAAATATATGTGTTTTGTTGTATTTACAATGTCGAGTCACAAAAAAACATTGTTTTTAACCTTGTCCGCAGTTTAAAGCCATACAGTCATATTTGCAGTCGAAGAAAAAGTATCGTCTACAACACGTATGGAATAGTCATTCCGCGCTCGCGGGACCGTTATACTCGCCTGCCGGCTCGTATGACAAACTTTCCGCTCGCGCGAAATATTGTCTATTCCATACTAGTTATAGAATTTTTTGATTTTTGATTTTCGGGTGTTTCCACCCGTAATAAAAATTTAATTTAATAAAGTAAAAACGTACTGTATAGATCTGTTACAGTAAACAGGGAAGATATTTACAAAAATATGTTTGCATTTTGCTTAGATAATCGAATTTGCGGCAGACTAACCACCAAAGTGATTAATATTAATACGTTTCCCGGTAAAATTTGAATTGTTCTCCAAGCTGAACCCAAAACAAACAGAACAGAGCCAATTTACAAACACAAACAGAATACCACACACAAACAAACACACAAGAACACATAAGGGGCACAGATAATAAAACGGAGTTATGTTTGAAGTGGAATACCCGAGAGACGGCCCTGAACGGGGCACAGAGGTCGTTTTTAATTAATTTAACAAGAAATAAATCGTTAGCATTTTAATTTTTATTACAAAAACTCGCGAAAATTTTGGTGAATAGAATATATAGTATATTATAACATTATTATAAAATTATTTTGCGACTTAAGGCTTGAGTAAATTAAGGGTTTTTATTCAGTTTTTTCGGGTATGTAATCCTAACTTTATTTGAACGACCTACAAAATATCAAATAGTATATATTTTGATGTGTTTGTGAAAAATGTTTTATTGGAAAACTCGGAAAATTGTGGAAACCATGGTCCTTGGCACGAAATTTCTACTTTTTCCGGCCGGAAAACTCAATTTTCGGAACATTGAAAATTCATTTTTTAGGAAAATCATCGCCATTTCCGTATTTTTTTTTTGCCGAACTCCTTCGTTTACGAACTAGCTATTGTAGTTAGAAACAAAACCTAAAAATTTTAGATCGATCGGTAAATTGGTTTTCGAGAAATCGTGGCCACCGCAAAAGATTTGATATTTGGTATTTTGTAGGTCGCTCGAATAAAGTTATGATTACATACCTGAAAAAAAGGAAACGAAGGGCTGATCGCGTCTGAAATTTGTACAAAAGAGTTCCTTTTTGCAAAGAGTTCCTCTAAGTTCCTTCGGAGTTCCTCCAGAGTTCTTCAGAGTTCCTCGGAGTTCCTCCAGAGTTCTTCAGAGTTCCTCTGGCTTGCCCAAAGGATTTCCTCGCGGTCAGCCCCTCGAAAAATAATAAAAACCCTTAATTTTCCCGAGCGAGTAGGTATATAACCCCTTAAGTAAATGTAATATTTTTTTTATTTTTTCGGTTTTTGGAAGCTTTGTTCTCGGTAGAACGTAGATAAAATAGTACAGAAAACATCTTGTTTATAAAAAGGTGTTGGATAAAAATAATTATGTCGCATTCTACCCAACTTTTTATATTTCCAATCAATAAATCAAGAAATTTTCGATAAAATTTTGAAAAGCGTTTTTTTGTTGCTTTAGTTGAACGAAAATGACCTCTGTGCGGCATAATAGAGGAAGGAAGCGCAGGCATATCTGCCGAAGTCGATTTTCAATCGAGTTATGATTTGATTAATACGCAGAATGGACTTTTGGAAGCAAACAAAGGGATAATTATATCTGATAGAATTTGATTGATTTAGGCGATATACAGTGTGTTTAAACCACATTTATTACCCACATTTTTTTGCCTTGGAGATCATAAAAATAGGTAATAATTACTCAGAAATATTTACAAATTTTTATTAAAAAATAACATAAAAAAAGATTTTAGCTTCCACCTGGTCTCGAACCCACTATCCTACAGCAGTATCATTATTGGACTGTCGTGGGTTCAAATCTCTTCGGTAACCAACTTTCATTTATTTTTTTTTAATTTTTAAAATGTTATTATTTTTTTATTCGAATTTATCTTTAAAATCTTTAATTTTTTTTTCGTAATAATTTTTAGTATTTTTTTTACCTGGAATTTATTGAGGTCCAACTCAGCAACTCTCCTAAGTAGCATGAACGTTGCAGTGGCCAAACTGAGGCACGGATCGGGAATACTTGGTGGAGATTGGCCCTCCACTCTGGGAGTGGCGTCTGGAGGTAGGAGGGAACCATATAACATAGATACACAGCCTAACAATTCTGTACCATGTAATGTACTGACCTGAAAACGAAAAAAAAAAGACTAGTAAGAGGTGGTCAAATTACATTTTTGACTTTAAATAACTCGCCTTCCAGAGCATCAAATTTGAAGTGCGAGGCACCGTTTTATAAAAAATTGTCTTTTAAAAAGACATTTGTCTTACTTTATTACTATTATTTTTTGGTCTATAATAGATTTCACAAAATTGACTTCAGGTATCCATTCTTTTTGTACCGGGCGTGACATTTTGATACTTGAAATACAAATATCTCTATCTAAAACTATATTTAAAATTCTTTTTGATGTGTATATTACTTGCAATAGGAACTACTTTCCTCATGTCAAGTGTTATTGTAAAGCTGAATATAGTTTTCTTGCTCTGGCAAACTTTAATGAGTGTGAAAGACAAGAAAAACACCCATAATTCGACACTTTCTCACATTTCTCTAAAATTTTGTTAATTGTATAAGATTAAAAAAATTTATACACATTGTATAGACACGATTTCGACACCTGATGTACTTGGTTACCTTAAACTTTATTTTATTATTTGGAATTATAATAATTTGTTTGTATCTGGCGTGACGTATCAGGCGTGACTCAATTGTGCGAGTCTGTATTTTAATAAAAAAAAACTTATGTTAAAATCATTTTTTTTATTCATAATCCCTAATGAAAGAATTTGTAATACAAAAATTATTTTTTAATAACTTGTTTTTAAAATTTACACGAAAAAACACGGTGTTTCTCTGTAAGGCCCAAAAACGGCTTTTGGATTCAGATTCCTGCATGTCTTGGTGTTCTAAATCTACTGAACCAAAATCCCAGCTTCTCGTTTTCCAAAGTTATTCTCATATTAAAAAACATAGAAAATACAACAAAGTAATAAAACCCATTAAAAAACCTATTAAATACAAAAAAAAATCTAAAAAATATTCTAGGGCCTTTTTTTTTGGATTCGGTACCGGTTGCAAAAGAATTGCTGTACAGTCTTTTTTGTTTCTGTTGTATAAATCTTACAAATATATGAGAGAAAATTGTTTGCTTACCAAGTGCGTGGGGTCGGCGTCTTCTGGACAGTGGTCAGCCAGGACGGCGAGGAACTCCAGGGCGGCCAACAAAAAGGCGCAAGCTGGGACGATGTCGTGCACCGGACCGCGAACGGCCAGGCAGCAATTGGCCAGTTGTTCAACCACTCCGACGCATACAGAAAAACTGAAACAAATAAAAAACTATTATTTTCTTTATTTTTTTTTTTGGAAAAAAAACATTCATTTTTTCCAAAGTTTAAAGTCTTTAGCTCAAAGCGTTCTCGAGTTATTGTGGTACAAATTTAACCGGGCAGACCGATTTTTTTTTGTGGAAGTTTCTTGGCCTATAAGGGAAATAAAATATATAAGAAAATAAACATTTTTACATGAGCAAGAAAAAAACTTTTCTCACTACCAACTAGGTAAGTTGAAATTTCTTAATCAAAAAGTAGACAGTAATGGAAAGTAATATATTGAGCAAACTTGGTGATAGATCAAATCACAAACAAAACCGTAACTAAAGACAGAAAAAACGATTTACCGCGCAAGGACACTAAGTGTGCATGTAGACACAAGACTACTATTTCTAATTTTATAGTGATTCCATAAAAAAAATAATTTATTGAATTGTCACACATATAAATGTCAGTGAGAAAAACGTAATGCGCTACTCGTAGGTAAGTTTTTTTTTGGCTTCGGTTGTGTTTATGGACCTCACACAGAAAAATTCACTTACCTCTACTAAAGTTTATTTTTTTAAGGTATAGTTATTTTAAATTTGCCGCTAAATACTCCACAAAGTCCGATTTACACTGAAGCAAGTGGCTTGTTTTGAATGTCAACATAACCAAAATTTATAATTTTTGTTTACTTACTTTGTTTTTATGATGTTTTGATGTAAAAAAAGAGAATTGATAGAGCTGTTGCTAAAAACACTTTTGTATTCCTGTAGAAACAAAATTTGCTTATAAAATCGCTTTTATTCCAGTAATATAGAGGAATAAACCATTGTTTTGTTGTCGTTAATGGCACGTCAACGTTTTACGGTTGTGTAAATTGGGCCTAGTCATTTCGCTTACGACGCATGCGTATCTTACGTTGCTATGGTAGTTTCCAAGCGGGAAGGTTTAAAATAACTATACCTTAAAAAAATAAACTTTAGGAGCGCAAATAACTATTCCTCATGAGTAGGTAATGTACACTATTTTTCCTACGAAAGTGGAACGCACAGTTTCGAAGGTAAAGGTCGATTCAGGCATAATTATCACTAACTTCACTAAACTGAATCAAGAAATCAAGAAATTAAGAAAATTAAGAATTTTTTATAGAATTTGAGGTTGTTTCTTAATTTTCTTAATTTATTAATTTCTTAATTCAGTTTAGTGAAGTTAGTGATAATTATGCCTGAATCGACCTTAAAAAGCCTAGCATATTTTCTTTTCTGTGTATATTTAATATAATATGTGTGTTTTGCGATATTTGACACCCCGTATGTCCCGAATCGTCTGTTTACATTATCGAATTCTAATAGTAGTGTATAGTTTCCTAGCAAACTGTCGATTGTAATAATAACAATGACTTTGTCATATCGTCAAGTATATGTCCCTTTTCCTTTCCACGCATTGTGTCGCATAGTCCCTTTTTATTATTTTTTAATCAACCAAAGTCACCCCAGCGTCGGATTAATTTATTCCGTTTGTTTTATTTCGGACCACCGATCGGAAACAATTTGACGGCCTCGTGTTACAACATTTTATTTGTCCGATTTTGATATTTTCTTCGAGGGGACTTGATTTGTTTGTTAATCTTTACAAATATGTAATCTTTAGTAATTATTCCTTAACATATATTTCGACTTTTAAAATAGTTGAAATATCGTTTTCAAATTTGGAACTAAATAAGACATTCAAAAATCAATTTTGTTTATTATTATTATTATTATAAATGAAAATAATGTTTAGTGTCTTATAAACGGCAAACTATTAAAATCTATAAAGAAATTGCACTGCTCTACTACAGAATTTTTACAATCAATGAGAAAATCCCTACCAAAATGTCATAAAGCTGCTATTAGTAGGGATTTTCTCATTGATTGTCAAAATTCTGTGGTAGAGTAGTGCAATTTTTTTATAGATTTTAATAGTTTGCCGTCTATAAGGCACTAAACTTTATTTTCATTTATAATTTGATTTGCCGTGTCGGTACTAGGCGATGGCTTTGAGACAAAAAAAAATTGTCCGCCTGTGAATCTAGATATAGATAATTCTTATCAGATTACAGGCCTGCCAACATCTAATGTGTAGTACTTTTGTGCAAACATTAGATGGCGCCACCAATTTGTACGCTCTCGATACAGTTATACTTAGTTTTGATAAGTATTTTAAATTTTCAACAGTCGGTGCGAAAGCCACAATACCAATATATGCTCACTGATGATCGCAAAAAGGCGTGAAATAGCAGCTATATGACATTTTGGTAGGAATTTTCTCATTGATTGTGAAAATTCTGTAGTAGAGCAGTGCAATTTCTTTATATTATTATTATATGCAACAGTAGGCGGCATAGCCGATGAGACTGTGTTCTATGAATAAATTAACACATAAATAGTTATAATCCCAAAATTTCTTGATACTTTTTCAGACAGCACCGTCAAAATAATTTTGAGCGGTTTGGGCTTTAAATTAGTTTTAAACCACATCCTAATACCTGAATTAATTCTTTATTTAAGTAGTAGAAGTTTAGTTAATTGATAAATAAATAAATAAATGATAGTTTACAATAATTTATTGTTCAAAATGTTTCCCAAATAGTTTGTTTGCGGACAAGGGTTTATTTATTAACAAAACGTGATTTTTTAATCATTTTTTGTAAATTCATATTAGTTATTTATTGATAAAATAAACAAGAGTCCCAAAAGTATTTTTCCGTTTTTCGCCAAAACCGCTAATTTGCGGACATGTTTATTAAACAAAAAATGTTTGTTTTAATGTCCCCTACCACCCTTGAAGGTTTGTCGGTATGTTTTTGGGACACCCTGTATATCTTTTTAACAGCATTGTATAAATATTTTATCTTTTACCTATTAACCAGTGATTATATAAGTAAACTTACACAATCTTACATTCATAAATGCAAAACTAATGCATTTTTATGAATACATATTATTTTTATATGTAATATTATGTATGTAATAAAACACATAAAATCATATGCAAATTTAGATAAAAAATAACTCTTAAAGTAACCACTCCTATTAAAAGGTAAAAATACATTTTCTTATTTAATTTTACATTAATTTACATGAAATAAGAAAAATTTACATTATCGGTAAATTTAAACTCATTTTTTTTCAGTGAGTGTAGGAAATTGTCAAATATTTGTTTTATTTACAAAAAAAGAAGAACAATGTATATCGTGCGAGCCCTCGAGACTGGAAATCTGTCACAGTCACCTACGTCAATACGAGGATTCACAACAACAAATACTGCGAAAAGCATCAGCAGGAGATACAAAGGGGGCCGGGAGGGGGCTTTGCAGGATCTTCTTTCAATGGCACTTCATCATCGATACGTGTATACACAATGGAGTCCTGTGGGGTTTGTCCTGCAGGGTTAATCCACAGTAACCGGTGCGACACTGACAAACTAATTGACGGCTTGAAAAACGGAGATTTTAGCACCCCAAAAAATTTCTCACGAGACGACTGTGTTACCTTACAGGTTTCTGTAAGGAAATTTTTTACGAGTTGAACATGGCGCAGAATCTCTCAGAATAAAAAATTAGATCAAGCCAAGTAATCAACTTGGGTTTAAGGCAGCTACGATTATTGGTTTAAAAATTACTTTTTTATTCGAGTGATTCTAAAAGCCACACTTTTGGTTCATGTTTTGCGGGCGAAAAGTTGGGGTTTGTGGCCCCAGGCCAAAAAGTTTTTTTGGCCCGCTAACTAAAACTTGTTATTTTTAAGCTTTTTTAAAGAAGATGTGACTTTTTGATCACTTTTGGTATTAAACTATATGTTCTTTTTCACTAGATACAATTATTATAATCATTTCATTTAAATAAAAATTTCTTCTATAATATAACCTCAAAATATATGGTTAACCGGTTAATCTGTATTCATCCGCTAAAATAAACTATAAACATAAAATTTCAATCGTAAAATCAATTTCAATATTTGTAATATTTATAGAACGGTTTCAGAAGTATTAATATTTCCATAAGAAACACATTTTAACACAAATTAATCAAAACACTAGGCTAACTTAAAAATGAACCAGCACGCAAAAGACAGTAAAAGAAAATATTTTTTGCAATTTAAAATTAAAAATATTTAAATAATTTTTATAATTAGTAGCAATCGAATAAAAAATATTGTAATACTAAAACCATACTTAATCGAAAAATTTAACTTTTCGACCTTGTATTATAAATAACTATCACTATTAGTGATATTTTTATTACCCATTCGGCTTTAAATCATTTTTGACATTTATATTAAATTGACTGTCACGTTACGTCTTACAAATAATTATAAGAAAATGTTTTTAAAAAGTTTAACGCTGTGCGCTGTAAATCAGCTAATAAAGTCGCCCCACCAAATTTTTATGGGGTGCTAAAATGTCCTTAATTTTTTTTGATAAAAATAGGCTGTTTCTGGCTAAAAATGGGATTATTCTCTGCTAAAAATAGTAACCCAGAAAACATTTCTTAAATAACATCATGTATGGTTCCATGGAATCGCCCTGCGGAAGACGGGGGCCCGGGGGACAGCCGTATTCGTTACAAATTGGATAATGAAAGGCCGCGCCGAAGCTTTTTGAATACAATACCGAATGAAAGTGTATTTGACGTTTTAAATAAACACGTCCTACTTTGTTACTGTGAGGAATATAAAGAGACAAATTTTCAACAATTGTACTACTAAAAGTTTGGTAACAATTATATTAATTTACTTGGTTGTTATATCCAGTTATGTAAGTTTTAATTTTTAAGAGATTTCAATTAAGTTTTTAAGACGGAGTTTTAAGGGTCCTTTCTTTTAAATAAAACAAATATACAGGGCGGGCCGAGCCGTCTGACTAATCAGATGATTTCTGGCGTTATTAACAGGGATATTACTATGAAATTTTTACCAGTCAGTATAGACCAAGTTGCCTTCAACTGACCCCAAACAAAAGTTTTCTACTCTTTTTTGGTTTTGAGCTAGAGCTCCACACGTGCATTTTTTTAGCATAACAAAATTTTTAAATGCCAAAATTAAAATATATATATATTTTTTGTTTATTATATAATATTGGTTTTTAGTAAAAACAAAAAATTTCTATTAAAATTCTTAATTTTAAAAAAATTTTATCTATCGCAAAAAAATAGGTTGCTGTGAGATAGACATTTTTAAGTATGACGTAGGGTCGCTCCTTCGAGGGGCAGCTTTCTGCTGCTGTCAACGTTCATAAAAACATGTTAAATCTAATATCCAAAATTTGAAATAGATTTAATCTAACATTTATTGTTTGAATGAAAAATTTAACAACGCAAGATTTTTGGAAATATTCATGAAGAAAACAGTTATGTAGAAAAAGTCAATTAAAGGTAACTTGGCATATATTGACTGGTAAAGATTTCATAGTAATATCTCTGTTAATAACGCCAGAAATCATATGATTAGTCTTAGACGGCCCGCCCTGTATACATACAGAGCGGTCCAAAAGTCACCCCCCCCTCTTAACTTTTGAACCAGTTGAGATATCGACTTCAAATTTGGAACTTTTAAATAAGACAACTTAAACTATCTTTTAGCATATATTTAATACTTTCAGCTCTTTAAATGTGGGCAGGGGGGCATCGGGGCACTTTTTTTTAAATGGAAAGGGGGGTCGTGTAATACATCATTTAAAGCTTATAAAATTCTCCATTTAACTCCATATTTTTAAATTAAAAAAAAAAAATGAGTTTAAAATGGGGTTGAAAATGGGTATTATTGTCAAAATTCCTCTAAAAAAAAACAAATAATTTTTTAAAAATGCCTAATTTCATCATAAAAAAAATGTTAATTATACTTTTAAACTAATTTTAGTTGACATAAATAAAAATTTATAAAAAAAAACTTTTAACACAAAAAATTGAAAAATCAAAACCTTAAAAAACATTTTTAAAAAATTTAAAAATGTCCCCCCATGCCCCCCTGCCCACATTTTAAGAGCTGAAAATATCAAATATATGCTAAAAGATAGTTTAAGTTGTCTTATTTAAGAGTTCTAAATTTGAAGTCGATATCTCAACTCGTTCAAAAGTTAAAAGGAGGGGGGGTGACTTTTGGACCGCACTGTATATTATGACCTACATATTTCGCCTTTACAGATCACATTTTGAAAATTTTCGGTTATTGATAAAGATATGGATATGGGGTTTTTACCACGGTAAAGAGTTTTCTAATTTTCAAACCTGACTCCATATTAAAATTTAAAAAAGTCCAAACATTTTATTTGAAGAAAGCATCTGGGGCCTTTATAAACAAGTGTGTAAATTCTCATGCTACTTGTTACTGTTTTTATATCACTTAGATGATAATCTCATTAGAAACGCTGTCACGTGCGCTAACTGTGTGATTATCACACCCAATGATTTAGGGATTGACAGTCTTTTTTTAGTAGCAACATCGTACACTGAAAAAACGATTTCAATATTTTCATTGAAAACTTTTCAAGCCGGTGAACGCTTTAATTTAATCGATGCTCAAAATTCCTTGCTCTCATAGACACAATTACACTCAGAAAATGCTATTGTAGTTTTAATATGTTATTTGTAAATACATATTTTTTATCCAATACATACAGATAATGAGACAATTACCAGCTTTATTTTAAATAGATAAACTCAATAATAACCCCCGCGTGGCTTTTACTTTATTGAGTGGATAATTATTTATTTTACCCACTCAACTGTCACTTGTCAAATTATTTTCTTGTAAATGTCATTAAATTTTTTAATAAAAATATGAATTTCTAAGCTATTTATTGGATAAAACCACTCATGGCTTAACCGATATTGCCCATGAGAAAATTAACCTGCGAGGCGTCAGCCAAGCTACTTTACCCACTAGTACCATAAATAACTATTGTTTATATCGTGACATTTGGTATTTAATACATTACTTGTGATATAAAATACTACAATGTAAGTAATACAATAACTTTTTAACACAATACAATTTGCTGGCCTGTTTGGAACCCCAAGCAACATGTCTTTATTAATACTAGCATATTGTAGTAAAAATTACTGTAATATTTGGTAAAGTATATCACAGTTACAGTAAGTTATACTTTAAGTTGTGTTACTGATCTAGTTTAATAAATATTTACGATACAAGTGAGTTAACAGCATCATTAAGATACGCGTGTGGAAGTTGCACAACGAGTGCGTAGCACGACTTGTGTAATCATACAAGTATACTAATGGGGTTAACTCACGTGTATTGTGCAATATTTTTTCTACCCCGTAAGTTGAGAAGCTTTTAACTCACGGATTTTGCGTAAGTTAAGAAGCTCTTAACTGACGCAAAATCAGGTAGTTAAGAGCTTCTTAACTCACCGGCGTAGATAAAGTCTGTTACAGTATTCAGTAAAATAACAATCGGTAAATAATACCAAAATTTCAATTAGTAATAATACTGAGAAAAGTAATAAAATAGGATCCGATTATTTTCTCGGTGTTAATGGGTCTTTTTGACATTTATGATTTTCTGTCAAAGCGCTTGTTGTTATAGGTATAGTATAGATTTAATGTATGTTTTATCCAGATAAAATAGTTTATAACATTTGGCACCTAACACCGAAGAAATATCCATTAGATTCTATTAATATTAGAGTTTTAATGTACTGTAATGGTAATAGATGAAGGATTATGTATGTAATCCAATATTATTAAGTTTAAAGTTTTGACTAATAAATTAAATAAGCCACAACTTTTTAAGCTCTTTCTTTAATGAAGATTATTATTATTATTAATAATTTAAATCTAAAAAGCTACAACTACATTATATTCATCGCAATGTTATAAGAAATAAAACAAGTTGTCGCAACTTTTCTACACAAACATTTTAAAAATGTTAACAACAAACAAAATGACGTTAATGCGTAAATTTATCACGGTTTCAAAAGTTAAACAGTCAAATTTTTGGATGTATTCTTTCGAGGCTTCTAGTGGTTAATTATTCCTGATATTAACCTTAAAACAGCTTCATTTGTATGCCACTACAATAAAATGAGAAAATAAATACTTTATATTCTATCCATTTCATCCATTCCTTTACAGATATCGGCTGTATTTGAACAGAGGGCCGTATTCTCGACTAAAGTATCTCGTTACAGGGCAGGGATGCTTGGGAGTTGACATGTGTACACACAGACTATAAGGCTACTTAAGTCACAGTACGAATCCACCCCTATTGTCAGATCGGTCAGAAACACTGTATGCAGTGACGTTTAAATTGAGACATTATCGGGGAGGACAATATTATTCTGCGTATATAAAGCTACGGGAGACATCAGATTTAAGCTCATTATACACATAAACAGGCTATTGTTTATTTTATTGAGTTAAATAAATATAAACATGATTTTATAGGTCCAACTAGGAGAGACAATGTTACCTTTTACCTGGAGAAAGTTTTAGATTTTGATTTAAATGTATATGTCAAGCCTTTGGCAACTCTGAGCATGGTTAATTATAATGAAATACCTTTTTTGTGGATTTTTTTCTAAGAGCGGAAACTAGACAACAGGGCCCTGGTTATAGGTACTCAACATTGAGTCAAGTTTGAGGCTCTATACCGTTTGACAAATCAAAACCAAAATTTAAACTCGTGTTTAGGAGATATCTCAATAGGGTTTTTTTTACGGATGGAAACAACCGTTATTAAATACGACCGAAAAATAAATTTTATTTGTGCATTTTCGGCTTAAGAATTTCATGAAACGTCGAGAAAATGTGAAAAAAGTGGGTGTCTGTCTGTCGGTCTGTATGTAAAACTTATAACTTTTGAACAGAATGTCCGATTTGAAAAATTCTTTCACCAGACGATTCAGCACCTTTTTTACTTGCTTCACATCAAGTATGGTTAACATTAGCCTAGAGCAAGGAGGGAAAAATGGACAAAAACTATAATTTTTAGCGATATCTCACTTATTATTTACAGTAGGACAAAAATATTTGCATAAATGAAAAATATGTTTAATTTCCTACAAAAACATGTGGTCATTTTTATCGTAGAACTATTAGTTTACGAGGTATAGGCATTTTCATAAATATTGATGTATTTTTACATTTTAGATGTCAAATTTTGACAGTAGTAAAATTTTAATCATAGGTAAAATGAATTTTAATAAATTTTTCTTTTAATAAATTTCTGATAATGGTGCGACCAGAAAAAAAAAATCCAATAAAGCTACAAAGACTAAACAAAAGGATATGGTTCAAAAATACAGGAAAATTGAGATCAATTTGATATCTTAATTTATAAACTTCCTCATTTTTCCACCCGTCTAGAAAAGATACCCGTTTTACTTTTTCTTAATTTTTATTTTTTTACAGTTTAGGACTAAAACTTCAAGGCTTTCTTCCATATCTTCCGTAAGTTTACCCAACCTATCGTATATCTATTTATAGGTAACTTGTTTAAAGATAAACCAATATTATTTTTCTGTTTCTCGGTCGCTTTGTTGCGACAGCGAAAGGTAAAAGTTAAAAGAAAAAGAATTATTGGTACGTGTTTACACAAATTCTGTTTGACTTACACTCTAAAACATAAATAGGCAGTGCCGAAACCGTATTTATTCAGTTTAAGACGAATTACCGTAATTTTTGGGAAAAAATTTAATTTACTTCATGTACCTACACCGTAGGTCCTACACAAATAATTCAGTAGTAGTGTAGTACCCTATAGTAAGTACCTAAGTAAATTCATTTTTGTTTAAATATTTATAAATAAACTAAGAAACCAATGAAATTTCAGTCATTTGTCACATTTTATTTCATTAGTTATGTCTTATCCGAGAGTTTTTTTTTAAATACTTATAACTAAAAAGCTAATCGGGTGATTCTAGACTTTTTGTAATGTACGCACTATATATGCATTTGTTATTGTTGAAATACTTGAAACCTGAAACAGCAGTTAAAGGTTAGTTAATTAACTAACCTTTACCTACTAATTCAGTTTTCAAGGATTTCACCAATAACAAATGCAGTTTTTATGTTTAAGGAACTTTAACTTATAGAAAAAAAATTAACCTATAAGTTGACGTTTCTTTAACTGTTTAAAGCTAGGTCCCTTAAAAACTTGTCTGGTAAATACCTCAAATTAAAACTGGGCAAATTTACCCCCAAAACAGTTAGCTACAGAGAGATAAAGTTTTCTAACCACCCTAATGCATAAGAAAGTTGAGATTGATGTTTGCCAAGCGATTTTTCTTTTAAATTCATTACCGAGTTGTGTTTTGTTTTCAATCAATTCGCGGGTTAAATATAAATTAACATCATGTTGGTGCGACGTGTTGCGGGATTACGCGAGATAATTGCTTGCTTATTTATCGAAAACCTGGCACGGAAATTTTAATTAAGAAAAGATTCAGCGTCAATATTCTTGAGACGAACTGGCTTTATATATTTAACCAAATGAATTTAATATTTAAAATAATAGGTACTCATACTATAACCATACCTACAAAATAATTTGTTTCTCATAAACTGAGAAGTTATGTCACTGGATACCTAAAAACACTTTATTTTACACAGTATTTCGTATTTATAATTTGTAAACAAACTCGCCTTATCTTTCCACGATGTTTTGATGTGAAAACAAGGAGAATTAATAATAATAATAATAATAAACGACTTTATTTGACATATAATTACATCAAAATGGCGAAGTTTGATTATAAAAATCAATCTTACACTTAACCATAAAAATACATATGAAATATATTTATAATATCACACTAAAAAAAAAAAGTTGAACAAGTATTAAATACTAAAATATAATATGTAAAATATTTAAATATTTAAAATATTCAAATATTTAAAGTGAATACAGTAAAGTATAGCGAATAAATTGCACAAAATAAATGTCTATAAAGAATATAATCATTAAATCACATAATAGTGTAATAATCAAATATGATAAAAAAAAAAAAATTGTGGTAAACTAGCCTTGCTTTTCAAGCAAGGCTTTTTTTATACTAGCTCGAAACGCGTTTGGCTTAATGGTAGTGAATCCTGGTTTTAATGAGTTGTAGAGATTTGCGGCCGTGTAACTAAATGATGTTTTAAAAAGAGCCGTATGGTGTCGGGGAATAGTAATAGAGTTGTTGCGTATATTACGACTATGTATATCGCTTCTGAAGATTAATTTTTCTCTTAGATATAAGGGTGTAGAAGTTTGTATTAATTTATGAAGAAAAGTAGAATAGGTGAGATAGTGTGTATTTTCCATATTTAACCATTTAAGACTTTTGAAACTTGCAGAAATATGATCAAATTTACGGACATTGCAAATAAGTCTACAGCAGGTATTTTGCACCATCTGTATACGGTTTTTAGTAGTTCTGTCGAGAAAAGGATAGTAAACAAGATTACAATAATTAAAAACTGATAGAACAAGTGATTCACAAAGTTGTTTTTTAATTTTCCAATTTAGTATGTCTCTATTTGCATATAATACTTTTAATCTAACATATGTACTTTGAATTAATTTATTTACATGATCGCAAAGCTTTAACTTCTGATCAATAGTAACACCTAATACCTTCGCTTTCTTAGAAAACTCGAGTGGGACTCCATTAATATTTAAATTAAGGGTATTTTCAATCTCTAGTCGTTTTTTTTCTGAACAAAATAGCAATGATACAGTTTTGTCTGCATTTAATTTCAGATTATGAGTAGTAAAGTATTCAAAAATTTTCTTTAGATCCCTGTTTATCTCTACCGAGGCTTCATCAGTTTTTTCTGGGTTAAATCTGTAAACATAAAGTGAGTCATCTGCATACCCTTGTAGGAGAGCATCAACGCATTCAAAAATATCTGTTGTATAAATTACGAATAACAGAGGGCCGAGAATCGAGCCCTGAGGCACACCAGAAATAATATTAGCTGGACGAGATTTCTTATTGTCGACTGTAACAATTTGATACCTTTCTGATAAATAGGATCTAAAGAGATTAATAGACCTTTTACTAAAAACACTCGTGTATAAAAATTATTCCTGTAGAAAGCCAATTTGGGTATAAAATCGCTTTTATATTATTCTTTTATATTTTCGTTAATAGCACATGTCCACGTTTTTGTGGTTGTGTAAACTGGACCTTGCAAATTGGCTTACGACGCACGCGCATCTTGCGTTTCCACAATAACTTAAAGACTGTTTACAAGCGGGAAGGTTTAAAAAAATTGTACCTTTCATGGAAGTACTATAGTAGTCTTAAATTAGGCCAATCTACACCATTATAGATTTTTGGGGTGCTGTGAAAAACAATCGGGTAGGGATTACAATGAACGTTCCTCGAAAACAACTTTATAATAAGCGCCAATATATTTCGAGAAGTTCTCATCGCTTCTCTTGTAATTAAGTTTGCTCAAGTTATTAAGTTTCTTGTGTACGTCTCAGATTATGTTTGTATCTTGTTTAGAGTCGCAAGCCACTTGCGTTAATTCCGAGTAAACATTTCAATATTAGTCTAAGATCTGGTGACCATTTTTATTTCATTATTTGCTCCCAGCTGTATTTTATATATGTCTTAAAGTACATTCAAATTAAGCTACTTGCAAATCGCCAGGTCCTGGAAAAAGTCCAAAGGAATGCTAGAAGCCTCGAAAAGGTGGTGAAATGAGGTCCCCGAAAAATATATTTTTAACTTACCGAGCCAAACAAATTACATTTATTACATTTAGATTAGTCTACTTTCACAGTTTTACACAATTATTCACTAGGCTAAGAGTTAAAAAAAGACTTTAAAAACATTATCTGACATATTTCAACACTAAAAACTCTTTTTAATTTTGCCGACCGCGGTGGAGTAAGGCGAAGAGCGTTCGCTTTGTAACGCCGAGGTCGCGGGTTTGAATCCCGCCTGGGGCATGGATGTGTAGTGGTGTATTTAAAGTTGCTATAATTTACTAATGTATGTACTACATATAAAGAGGCCATAACCGACACGGTTGAATGCCGGAATGTACCTACCGAATGGTAGGTACAACCTTTAAAAAAAAAAAACTTTTTAATTTTCATTTAATCAAAATGTCATTTCATAAATTCTCATTTCTTTAAAAATTAGGTATCACACTTTTTAAAGACAGTTCTCGCCCCTTGTCCCCAGAAATATTGTGTATAACTATGAAAACAGCTTAATCTGAATGTATTAAATAAAATGTATATGGCAAGTAAAAAATAGATTTTTTGGTAGCTCATTGCCACAGCTTTTGGAGCTTCTAGCACCCAAAGGAATCGGATTCGGAGTCCATCAATTTAAAAATAGCTCAATTTGAATGTACTTTAAGACATATATAAAATATAGCCGGGAGCAAATAATGAAATAAAAATGGTCACCCTGACTATATTGTTTTAATCAAGAATTCGGAATTGAAAAATGAAGGGAAGGATTTTTAAATTAATTTTCAAGTCAGATTTGAAATTATGGGGTTTTTTAATTTAATTAAAACAAACTAAGGAATTAACTGCAGAACTTTTAATATATTTAACTTTTTAATAAAAAAGCTATAATTGTTGTTTTAAGTTAAATATAATAATATAATAATAATAATAATAATAATAATATATTAACTCCATTAAGTCCACTAAAGGACTTGTCTCGGAGATTATTATAAATACAATACATTTTTAAGTTCTATAAAAATAACTATAAATAGTTATGTAGCTAACAAAGTATTAAAAATTATATATAAAATATAAAAACATTATAAAAGTATGTAATACTAACAAGTGGCAAACTAAATAAATAAAGGTAGAAAAGTCAAATTATAATATAATAATTATTATCAAAACAGTAAAGACAATGTAAAAAAAAGATCAAATAAATACAAAGTAAACATTTAAAATTTAACTATCCGGTGTATGAGTGAGATTTAAATAAGTCATGTATCAATTTTCTATCAGAATTAAGCAACCATGTAACAACACTCCGTCTGAATGAGTTATCTGATAAATTTTCTTTAATATTATTTGGTAGCATGTTAAATATTTTGGGAATCATAAATAAGAAACTGCTACGAGTAATACTTTTGTTTATACTTGGGGTAGTTATAATATTTCTGTTAGATCTGGTATAATGCAAATGTGTAGGAGCCTGGTAAAAATCGGTATTCTTATGCTTGTGAATTGCACACTGTAGGGCATATGTTTGTCTGGGATCAAGAATTTGACTATTGTTGAAAATAAGATCGCTCGAATATCTTGAGTTTTTTTTGTAAATTATTTTTAGTATTTTTTTCTGAACTCTCTCAATTTTCAAATATAGCGTTTCATTAAGTCCTCCCCAGCAGACAATACCATATTGAATCAAGCTATCCACAAATGCAAAGTATAATATTTTAAGCTGTTCTAAACATAATATATTTCTAAGGTGAAGAAATTTAAACATTAACCCTCTCAGCTTGTTGACCAGATTATCTATGTGTACATCCCACTTAAGATGGTTGTCGATCCAGAGTCCTAAGTATTTTACCCTACTTACTAGAGATATTTCTTCATCAAAAAAAGTTATGGTATTAAATCTTGGTTGAGTATTACTGTAGGAAGAAAAGGTAAGTACATTCGTTTTTGTCATATTAATTGTTAACAGGTTTTCGCAACACCATCGAAAAATATTTTCTAGATCTTTCTGGACTTTTTGTTTTAATGTTTCCCATGTTTTGTCACTATAAAAAATTGCAGTGTCATCTGCAAATGATATTAAAGTTCCAGTAGAATCAAGACAAAGCAGGTCATTTAAGTAAATAATAAATAAAATTGGGCCAAGTACGGTTCCTTGCGGAACTCCGTAGGTAACATATTCCTCATGACTATAGGTACCATTAACATATACTTTTTGCTTTCTATTATATAAATACTTCTTAATAACTAATATTTAAGATTTTAACTTTTATCAAAGGGTGAATTTACCTTACCCAGTTTTATTTCAAGTTTGAATTTTAAGTTTACAAGTTTCACTTTTTAACGTATCCTCCAATCAACTAAGGAGGGTTTATGTAAAGGTCTAGATATTAAGATACAAAGAGCACTAGGCTTATGGAGCTTTTTTTAATTACACTAAAGTAAGAATTGTCATTTCCACCAAACAGATTCAATAGTTTCTTGATGACAGACCGTCAAAATTAGTTCTACAGTGATATCTCTTTCTAACAGTTTTTGAACGTTTACCCAACTTAAGAAAGATAAAGTAATCCTTTACTAAAATTGTTGCACTCAGATTACAGGCAAACTGTTTATTAAAAAATCCATCAAAAAGGCTAGAACTTTTGTTTTGTATTCGTTTCTAATAGTAGTGACATCTGTTTACTGAAAGGTGAACTTTTAAAACAATTAATCAATTTTTAATGAAACAATAACAAAATGGAACAATCCGAAACATAAACTTATGGAAAAATAAGAAGTTTGTTGAAATTAAATTTAAAGTAACCAATAGCAGTCTGGAGGTTAAAATACCCTAATATTAAGGTCCCTTTTATTGACTATAAATAAATAAATAAAATAAGGGCCACGCTAATGTACAGTGACGATTTACTTTATTTTTAGGCATCGGCTTTCCGATTTTTTGATGGAAAACGCGACCCCGTCAGGCAAAAAAGATTTATAACTTGATGTTGCCCAGCCACGCATGTAAATCAGTAGATATCTTGGTCCATTAGCTACCAAAAACACAAATTGATTTTATCTCGAAGAAAAAAATAACATGTTTATGTAACAAAACAAATTTGAATTTACGAGGACACGGTTTTAATAAATCACCAGAATGTTACAGTTATTGTAAAATATATACGTATACGTGTATTGCAAATGGAATTAAGGCCAATTTTATACAGTGGACTGGTAAAAACAAAAAGTTTGGCAATATTTTGAAATTAAGTTTTTCGATGTAAGCAATTAAGAAAATTAAAACTCACTGGGGAACTCGGCTTTAAGCTTTAGGGATCTCAACTCGAGAAGTATTCGGTATTTAGTGCTCATTTTTTCATGTAAGTGAACCAAAAGTAAAACAAAAGACATCTTCGTCCTGCGTAGGCACTTTCGGTTCATCGGTGGTAGGCAACTAGAGTTGTAAAAAACCGTTTTTTAACCGACTTCCAAAAAAGGAGGAGGTTATCAACTCGACGTGTGACTTTTTTATGTTTGATCCCGCATAACTTTGGAACGGATGAACAAAATTGGATGAAACTTTTTGCAACTTAAAGAGGGCATTCATGAGGGGGCCCCGTTTCAATTTGACACTCGGATAAAGCCGGCTAAGCCGGATAATTAAGATAAATCTAATAATTTTAAGGCAATTTCACTTAACAATGGCTTAATTTGGTTCTAATATCAACCGAATTTTTAGAGAAATACCGGATAAGCCGGATAACTTTATTAAGGGGTCACTCAAATATTACGGCAGGCTAAAAATCTTTTAAATTCCGCTTAATTTAATTCTGTCACAGAATTTCTGTGAACCGGCAATATGAAAATACCAAGATAAAACAATAAAATTTGTGATTTTACCATAAGGCTTTATTTGATTATTACTTAACGCTTAAAGTTTAACAAAGATTTTCTTTAGTATTTCGTTTAGAATAAGGTTGGTTGGACTCTTAAGCGCTGAAATAAAAATATTACTAAATTCATTTTTTAGAAATTTATCTTAGTGCGCTATAAAAAATAAGTCGGTGCCAATTTCACAGCAAACAGTTTAACAACAAAAATAATTTTTAGTATTTCATTTAGGGAATGGTCAAATTGGCACCAAATTATTTTTTATTTTTTACTTTTTAGAGACATAGTAGTTGGTAGATTTTTTTTTGTTAAAAGTTTAAAGACTTGTTTTAAAACACGTTTTTTTTTGTGTTTTTTTATTATTTTTTCTACAAATTAAATTTTGACCTTGAAAATCGAATTTAGCCTGTGTTTCTTAGTCCTTACATCCACTGTGCTTTACCACATTCCATAAATTAAGAAAATTGGAGTTCCACTTTGTGCAAGAGTGTTACTTTGCCAAAAGCCACAACGTAACTTCGTTAGGTTATGGTTAAAACCTCACATAGATCTAACCTAACATTCTGGCAAACAAATATTTCCTAATAAAGGAGCCAATTACCGTAAACATTTTGAGGACCGCCATGATGTCGTCGCCGACTCGTATAAGTTGATTATGACTTGATTTATGTCCTTTTCGCCTACACGTGCGGTTTGCAAGCGATAAGGAGCGAACCTTTGAAAGGTTCTGCTTATAGTCCACTCAAATAATAAATGTAAATTGCAATAAATTTACTTCAAAGGGTAGTAGTGGATGGTAACAAAACACTCCGGTTAGAATTTCAAGATCACAAGTTTGGTTACAACCACTTTTATTCTCCGATGAATAATTTGGCTGAAAATCGAAAAAAACAATTTCACCCCCAACATGGCCATTTTTGAATATTTATAACTCGATTGTTATTAATATATTAAAAAAAATATTCAAACCAATCGTTGGAAATTTTCTCCTTAAAAAATTTGGTTATGTGCATTTTTATCGTAAAATGCATACCCAAATCAACCGGTGAAAAACTAACAGGAGTGTTCTGTTACCATCCACTACTACCCTTTAAAATATCAGCCCGTGTACATTTACTGCAATTTAATATAGGCATTTCTCGTTATTTGACTGGACTATTATGAGTAATTTTATTATCAAAAGAAATATAAATTTTAAGTTAGGTAATGTTAATACGTCAAAAATATGATAAGTTATCAGAAATTTGCTATGTTTTACCACGAAGTTTCCAGGTGTTCTTTTTTGCATTTTTTGATAAAGCCCTTTGCACAGGGTACAAAAAAATGAAACCAAAACTTTAGAAATGCCGTCGTCTTTACTTTTTAATATACGAAAAAACCCTCGCGGAGGTGGGATTCGAATCTGCTAGGTTAATTATGGCAGAAGTTTGAACTTCAATCAAAATTGAGTTAAAACAAATTAAATCACCCATAGATTTAGCGTTTTATAATGTCCCTCACTTAATGTCGGATTTGAAAAAAAAAGCCTCTGGTAAAAAATGCCCCTTTTTCTCCCCTCAAGCCGATAAATACACTTGCTCTTGCACTTATTCACTCGATACAGTGATTATTGTTATTGTCACTAAAAGGGGGGCGAATAAAGCAAACTCTTCACCACCGAAAGGGAAAGGAATACAAAAATAGTATCCCTTTGACTCCCGAAATTTTTATTTTGTCCCATTTTGACATGATATATGATATTTATTATATTTAGGCTAAGTAATCAAGATTTAGCTAAAAAAATGGCACACAAACATTGTTAGTTGGTGACATGTACACAGAAAAAAGGCGTTCTTAAACCAAAGTCAAAGTCCTTGAATGAAGAACACGGGTTTTTGAATGAAGATCACGGGTTTTTAAATGAAGATCTGCGCTCTTCGTTCAAGGACATTGACTTTGGTTCAAAGAATCCTTTTTTTCTGTCTAGACTTTCTTCAAATTTTAGTAAGTTATTATTATAGTATATTAGAGTAACACTTATAGGCCTATAAGAACACGCAAAATGCGTGTGATTATGAGCTTATAAGAGTCGCAAAATAGAAAATAGTATATTACGCACCGAGTACGCGAACCTAGTGTTTTATGCACGAGAGTACTTTTTTTACGAGGCGCAGCCGAATACAAAAAGCACTCGATATGCACTGAAATGGTTTGCGTCGAGGTGCGTGTACTATTTTTCCTACGACCTAACACCTAAACATAAAAAAACGCAAAACTTATCTTAAAATTAGTTAGTCAATTTGAGGTTTTGTGTTTGACGTTTACAACAGATATGTAAAATCAGCTTCCCAACCGTTGTCATAGGCAACGGGTGGGAAATAGGCACTAACTACTAACTAGGTCGCAGGAAAATAAATTTATAAGCCTAATAACTTATTAAGCATATAGGTGAGTGCCCTTTGGTACCAGATTAAATTTACAAATTTTATCCTTTCCGCGTAGAGTGGGCTTTTGAATGCGACGCAACAGACATCTTCATGGCTCGTTCGGATTCGAATCTGCATATGTCTCAGTTTTGCATACATTTGGGTGGCAAATTCGAATCCAAAAACCCTCTCGGTCGGCTTACGATAATTGATTAGAAGGGGGCGGACTGGAGGGGGCGGCAGTGTTTTACTAGGTATTGGATCTATTAAAAAATTTGAATTTGGCTTATAGGGTTAAAATTTGGAACATGTGGATGATATTAGTATGGAACCAGAAACACAAAAAAATCAAAGAGGGGGCAGACCCTAAAATGCTAAAAAAATAACGCACCTGCGCCTTTACTATATTAATTTTGAATGTAAAATTTAAGCTGGCTGATATTATAATTTTTTATCAATGCTGCGCTAAAAAGTAAAAATCGTAATTTTGACAAATAAATTTTAACACTCGTTGTATTGTATATTGTATTTTTAATATTGAATGTTATTTTTAATATTGAATGTTATTTTTTAATGCATATTTTTTATTTATATCGCCAACATTGGTATTTAATACTTTACTTGTGATATTAAATACTGGAATATGTGTATTGTATACAAAATGTTGTCATACTAACATAGAGACCGTGCTGGTACATTTGAACCCCCACGCAACATGTGTTTATTAATACTAGCATGTTATAGTAACAATTACTGTAACATTTGGTAAAGCATATCAAACTTATAGTATGGTATACTTTGAGTTGTTGTTAAGTTGTATTACTGATCTAGTTTAAAGTATGTTACAGTATTTAGAAAAATTAACAATCGGTAAATAATACCAAAATTTTGATTAGTAATAATATAAAGATTTCAACCACACACAATTACACACTGACAAAATAATCGATCCTTTTTTTACTTTTCTCTGTATTATTACTAATCAAAATTTTGGTATTATTTACCGATTGTTATTTTACTAAATACTGTTACATACTTTAAACTAGATCAATAACAAAACAACTACAACTTAAAGTATACCAAACTATAACTGATATAATTTTCCAAATGTTACAATATTAATAAACACATGTTGCGTATCCAAATGTACCAGCACGGTTTCTATGTTAGTATGACAACATTTTGTATATAATATACACATTGCAGTATTTAGTATCACAAGTAAAGTATCAAATACCAATGGTGGCGATATAAATAAATGATATGTATTAACAAATAACATTCAGTATTAAAAATACAACGAAATTTTCTGAGTGAAATTTCCCCGTTTTCCACCTGGAAATTCAACTGCCGTACTCCAGCACCAACCTTTTGAAGAAGGTCTCGAATCTAGACGATATTAAAACGTTCGGATTGTTTGTTATGTCCTCGAGTCTATGCGACACGCGCGGTATTTGCATGTTTATTGGCGACACTTCAAGTTTCGAATTTATTGTACTTTTCAGTCGCTTCTGGCGGATATTGAGAAACTCAAGTGGCCAAGACGAAAGGTTATTATAATAACCTTATAAGGAGGAAACACCCACCCAGGATAAGAAAAGTTGGTATTTATTCACTCGAAAAGTATCAAACTCGATTTTTTATGGATTTTTTGGTTCCATAATAAAAAAAATACGTGAAATTTTCACTAAAACAGTGATCACACACTTTAAACTTGATTTCCTACAAGCCAAGTTTTTAAAATTAAAAAAATTCAGCTAGGTGCAAGTATGCCGTCAACATCTTGCCTAAATGGAAGGATAATATAGCTGAATTTTTCAATCTAAATATCTTGTCCCACAAAGCATTAAATTTAAAGTGTGAGGCTCCGTTTCAAGTTTTTTTTTGTGCATTATAACAAATAATATAATAATTATTATAATTATAATTTACTTAGTTGTTGAAACAACCATTTTGACTTTCTCATACAATATGAAATAAAAACGATATTTCCTTTATTTTATTTGGGTTTTTATTTCTGTGTAGTATTATTAAACACCGTAATTTTTAAAAAAGCACTTGAATTATACTTGGTAGTAAAAACAGGGTCTTTCAGCGGTTTCAATGATTCCCAGAAGCTTTTTCATGGGCCGCTGAAACAAACTGCCTTGTTTACTTTCGGTAATCGTATAATGACCTCTTCAGGGCACCAATACGTTGCTTGATGTATGTACAAGCACTTTTAATAATCTTTACATAGAAAACATAGATTTTTTCCTCTATTCTTTATAACTATAACTTTTATTTTGTTATGGCATTTTCTTTTTTTTCTTGATTTTTCCTAAAACTTTCACACCAATCGTATATTCCGTTCTTGAGATATCGTGTCGACAAAAAATGTAACGCACGGACGAACAAATTTTTTTGTTTAGAATAAGACAAAACCTTTTTTTTTTTGGGTAATTTTTGACGACTGGAAATATGAAAACTGTAATAAAACAATAAGACAAACAAAAACAAATACTAAATAATATTTATCAAAAAACACCTTGGTACCTCTAAACCAATGAAGTAATCAATGGGCATTTTTTTTGGGAACCTCGCGGCTACCTCAAAAAAAAAAGTTGACTGTTGTGTTAACCAGTGTAACAAGCCACAAAGAATCGGATATCGTCCATGTGACAAAAATGTAAAAAGCATTCATGTGTCATTGTTGTTCAATAAACATGACAGCTTTTTTCATCTCTGTCAAATAACGTTACGCGGTATTGCAGTATCACGGACGATATTATTAATAATGATATTAATATTTTAAAATCTATTTTATCCTTTTTCATAATAATCAAACAAGAAATTCAGCAAAGAAATAAAAGATGGCCTATATTCTCCGTCGCATAACGAAAATTAAATTAAATGAATCTTTTGTTATATTTAAAAATACCACGGCCGCTATTTACCTACTTACCAAATTAAACAAAGAAACTCTTCATTTAAAAAGTATACTTTACCGATGTTGAATTTTAAAACTGCAGCATAACAGTGCCGGAATAGAAAAAAGTTGTCACAGTACAGGACTTGATCATAATCTTTTCTAAATGTGGGAACGTGCAGTTGTCAAAGTTATGAAAGTGCTTAAATTATAAATTGAGACACGTTTTAAACTAATAGGGGGCACTGAAAAAGGGGAGACTTGGGACAAAAACAGGACACTAAAAAAACTTTTCATAATTTTATTTATGCAGTAAATTTGCAAGAAGTAGTCCAATATATCAAGTTATATTACAGTATTTTTAATTTTAAAAATATCTTGAAATGTAAATTTGAAAAATTTATATGTGAAATTTGTCCCAACTCTCCCACACCTCCCCTACTTTTCTACAAAAAATTGTAATAATTAATATTTGTAAAATAAGAGATTTGTTGTTGTTATTAAAATTAGGCCTTGTCATCAGTGTTGTCACTGTTTAAGGGTCATTTATAAATAAATAAAAAAAACTTACGTGGAAACGCATTTTCTGTGGTATTTACTGGTATTTATTAATCGGGAGTTATAAATCTAACCCTCTTAAACAACAGGGTTAGAGTAAAAAATCGGGATTTAGCTATGACAAAAATCTGTCCAAACGGTGAAGATTTATAAATACCGATATTGCCATTGGCAATTTGCCAGCCTTAGGCGAAAAACAAACTACCCAAAAAGGCGAGTTCAGCAAAGAAGTACTTTTAACCAATGGTTTTTAGATGGCCTCGATAAAAATAATGCTTTAAAAATTGAGAGCAAAGCAAATTTCTAATTGTGTTTTGAGGTTATGTTACTGTCAAGTTATTAACAGTAAACAAAATGTATATTATACACGAAGTTGCATACATTCTACAAAATTAAATGACTAACACATAATTTAATTCGATTGCTAATCTGCGTAGGCCGGGGTCTCTGTGCAAACAGATTTCCGCCCTTCTACATTTCAATTACAACGTTTATTTAATGATGAAAGGGGTTATTCGTAGAATTATTATTACACTCCTCGCAGCTTCAAAGCCGAGGAGTATTATACGTCGACTTTGGAAACTGAAAAAATATTTTTTTTTTGTCCAAAATAAAAAAAGTACAAAAGTCGTTATACAGGGTGTATTTGAAATAGGTTCAGAAAATATGAAAAAAAGTTCCTATGAACATATGTATAAACATGCGTCGTAAGAGAACCAAGCCCCTTTAAAAGTGGCTAAAAAAATCGGATTTAATTTAATAACTCTGAGATATGAAAGGTTTTGAGGTTTTGCATGTGAACTAATCTTAATAAGGCCTATCTTCGTGTGTTATTTTCATGTACTTATTTTAACCAGGGGTTTGCGAAATGGGAGGCCTTATCAATTTTTTGTCCCAAACGTTTTTCTGTGAAACTTTTTTGCTATTTTATTGTTGGAATACGATTCCTCAGAATGAAATACATAAAAAATGTACTCTTGTTGTAATACTGTAGGATTAACAGTTTTCGAATAAAAAAAAACATTTAAAGGTGAAATTAAATACCTACTAAAATGTGGAAAACCGAAATTTCAACGTTGAAAAATGTCTATTCCGCCCGTCTGTCCGCACAATATAACGTTTTCTTGTCAGCACGATAAAGAATAATTCGATGGACTTCAAAAAATATCATGCACATTTACAGAGTTAACCCCCCCCCCCACCACCCCAGGGAAAAATCCTATCTACGCGCCTGAAATGTAAGAAAACGTGCTATCAACGTCATTTTTCAGGTTTCAAGTAAAAACTGCACCAGGAAAACAATTATTGCAACTCCGAGGAGTATAGAATAGAAGGCGAAGCATCATATATCTTCACGGCTGCTTATTATTATAACCTGGCTTGTTTGCTAAACCACCCTGTTTCATTTCTCGCACTGAAATCGCAGAAAGCGAAAGAGATGGAGATAACGATACGATTCGTAATGATATGCATGCAGAGAGTGCGGTTTGAATTTGAATTATTTGCGCCGTATGTCGGGGCGGGGGCGCGCTTTTTATTTAATTATTCAATGGGTATATGGGTACCTTTATGGGAAAATGTCGGAAATTGTGAGTTTATTGGAGTAAACCCAAAGTGACGACACTAACATTACTAACACAGTTCTAAGTAAATGAAAATATGTCGAAAGCCTTAGTCAAATCAATGGTAGCAGCATTTATTAACTAAGAAAATGATACGCTGTCGAAAGCCTTAGTCAAATCAATGGTAGCAGAATTTAGGCCCAGTTTATCAGTGTACAGTTAAAACCTTATCTAAAAGATAAAGTCTCAGTTAAGAGCAATTTCTGGATTTTGGTTGGAGTTGCTATGGTTATTACGTGTCAGCTAAATTTAGCTGCACTTTGATAAACTAAGCCTTAGTAACTAAGAAAATGAAACTATGTCGAAAGCTTTAGACAAATCAATAATAGCCGCATTTAGTAACTATGAAATGAAACTCTGTCGAAAGCTTTGGTCAAATTAATAGTGATAAAATTTAGTAACTATTAAATAAAACTCTGTCGAAGGCCTTGGTTAAATCAATAGTAAGAATATCAGCATTAATTAACCAGGGTCATGGAACTATGTCGAAAGCCTTGGTGAAATCAATAGCAAGAGTATTTATTAATCAAGAAAATGGAACTGTCGAAAGCCTTGGTCAAATCAATGACAAGATGCATCCGTATTTATTAACTAAGAAAATGGAAATGTCAAAAGCATTGGTCAAATCAATAATAAGAGCATCATCCTTTAGTAATCAAGAAAATGGAAATATATCAAAAGCCTTGGTTAAATCAATGATAAATAATTTACTAATTATTTTTCAAGAGAAATATCACTAGTTTACTTAACTCTCGTATGAATATATGGACCCCATTTTAACCTTTAGACTGCCAGCATTTTCCATTTAGTATTTTTTTTTTCTCAAAAACTTATGTATATAAATTACATACACGTCCCGCAGAATGTCGACTTTTGTATCAAGCCCCGAAACAGACTTTTTACTTCAACCTAACGGTTAACGGAAATTTCTCGTATTTCTTTTCAATGTGGGCTTCATAAAAATTACTATATGCCTCCTATAAAGTTAGAACTTAGCAGTAGTATATTTTATTTATTATCATACGCCCAAAAATTAATAAACTTAAATGCACAACTAACGCAGACCTTCGCATATGGCGCATCTAAAATAATTTGAAATGCTTTGCATACAGTGGTACATTAATAATGATACATTTGCAAATGGGTGGCCAAAAAGTCCAATATAATGACTATAATAAAGATATAATTGAACCCCTTTTAATAAAAAATGTTACCCTTAAAACATGCCCCTATATTTTTAGGTTACCTAAATTAAACATGTGTAGTTCATTTAAATATAAACAGGTTTATTTTATTTTGATTTATGCATTTAAAAGTAGTTATGTTTAATATATCATTATTTATAGAAAAAAAAAATCATAATAATATTTTTTTATGAGTTTTGATCGCGTTGAAATACTTTTAAGTAATTTTTTATCATAATAAAAATATTTTTAAATAAGTTAAGAATTGACAGTCTATAAAAATATATACTGCACGTTTGTCGGTTAATAACCGAAAAATATATATAAGAAAGTTATCTATCTGTCGTTAAAATCAAATGGACAGGAAACAGTGAATAGTACCATTTCATCCTTTTTGGGAATCATCAGCACTGTGTATCCTGTATGTTGCTAATATTCAAATAAAACGTTAGATAGATATAAAAGCATGGTGCCATCTATTGATGTGGTCACTGTTATCTGTTCACTTGTTCCCAAAAGGCAAATCGCCACAATTTAGGGTGTACAGTAACCCTAAATTGTGGCGATTTGCCTTTTGGGAACAAGTGCACAGATAACAGTGACCACATCAATAGATGGCACCATGCTTTTATATCTATCTAACGTTTTATTTGAATATTAGCAACATACAGGATACACAGTGCTGATGATTCCCAAAAAGGATGAAATGGTACTATTCACTGTTTCCTGTCCATTTGATTTTAACGACAGATAGATAACTTTCTTCAAAAATATTTTTGTTCGAAATATCTTTTTTAAATTTTCAAGATTTCCTTCATTACATTTTAATTTTTGCCAATTAGGAGTTTTCTCTGTTTGCCTTCATCTTTACGCTAAAAAACTCCTTTCACTTCTCATCTTTAAATCGCTTCAACTTGAGAGGGTTGTGGAAATGTTTGATGTATCCTTAAAAGGCTACAAGTAAATTGCACATCTTGCATCTAATTTAAATGAATTAGTCCTTTTCAAAGTCCTTTTTAAATGTGTCAAAAGACAATTTTTAATAGTATCAGTATAGTATACCTACTGCAGAAGTGAAGGAATTCCAACACTGATAGAAAAATCTTTAAATTTTAATATAAAACGTTGTTGTGTCAACTTTTAGGTATAGAATACAATTTTTACGATTATTCTAAAACATTATAACGTTACATATATCAAATAGAATCAAACCATATATATACTAAACAACTTCATAGTATTTAATTTTACAACAACATTGTTGTATAAATGTACTATTATAGTACTATAATAGTGCCGGTATTTTATGAAGAATAAATTAATAAAGATGGCTGAAATCAGCTGATTTTACCAAAATTTTCATGTGCATAAGTATACCTAACGATAAGCATGTACATGTACATGTAATTACATGTGATATGTAGTTTTTATCTGCACATACATGTAATATGTGAATTTAAAATAAAATGCGTACAATTTTTTGTTGTAAATCAAATAACTGCACTCGTTCGTAAATACCGAACGCGTTTACTTGTTTGTTGTTGTATTTCATGAAACATATAGTGCTTGGCGCATATACACTGAAAGAAATTACATTGAAAAGGTGTAAAAAATACACTCTATAAATGTGTAAATTTTACACCTTTATATAAATGTACATCAACATTGATGTGACACTACACACGTGAGGTGGTTTTGACCTAGAGTGAGTATTTTTACATCCATACCTTCTGCAACAATACACTCGGAGCTCAAGAAAGTGTATTTTTATAAACATACCTTTAGCAAAAATACACCCGAAGTGTAAAAATCACACTTCTGATGTACAAACTAGCCAATCGCGGGCGTTAAGCTAGTCACGTGACTCGAGAAGCCAGAATTCCTGCTTCATCGAGTCTGGTGGCTGTCGACCATTATAATTGTTTACGTTTGTAAGAGCGTACGTATAATTTTGTGTGTGCTAAATTTTTCAAAGAAATAATTGGTAAGTGTTGATTAAAAGTAAATATTTAAAAAGTGTGATTAATACAATATCCTTAAAACATACATTTTATAATATTTTACTTATTTAGGCAGTAACACTGGCCTGCAAATTTTGAGTTGTTAAGACTTGTGTATGTTTTCTGTTTCTATTTTATATTGGTACTTTTTGTAGCGCTGATTACGAATATACGTTTTATTTTTCTGTTGCGTAGTTTTTCCATAAAACACTATCCATAAATAGAAAAATAACAAAATGGTTATTCTATTTTTTTTTTAATAAATTGAAGGTTTTTAGGTAAAAAGCTTTAGCCATAGTGTGTAAACTTTACACACTGGATGTAAAAATATAATACACACCGCATTTATATTAACGCTTCGAGTGTAAATTCACATTAGCAGCAGCTGCAAGTAAATTACCCATGCACGTGGATGTAAAAATTTATCTCAGTGTAGATGTACATGTAATTACATGTGATATGTAGTTTTTATGTGCACATACATGTAATACGTGAATTTAAAATAAAATGCGTACAATTTGTTGTTGTAAATCAAATAACTGCACTCGTTCGTAAATACCGAACGCGTTTACTTGTTTGTTGTTGTATTCTATGAAACATATAGTGGTTGGCGCGTATAAAACTATTTATTTTTGCATTCTATAACCTAATTACGCTACTAATTACGATAGTGTTCTATCAGTGCAGTTTATTTTCATTTGGATGAAATTTTCATTGAACGACTACTATTAAATAAAGTAACAGCCTTTGCTAAGATGGCGTCGTAAGCAAATTTAATTAAAAAGGACAAAAAATAACGCAGAGAAAATTTATCTCGTTCTCTTTCCAATGTAAATTAATTACGGAAACTTCTTTACTGTTAAGTCAAATTTTTATTAACTTTATTAACTTCCGTTTCAAAATGAGTTTTCCTTTTCCAGAACCGTATGCCATTCTTTTAGCACTTTTTTTCCTTATAAAAATTACGTTTTAAAAATATCTTTTAGGTAAACTTGACGCAGAATCAATCTGAGTAAAAATCTGAATCAAGACAGATATGCATATCGTCGGCTAAGAGGTAAACCTATGTTTTTTTTTAAATCTGCATTTTTACAGAATTGGATACAAAATTTCTTACTCTATGTTTCTGTTTAAAATTAACTTGTATACATTTTAGAGGTAAATATAAATCAAACCGACCATAACATTGTAAGTTAAGCACTTGAGTGTTTTAGCTAGACTTTTAGATGACATTTCTCATCATTGAGATCAGGCAGTAATATAATAGGGATACTTTTCAATTAAAACATGGTAGTTCCATACAGAAATTGTTCTAATAATATAATAGATATTATACAAAAGCGCCTGGAAATATAAAAAAATTAGTAAACAATAAAATAAGATACACAAAAATCTTTATAAATATCACAATCTTAAACTAGATTACATATCCCCTTATGTATGGCCTTAGGTTTAGGTAAATTTACCTCTAAAATGTGTGTAATTTTTAGAATGTCAAGTACCTATACAAATTTTTGTTGAATTTAAAATAAAATAGTGAAGAATGAAATGATTTGAATACATTAACGAATTAAATTCTCTTTAAGGTAACAACAAAATATTTATAGTAAGTATAAATCAAAAACATAAATTTTAAAATCGTTTTTTACGTTTCCTGAAAAATTTGAAAATATCGAGATAGGTAAATTTACCTCTTAGCCGACAATATCTGATTAGTGGTTTAAAAATGACTCTTAGTGATATTTTTATTACCCATTGTGCTTTTGACATTTAGGTTAAATTGACGATTATTTACGTTTTACAAAGAATTATAAGAAAATGTTCTTAAAAAGTGAAAGCTTGTTTAAAACTATAGTAAAAGTAAATTTTTTTATTCATAATGTACTATTAAAATAGAATTTTATATTACCTGAGCTGGTGATACCCAAAATTACATTGTTGAAATAAAATTATCATTTTAACTTGTCGAAAAAATATTGTCCACGTCGTTTATTACTACTACTCCCCAGCTCTACTTAAACACACAGGGGAAACAAAAATTTAAATTTATTACCAAAAAGATCATTGAAAACATACAGAAAAATGTCTCTCTGTAATCATTTCTGGCGTTAATGCGGTAATTAGAGGCCTAAGCGCCGGAGCACTCTGCAGAGATTAGAGGGTGTCCCTTTTGCGGGCCCTCCAAACGCGCAGCCGATTCTAATTCCCTAAATAAAGTCATCATAATCGGACGTGACTTGAATTGGATGAAGAAGACTGTCCCTTGAAAACATGAAAATATGAGCCGTCTCGAATAACCGAGAAAACTTTTTCATAAAAAAATAAAACCAATTATTTTTTAATAGAGGAAATGCGCCTAATTTCGAATGGTTTCCAAATTTCGGATAGTAGTGTATTTAAGATACTGTCCGCAAAGGTAAACAGAAACCTACTTTTATGTGAAGCCAAAAGTCAAACTAAATCCGTCCTGTAATAGGATAACGGTAGAGCTTCTCCCCTTTAAATGGCAGCACAAATCGTTTATATTGCAAATGGCAGTTTTGTGCTCAGTTGCATTATTATGCTTGTTTATTTTATAATCGTTATAAAAGTTCGTGATTCTGTCTTGGGTAAGTTATGATGTTAGTTAAGTTGATCCACTATTCATAATTAAGCAATTTGAAAACGTAAACATTCTACAAATTTCTAATCTAAAAAGCAGAAAGTTGCCTAATTTCGGATAGACCATTTTTGTGCATTTGATTCCCAATTTCGGATATCCGCAAGGTAATTATTATTCAGGATAACCAACTATTAATTATTATTTTTATAATGATACAACAAACTAAGATAAACAATTTTGAAAAAACGAAAATTACCTAAGATACTAAGATATTCGAAATTGGGAATCTAAAATTATAGTTCCTATAGTATTTCGTAGAAAATCGCTTAATGATTAAATTACGTCTTAAATGTGAAGGAATAACAAGAAACATAAGCAATGGGATCCAGATCTACTCTTGAAAAATTTTTTTCGGATATGTCCGAAATTGGGAGCCCTTTTTCAAATGCACAAAAATGCGCTGATTTTTTTTAACCGTGTTTTTTGGAAAAAATAAACTGTAATAAAATTGCTTTTATAATAAATCATGGTTCGCTATAATAAGTTGTATCTGGTTATATAAAAAAAATATCAAAAAGTAATACCGAGTATTAAATATTGAATACATTGTAAATGGTATCCGAAATTAGGCGACTTTCCTCTATAATTAATAATTTTTGTGATTTTACTTTCTATGCATATATGGTTATCGCTGGAAACAGTTTTTTACGTTTTGGGGCCTCCTTCCCCATCCCGTCATCGAAAAAAATGACAATAAACTTTTTTCTATAGTGAATAATAAAATTTTTCACATTTTTTTTCACATTTAGATGAACAGAGGTGGGCCATGGAAAAAACTTTTTAAATAAAAAAATAAAATTTTTTGTGTAATTTTTATTTACCTTCTAGGTCGTTTTAATTGTTTTATTTTATTTAAATAATAAAACAGTCATGGCCAAAACAAATTTAAACCCCCTTCCCCCAAACCGATTTTTCTCAAATACGAAACTGCCCAAAATAATATAAAAATACATTTGAATACAATACCATTTGACACTTTTCGACGAAAAAATTATATAAGCAAAAAAAAAAAATTTCTACTTAAAATAGAAAAAAATACAAAGAATCGAAAAAAAAAAATGTAAAAATGATTACATATTTAGTTATTCATGTGCCTCGTCCAGAACGTCTTTACTGGAATAGTTTCGTTAACGAGACTAGGTACGAGGCACGCAAAAGAGGTCCAGCAAAAAAGTAGGTTCGGTTATGTTTTTTATAAGTCCAAAATAAACATAAAATTTAGTTCTTTCGGTATACGTCCAAAAAATAATTTCAAATTGATTTATGTCTTTAAAAAAATATTACCAAATAAATATGGCCATCTAAAAATTTACATTATGTGTAATTTTATAAGCAAATTGGTAAAATGGGCGTGTAACCTGTAAAAATGACAAGTTAAATATAATTAAATTAAAAATTATTAACTAATCCTAGTATATGGTTATTATTTTTTTAAAGAGATCCTAAAAAAAATCTATAGACAACTTCTTAAAGCCATCAACTCATCAACTCTGTTATAGTATTAATACCCAAAAATAATACGACATAATCTTCTCAATTTAACAGTTATTAATCATATTTAAATGGACCACCCAATGGTTGGCACCCATGGCCCATAATCATAAATAAAATTATTCCAACGCCTCCCCAAACTACATCGTTATTAAACTCGCATTACCCCGAACAATTGAAACATCTCTTCTGTGTTTTATTTAACTCTTAGTACGGTACACAAACAGCATGAAAAGTGCTATTTTCTACGCTTCTCATTTTCTCAACTGTACGTTTTACTTTTGTATAAAAAATATTGTATATTAATCGAGATAAAAGTGTTTTTCATACTTGTCTGAATATAAAACTCTACTTAATTCTCTCTTTTAAAATGTAATAATTATTACTGTCTCTCTTAGCTTAGGTGATTGGTGAGTAAAAGTTAAGTTAGAATGAAGTATCTAATACATATTATGTACCAAGCATCATGTATTATGTATCAAGCATATTCTATTATGTATCAAGCATATTCTGTTATGTATCAAGCATCTTCTATTATGTATCAAGCATTTCCTATTATCTATCAAATCTCATTATGCATTAAGAATCTTCCATTATGTATCAAGCATCTTCTATTATGTATCAAGCATTTATTATGTACAAACGTCTATTAAAAATCTTCTATTATGTATCAAGCAAATATTATGTACAAACATCTATTAAGTATCAAGCATCTTCTATTATGTATCAAGCATATTCTATTATTTAATAAACATCTTCTATTATATATCAAGCATATTATTATATATCAAGCATATTATGTATCAAGCGTCTTTTTATCATGTATCAAGCATATTATATTTATCAAGCATATTATATTATGTATCAAGAATCTTCAATTAATGTAATGTAAAGTAATGTATCAACCGTGAAGAGTTTAATAGAGATTGGGAAGCAGTCTCCATCTACATGGCTTATTATTTTACGGAACAGACAGTACAGTTCGGGTTATAAAACTAAAATCATCGAGGATTATCATTGTTTGCACATGTCAGATGCTCTGCAAGAGACGCACCCTCCGATCAAAAGGTACAGGGGTTGCTCACTTTTGCGGCCATACGGTCAAGTTGCCAGTGTATACTCTAGTATATTTATGCGACATGTGCCACACGATACCTTTAAAAAAAGGAGTTCCAAACGCATAAAACACAATTTATGTTCCTCTAGAATGAGAAAAGCTTACTGTATGAGCTGCGCTAATGACAAAATTAAGAAAATGTCTTTAAAATCTTTTTAGAATTTGACGTTTGAGATATATTCTAGTATTTCGTCTATTTGTATGTATTCCCTATATAAACAGGACCACAAGAGATTGACTAACAGATATCGTAGGTTTGGACTTAAACATAACACATTATGTGTTACACAGTAATGTTACTACAGTAATACAGTTTTAAAAGAAAATACACTCATCTTAATTAAATAATTTATTATAAAAAAAGGTTCTGATGTCAACTTCGGGGTTAGAACAACCCTGACACGTATAAAATTCGAATTTCCCTATATTTTCGGTGCGATGTTTCCGTTCCGCATGGCCGTTTGTTTGGGGGCAACTTTTTTCAACATCTCGTTTGATAGTTTGACAGCTTTATTCGATTCGGCTAGCGTTACCGTCAAATCACTTCAAAATATGGAGAGAAGGCATAATGAAAGAGGAAAATTTCGAGTGCGGGGAGATCCGGTTGCCATTGTATCGGAAAAAGTGGAGGTTTTTTTTTTGAGAATTTAATTGTTTCGCGAGGTATTGTGTATCGGTGAATTGCTTTTGTCGCAATCGTCAATGGTTTGATTGAACAGTTTGAGAGACGAGAAAAATTAAAGTAAAAATTATAATAGCTAGCTTCGAATTCCGTCTTTTGTACGGGATTAATATCGTACACACAGAAACTCAAAAAAATCTAGAATTTGCATTGAAGCAAGCCTGATTTGACCCATGGGTATAGATTTCCCATGCGTTTTCAAAATTTTATCGATCTGACAATAAATTTAGCAAATTTTTGCCTTTAAATTCAGAATCACAAAAATCTGAAGCATATAACCAAAAAATAAGTCCATGTATCAAAACCTGCAGGTGCTATAAGTAACTATATATCATTCCTGCTCTGTAGATCATGATCCTTATCTATTCCAAATACAAAACCACCCATTTCATTTGTCCTCGGGTCACCCCTCGATATAAATGTCATTTAATATCAATTTCTGCAGTGTTTTTAATCGATTATGGCCCCTTGTCCGTTTCACTCCACAGCGGAGAGTCCCGTCTCATTTTGCGACATATGTACGATCCATTAGAAGTAGGTAATTCAATTAGTGCGGACTTCTAATCGCGATAATCCGATAAATAGCGAATTTAATATTGAGAATCGCGCTACACTCGACTGCAGTCACTGAGTACGAAACGAAATTACCACTTCTCGCTTAATCCAACAATAGATTTGTTGTTTTTATTTGTAATAAGATTAATAGTATTATAATATTACACAATTATGTTGTGTATTTTTTTTTCAGATACAACGATGCCATATCGTAAAAAAATCGGGTAACAATAGTTATTTATGGTACTAGTGGGTAAAGTAAGATATTGCCCATGAAAAAATTAACCTGCGAGGCGTCAGCCAAGCAGGTTAATTTTCGAGAGGGCAATATCGGTTTACCCATGAGTGCCATACAAGGTTTTATCCAATAAATAGCTTAGGAATTCATATTTTTATTAAAAATTTTAATGACATTTACAAGAAAATAATTTGACAAGTGACAGTTGAGTGGGTAAAATAAATAATTATCCACTCAATAAAGTTAAAGCCACGCGGGGGTTATTATTGAGTTTATCTATTTAAAATAAAGCTGGTAATTGTCTTATTATCTGTATGTATTGGATAAATGTTATTTATTGGTTGTATGTCATGATAAATAACCTTAAAAATATATTTTGACACATTTATAACTAGAAGAGAAACTTGGCATATCCGAAAAAGGCTAAAAAACACGTTTGCGGAGTTTGCCATTTAGGTACCTAGATTTTTTTTCTCCTCCACTATATAGTTCTCCGCACAGGGGCGGATTCATTTCATTTTGAGGGGGGGGGGGCATCCATAAGGAAAAAAATTGCGTATTCACCAAAAATATAATTTTGAAGGTATTTCTATGCTAATATATCTCGATGGGGGGGGGTATGGTCCCTCCCCTAAATCCGCCCATGTCTCCGCATGAAAGAAAGTCTCCGACGAAAGGGGGAGGAATCATTCGCGCTCTCTTCTTTTCGTCAAAAGACGTATAAGGCGTGCGTGATTACAACGGGCCTCCCACTTGCACACACATTCCAAACATATTTCCCGTAGCCACAGATTCGTGCGTCAAACTATAACACTTATTCTTGACCGCAAACAGCACTTAAGGCACTCTTAGTGAAGCTAAACTAAAACTTGGCAGAGCCAACATAATTTTTATAATTTTATAATAAATGCCGTATAAATGCAGAGAAACCAATTTGAAGTTGATTTTGAAACCTTTAAATGGAAAGCAAATGATTTTAATCAAATAGAAGTTTCTTTTATGTAAAGTTTGATGTTGGTTTGAGCAGAGGCTCCCAATCAGGCAATGGTGTTTGTTTTCAGAGAGAATTTAATTCCGTAAATAAATGCCCTTTATAATTGGCCTTGTTCGCGGTTAAATACTTAAAGTGGCCAAAAAATATTATGAATACAGGGGTTTACGTAAAGCCTGGTTTATTTACGGGAGGAAACACCCGTTATTAAAATATTATCTCAATAATATGGTTTACCTATAAAAATATCATGACAGATTTATCAAACTTCAGACGTATTTTTGAAAAAATATATCAAGAAAATCTAAAATATATAATTATAAAATATTTGTCGATATATATACCATGTTTCAACATAATCAAGTAAAAATATTAAAGAAAATATGCAGATAATTAGCAGACACGTAGAAAATGTCAGCATGTGGAGGATTCACAAAAGTGTTAATATGTATTAGAACCACATGTAAGTAAATAATAATAAAGTCTTTTATATAATATTTATCATGCCTGTTCTTTAATTAATAGACTATAATAGACTTAAAACGCAAATTAAGTTAATATTTACGAAAGTAAAAAATAACCTTAATATACGTCAAAAAATCTGTCATAAAATTAGATTTTTAAAAGCGTTTTTTTCCGAAACTGGTCATTTAATATGGCTGCAATTTTCCTAATTTAATTTTTATCCCCGAAATTACACAATATCAAAATTTGACGCAGTTTGACTGTGTCCCAAAAAAACCCCCTATATGTGTGCCAGTTTCTTTTAAAAATTTTAATTTTTTTCCATATTAATTCAAGATGTGTTCTCGTACCGCCTAGGATACAGTTCCCTAGAGGGCGCGCGCGCTGCTGAAAATTGGCGAGGATCCGAGCAAACAATCCCCGCTGTTTGCACAGTTTCAGAAACTCAGGCTACTCTATAATTATATTTGGATTTCGGGATCCTTTACTTTGCGAGTTTCGGAACACTAATATCTATATTCGCCGAATCGGGAATTCAATTAGTCAAAAAATGATTTTCCTGCAGATACACAATGTCACACTACACTGTAAAAATACACTGCCCAGTAAAATCGCTTTCCCAGTTTTCACCCCCGCGCGTTAAATGGTTTTTTTATTATGAAATTCACTTTCAACAACGAACTAACAACTCTTCTCTCTAGAATACGAATACCGTTAATATAAAGTATCGCCAACATCTCGGTTTGTTTGTAAACAAATAGTAGGTATATTCAGGCCTGAACAATAAAAATTACCAGTAACTGTTGTCTCTGTTAGAACAAAGCTGTGCGAGTAAGACAGACAAATGTATATGTTGCTACGTTTTTGTCAGTTTTTACAGATGAAATGCCTATTCTAGAGAGAAGAGTTATTAGTTCGTTGACTTTCAGCAACTTCAAAAACCCCAATATACAAATTTTCACTAAAACTACCCCCCACCCCCACCCTCCAGGGATTTGAGTTAGAATTTTTTTATTATCAGATTCACTTTTAGCTACTTAAAAAACCCTTTTATACCAATTTTCACAGTGTAGCAAAAAAATGAGCCCACGAAGTGTCTTTTTTATGACAGATTCGTGTTCAGCATCCCAAAATACATAAGAATATGTGGGTCTCAACCCTAGCACCGACTTTTTTTTGTTTTGGGAGCCTGTGTAACTTATCATTATCAAACATTTTTTAAGTACGTTCCTTTCTATGATTCATCGTCGAAAGTCGAAAAAAAAAATGGTTGCGTAATAAAAATTCCATGTTAAATCGAGGCTGACAGACAAAAAATCCTACTAAAACTAATCCACTTTTAACACTTTGGATAAATAGAGCATTAGACCATATTAAAAGTTCATTATTCGATGCGCCCGGGGCTTCTGTTTACCGATTGCGGGGTTTGTTGGTCCACAGGGGGCCACCCGAATCGAATAAATAAGCCGTGAAGACATATGATGCTTTGCAATCCATAGTATACGCTTCACAGTGTATAATACAATTCTTTCGTTTACTTTCCGAAATATGTTTTGTTTTTTAAATAAGGGGCTTTTCCATATATTACGTAACTCAATTTTTCGAAAATTTTGACCCCCTCTCATCGAGTCAAAAGCTGTCACATTTACTAATACTACTAATTTTGTATCGTTTAAGAAAGTGGCGCACCTATAACTGTTTTTTATAAATGTATATTTTATAAATTTATAGGTCTAGACCTATAGTTCTTTCTTTTTTATATAATATAAAAAATAAACTTGGAATGTCTGGAGAAAATCATTTCCCTAGATTTTAATTAATGTCTCCACTCTTTTTTTTGACAAAAAACGTTACATTAAAGCCTATAATTCGATAAAAATATTTGCATATAAAATTTTTGAACTCTGGTAATTTTTGACGATTTTGAAAATTTCAAAATCATCGTATACTGCTCTTCCAGTTAAATACGTTAAGAGTACAATATATTAATAAGTAGCAGTGTCCAATAGACACGACATAAGGACTGCAACGCATCCCGCCCTGTTTATCTGATCTGCCCATCTGTCGACCTGTCGCAGGGCCATATATGGTCCTCTAAACTGTAGAGGATAGTTGACTAATATCAAACTCGCAGAAACTGAGTAAAAAGTTTCATCAAGGCATCTATGACACTAGCGTCTACGTCCCAAATTCAACTCCCAAATTGTGCAATTTAATATATCTTTGGTTCTTGGTTGTTTTGGTGTTTTTTTTTTGCAAAAAAAACACCAAAACAACCAAAAAACAAAGCAAAAAAAAACACCAAAACAAACAAATACCAAAGATATATTAGATTGCACAATTTGGCAACAGCGGGAAAGACCGAGTTGAATGTGGGACGTAGACGTTAGTCATCTATGACTAGTGGTTTATAAGTTACTTTTAGTGATATTTTTATTACCCACTGTGCTTTTGATAAATTTTGACATTTAGAGACATTGACTAATTTTATGTCTTACAAATAATTATAAGAATGTTTTTACATAGTAAGTTTTTAACTATAATAAAAGTAAGTTTTTTCAAATAAAATTATGGACCAGTATTAATTTATCTTGTCGAAAAAAAAATTACCACATCGTTTTCCATGAAAATTTTGTTGACCACTGTGTCATACTGCTTCATTTTAAGGACTTTTTTGATATTTGTTTTTTTTTAATTCTCAAAATAATATTTTGATTGGCGAATTTAAAACACAAGATAATTTACTTAACATCAACTCAAGATAGATCCTGCGCGAAGTTTATATTTTTTAATATAGTCTGACACACGGTAAGAAACCTACGACGAAAGGGGGAAGTAGGAGCAAAAAACGCTCCGACTAAAGCGAATTCAACGCAAACGTGTTTTTAGTTAGATTCTTTATTCAAGTATATTGCTTTCTCATTTTTTGCCGCATTCTTTCGATAGCTTTAGAACCGTCTGTCAAACAGTAGACAGGTATCCGAATTTAGGCGACTGTCCTCTAGAAACGCGACAAACCTACACTGGACTTGTCTCTGTTTGACCTTAATATACTTTTGATGTTGATCCGATGGGTTTTCTATTGACCCCACGTGATTGAATGATTGAAGTGCCCTCTATAGTACGAGTTTAGACTATTCTAAGCCGATTAAATATTGTTTTTTCTACGTGATAAGCATCGAGCTAGAATTAATTTTCGAGCTGATTCAATCAGATCGGATCTGAACAAGAGACTTAACAGAATTAACATTTTTAAGAGTTTACGGACATTAAAAAGCAAAAAAAATACTGCTGCCAACAGAATAATGCTGTCCCCTTTTCAAAAAATTTAGTTTTTTTCAAAAAAAGTTCCTTTTTACGTAAAAAGAAAAATAAATTGAAAAAAAAAATGTTTTTGAAAAAAATTGTATTTTCTCTATTTTACCCCGATCCGATTTTTACCAAAAACAATCCCAGCCTAGAACTTTGGATAATCAACCTATGGTTCAAATTTGAAGTCTTTAGCCCGAAGAGTTCTTGAGTTATCGTGTTCAAAAATTTCCCGGACACACAGACAGACCGATTTCATGGAAATCATAATTTTTGGATATAAAAGGTCCAGAAATGTAAAAAAAGCAAAAAAATCGATTTTTTTTCACTAACGCAAGACAGGACCATGGTACACTTATTAGATTTTCTTACAGAAAGCTAGGACTTTCTCTAGTTTTCTGTAAGAAAATCTAACTACACTTATTAGAGGCATTATTCCACATTTCTCTATTCCAAACATCTCTATTCCACATTTCTCTATTCCAAACATCTCTATTTCACATTTCTCTATTCCATAACATCTCTATTCCACACTACTCTACTCTGCACTACGTACTTGCTTAATATAATTTTTCCTTAGCGTAACAAAGTCGTTGCATTTATTAATATGTAATTAGTATTTTTGATTTTTGTTAATTATTATTTTAATAATTAATACAACTTGCCTTTAAAATAATAATTAGCATTCCTACATAAAAAAGTTACATGTATGTATATAATTGCAATTTCAGTTATCATTTATTCATTCATTGTTTTATAAAAATATAATTTAAATTTTAGTTCTTCAGTTCCTTCAATAGTATATTAATTTTTAAATTGTTCTTTAATTTACTGCAACATTCAGTTTTACTGCAATGCTAAATATAAGTATATACGGCCCACGGTTTACTGCATAGATAAGATAATTACTGCCTTGTCATCTTTGATAATGTTAATGACAATACTTATACAGGGTTTTTAAATTAGTCCAAACACAAATTTTAACGTTTTTGTTCCGCTAAGGAAAAAATATCTTTAGATATTAGGCAAGTACGTAGTGCAGAGTAGATTAGTGTGGAATAGAGATGTTATGGAATAGAGAAATGTGGAATAGAGATGTTTGGAATAGAGAAATGTGGAATAGAGATGTTATAATGCCTCTAATAAGTGTACCATGGTCCTGTTACACCCGGTATATTTCATGTTAAATTTAATATCTTGGGTGGTAGTTTCTACATTCTTCTACGTTGTATTGTCAAGGTATATATTTTGTTATCAAATGTAAATGTAAACGGTCTAAATGACGGGAAAACGAGTTCTTTGACGATTCGATGGCTGTTCAATATTTCAGCGACGTATCTAATCTGTTGGGACCGCCGCTGGGACGGACTTTCTGGGGTCTATAATGTCTCCGTCTATCTTTACTAAAGAAGAATATTCATTCTGAGAATAAAAAATCGAAAAACATTTTTTTTATCCACGGTATATTTGGAATAGGGTCAATAATTTTAAGGGGTGATTCTACATCATAAAATGACAAAAAGTTCCTATAAACATATGTCTGAAAATGCGTCGTAAGGGCCCTAGGGAGGCAATCCCCTTTAAAAGTGGTTAAAAAATGAGTTTTTATTTAATAACTCAGGAACCCTTTCAGATATAGCAACGAGGTGTTGCATGTAAACTAATCTTATTAAGACACATCTTCGTATGCTATTTTAATGTACTTATTTTAACCAGGGATGTGCGAAACGGGGGGCAGTTTTTTTGTCCCAAACTTTTTTTGGTGTAACTTTTTTGTAATTTTATTAATAGAACATTATTTCTTAAGTAAGATTAGCGTCTGTCTGTACGTAAACCTTATAACTTTTGAACGTAATGTCGATTTGAAAAATTCTTTCAAAAAGTCCAAACGATTCAGGACGTCACATCAACATACCCCGGATATTTGGTATTGATTACGAGGGTCGCGCAAAAGTTTTTAACGAAAAGTCCAAACCATATTATTTCAAACAGGTGTATCAATATTATGACACGGGGAATTATCTATACTTTTAGTATTACAAAAGATTTATAACTATTTCTTGTCAAAATTTAAAATTTAAGTTAAGTATTACAGATATCTGTAAAATTTTAAAGTTGGTTTTAATTTGTATCATTTTTGGGTGTAGCTGAATTTATTGGCCGCGATGGTACCCGTATCGTATTTTTTCTTTGAGTTCGGTTCTGCGACTGGCATCTCACTTCGTCTTCTCCAGAGAGAGTCGTTCCTGGAAGTCGTTCGGCTATCAGAAGTCGCTCGCACGCTGCTAATAAAGATAACGAAACCGCGGCACTCTATCTCCTGGTGCACATTCTTCTTCGACTCGAGTCGATAAACAATTTCCCGCGATGGTACGTGACAAACACCGTCTTCGAAAGATTTTTCAGTTTTGCTTTCCCATTTTGAAAGTTTTCATAATTTTGGGAAAGCCTTGTATCCGTGCAAAAAATTTCAAAATTTCCAGAAAAAAATCGGTAGCTCGATCGGACGGGCAATCGGTCGTTCTGTCCGGGAAATCTTGTGGGCACGATAACTTAAGAACGCTGTAAGCTAGAGACTTGAAATTTTGCATACATGTATGTTACCAAAAGTTCTCGCTCGGGATAGTTTTTGCAATTTTGGCGAAGTATTTTTTTGCAATTTTGGCGAAGGCGAGTTACAATTTGCATCTGGGGATAACTTTTTCGTAATCACCGAAAACAAATGCAAACAACAAAGAACTTTTACCTCAAGAAGTAATTTCAGACCAATGTTTATGAAGGTGTCATATTTTTGTTTGTTTATTTACTAACAGAAACGCGATACAGCTTTGTGGTGTAAAATGTAGATGTCGCTAGTCGAGTTTCAGGCTACCTAGTAGCGATGTTGAGTAGTTTCCACCTTATCATGAATTCAAATCATTATACTTAAATTAAAAATGTAAAAAACTTTATTGTGTATACTATAATTATGTTTAATAATATAGTATATTTAAATCTATTAAAATTAAACTACTATTTCATATAAAACGCATACAGAACTAATGTTTCTTAAAATTTACAATAAAATATCCAAAGTATATGTTTCCAATCGGCAACACTGTACTGACATTAGACTGTGAGTTTACACATTCTTTCTCTCTCTTTACGCGTACTAAGTGTAAACAATAGTCACTCCCCACTAGCCCCTCACCTTCAAAAATTTTTGTTTTTTTTTTATTTTCTTTTCGCGAAAAACGAAAAAATTTTGAAAAAAAAATTAGAATAAAAATTCTTTTTTTCAAGTTTAACCCCCCGTAACTTTTTTATTTTTGGGGGGATTACTTTCAAAATTGGTAGAATTGATCCTTATAACAAAGTAATTTTTTCTAATAAGTTACGTTGATAGGAATTTTCTTTAATTTTTTTTCGATTTTTTTAAAAGTTGAACCCCCCATAACTTTTTTGTTTTTGGGGGAATACTTTCAAAAACAATAGGGCTCTCATAGAACTTGATTTTTCCTAAAAAGTCGATCGGATTATTCGTTCTTGAGTTATCGTGTTCACAGAAATCGTGACATCGGAGGGACAGACGGACATTTGAAAAAACAAAGTTGCCTATTTTTTCATGAAACAAATTTATTTCCAAGAATTTTTGGTCTGGGACTTGTCTTAAATGACGTGAAAGTGCGGTGGAACCGTAACATCTTCTGCGTATTTACTTTCGAGTTTCAGGGTTGTTAATATAGCTTTCATTTTTATACCCTACTAAACTAAATTTTCCAACAAAAAAACAACATAACTCTTAATAAAACTATGTTTTTAAGCAACAAGAAGTGTAATAAAACCCGATTAGCGTTCTCAAGACATTAGAGAACACCTGAAACAATGTTAACTCAAAAACAAGGTCTCTGTGCCTGATCGTAAATAAATTTTTGTTTTTTCGTTGACGGTCCCCCATTCAGCGGGTAACGTGAATATATGGGAGCGGCGCCCCGGCTACCAGAGCACAATGGGACTAAAACTCCTTCGAGCAAGACAAAAAACAATGAAATAAGCCGTGAAGATATGTTATGCTACTCATTCCATTTTTTTTTTTTTTGAAAAATTTACAAAAAGAAAATAAAAAAAAACAAAGGTTTTTGTTTTTTCAAAAATACTTATTTTAAGTTCAAAATGATCAAAATTTGCCTTACGTAATACTTGAACGTTCCCTTATAAGTTATAAAGCGTACATCAAGGGGTAAACCGCTGAGAAAAAAATTGTACACCTGAATTCCTTCTAGGGGGTAATTCCCTGTTACAGACCTACAGTAGGTCTATGTTTATTGAAACGAAAAAAAAACATTTTTTTTTAAATATATATACTTTTTTATGGAAAACAAAAAAAAACTATTTTTTTTTATTTTTTACCTCATTTACCCCCCTGCTTCACCCCGATTTTTACCAAAAACAATCCCAATCTGAGACTTTGGATAAGCAACCTATGGTTCAAATTTGAAATCTTTAGCTCAACGCGTTATCGAGTTATCGTGGTCACAAATTTCCCGGACAGACAGACAGACAGACCGACCGACAGACAGAATTTTTTTTTGACGGAAATCATATTTTTTGGATATAAAACGTGGAGAAACGTAAAAAAAGCAATAAAAAAAATTCATTTTTTTTACTAACGCAAGACTTTCCTCGGGGAAAGTAAAATAAAGTTGTGAATATTTTTGGTCACTTTATTAATCATTTTTTGACAGAGTGCGCCACCGCTCTTAATCGAATTCATAACGCGTATCGCAGTTGCCGCCCATTAGCAGATTACTCGGGGGTTGTGAGCCGCCCCTCCCCCGCCCCGGCTGCGTTTCGCTCGAGCGTTTCTCGAAAGGGGAGACCCTGCAACACCGCCGGAGAATCCTGCTCTCCTGGTAGCAGGAGGCGCCACGCGATGTTGCCACCATGCCCCGGCGCATTGTTGCGCCTTCGCCAAAATTACAAAATTACAATTAAAAAAATGAAAATATTTGAAAAATTTTCAAAATGGGAAGCAAGCTCCAGGTCAAAAATCACTATCAAAAGTGGAAAAATTAACATTCAGGTTTTTCTGCTTAAAATGCTAATGGCACAGAATTTATGCTCAGTTGATGCTCATCTGTTTCTTGTTTTATTGTTTAAAAAGAAGTCCAAATACTTTTTGAAAAGCAAGAAGAAGGAACAAGAAATCTCCTGAGAAGGAAACTAAATCACCAATCTACAAATGTTTTGTTAACCCTTATCTACTGAAGTAAAAATTTTGTACTTAATTACTGAGATGGAGTCTGACAGACTCCCATTAATAAACAGAGTTAATAAAGTGCGCAAACGTAAATAAATAAAAACTGAGTGCAAAGAGTTCAATTATTTTAAAGTATATTTTTAGAATTAATATAGAAAAAAAAAATTATGCTTTTCAAAAAATCGTAGCAGGCTCAGATTTAATACTTTGTAAAACTAGTTCGGTTCAGTAAAGGCAGTTTAAAAAAAATACCCGAACCTCATAAAATAACAAGTGCCAATGTTATAGGGGTGATTCCAAACGGAACACTCTGTAGATTCCCTCCGCGTAAAGCCTATCGAATCACACCACCCCGTAATGCTACCCTGTTTTATTAATTATTCATAATTTTTCCCCCGGATCGACAAGGTATCGTATTTCCGAAAAAAAAAACAACATCGCTCTACTCTATATCGAGTGTAATCCACGGTACGGTGGAACAGTATCCTGACGATTCTTATAGTATATTAAAGTACTAGTTTCATATCATACGTTTTTAGCGCACGAGTAAAAGTTTAGAAAACGAGCCGCTTGCGGCGAGTTTTCTAAAGTACTAGTGCTCTAAAAACGTGTTATGAAACGAGTGCTTTATACAATTTTTTCTATTTTGCTCTAAAATTTAAAAAACCTACATTTAAATTGATGACTGATTTAGGGATTTTTGTTTTGGGTTGTCATTACAGTTTACACTATGTTTAAAATTCTAAGAACAAATGATATTTTGATATATTTTACAGTCATCTCTTCTTTTTCCACTGCAATTAACCAGTCCACAATTTTAACACTGTAAAAAATAACCCAAACACAAAATTTTGTAAAAAATTAAACTTTAAATCGACATTGACATTTGCACGCAAAACGTCAAGAGATAGACTTTTGTTTGTTACCAACCCAACAGAAAAAAAAGTAGAGACCTCTTATGGGCCTATAAGAACACGTAAAATGCGTGTGATTATGAGCTTATAAGAGTCGCAAAATAGAAAAAAATATTTTTCTATTTTGCGACTCTTATAAGCTCATAATCGCACGCATTTTGCGTGTTCTTATAGGCTCATAAGAGGTCTGTACTTTTTGTTCTTTTGGGTTGGCAACAGACCTGGCCTATCGCTTGACGTTTTCTGTGCAAATGTCAATGTCGCTTTAAAGTTGAATTTTCTACAAAATTTTGTGTTTAGGTTATTTTTACCATGTTAAAATTGTGGCTTGGTTAATTGCAGTAAAAAAGAGAAGAGATGACTATAAAATATATCAAAACTACATTTTTTCTTAGAATTTTAAACTTGGTGTAAACTGTAATGCCAATCCAAAACAAAAATCCCTAAATCAGTCATCAATTTAAATATAAGTTTTTTTTTTAATTTTAGAACAAAATAGAAAAAATTGTATTAAGCACTCGTTTCATAACACGTTTGGCGCACACAATTATCGCACTATTACTTTAAACTTGTACTCGTGCGCTAAAAACGTATTTTATGAAACTAGTACTTTAATATACTATTTTAACTACTATAATAGATACAGGGTGATCCATAACTGGCATGCCAAAATTTAAGAGGTGATTCTAGATCCAAAAATATAAAAAAAGTTCCTATAAAGGTTGGTCCGGAAATGAGCCCTAAGGGATCTAGGGCCCTTTAAAATTGTAATAAAAATAAGGTTTTTAATTAATAACTCGGGTACCGTTTAAGCTAGAGCGGCGAGCTTTTGCATGTATACTAGTATTAATAAGGGCAATAAGTTTATGTTAATTTATTTTTTTAATTTATCCAGAGGCGTGCCCAGACGGACAAAATATATGAGGCTTAAAACATTTTTGCCCCAAACTTTTCTATGTGTATGTTTTTTGGATTTGTTGTAAAAAATATAGATTTCTAGAGTAAAAATACATATAAAATATCATATAGTGTAACACTGTAGGAGCAACCGTTATCAAAAAAAAATGCAATTAAGAGGAAGTAACATTTTGTGCCACCAAAAACGTTACTTTTTAAAAGGCTATTACTCCTTTAATATTAAATTTAGGTGTTTTGGTGTATAATACTTTTTTGCTCAGTTTTAAATGAAGAATCACCCTGCAGCATTAAAATTTTATTGGTGCTTTTTTTTGTTCCCCATTCAATACGTCATCTTCGAAGGGCGGTAGCTCCCTTAGGGCTCATTTCCGGACCAACCTTTATAGAAACTTTTTTTCATATTTTTGGATGTAGAATCACCTCTTAAATTTCGGTACGCGAGTTCTGGAACAGGCTGTATGAGATAGATCTCATATCTATTATAGTAGTTATTATAGATATAAAGATATTGAGAAAAGTTTTAAATAAAAGTTATGAGAGCTTAATGGGAGCACAAAATAGTATATATTTAATAAGTTTAGGGGGCACGATGGAGGCAGGCGGCAAGGAAGAACATTTTTTTAAATGAAAAGGAAGGTTGTGTGATACATCATTTTATTGTTTATTAAATTATCTTTTTAACCATATAATTTATTTTAATTAATTAAAATAATTAATTAAATTAAAAAAAATAATTGTGTTGAATATTTATTTATTTTGTCAAAAAATGCGATTTGTTTAGAATGTTCATTTATATAATTTAAAATTAGTTTAAAAGTATAATTTAGGTTTTTTTATGATGAAATTAATTATTAAACAAAAACTGTTTGATTTTTTTAAAGAAATTTTGACAAAAATTCTGATTTTTAACTTTTTTAACCCCCTAAAAAAAATAATAACGCCAAAAAAGTTTGATCTATCTTAGCTAAAGTACCAGGTAACATTTTTCGTTTTATCCTGGGGTCAATAATTGTTATAATAACCCTATAGAGAATTAATATAAAAATAAAAACGAAATAAATAATAATTCATTTCATTTTCACCTCGAAATAAAAAAAACAAGCGTGTGTACATGCATGTAACAATAAAAAAAAACGTAGATCACCGCGATAAAAATCTATTCCCTAACCGATATGGTTTAACAATGGGTCATCCCTGTAAAAAAGGTGGAGGTATAGTTATTGAAATCTAATGCATCTATTCAAAAGGTATGACGGGTATATAATATATCTGTGTACTTATGGCTAAAACGCTCTTGTTAGAAGGAAATAATATTTAAACATAATATTATTATTTATGTATTTCAAGGGAGTAAACTGGTTGTTTTAGTCACGCAGCGGAGCGAAGGCGATAAAACACAGTTTACTCCTGAAGTATGTTCACTATTTTTTGCACGACCGACAATTATATTTAAATTAAAACCATTTTTGAAAAAAATGGCACCCTGACCCATACCGACTAGCAAGGCCCTCTCTGACCGCGTTATTAACTTTTATTATCCTATTTAGGAAAGGTTATTAATAGTCTACTTTTAGCTACATTTTTTGCGGTTATATAATAAACAAGAAAGGTATCTGATCGATGAGGCTTGTATAGAGATCTGACAAGATTAAAAAGGGGTGGAAGTATGGATTTTGTTTATTTTTCGTTTAAGTACTGAAAAAAGTGTCGAAAAAATATGATGGATACACTATAAAACCGTTTTTAGTCTTTTAGAAGATAAAGTTGACAGTTCTTCAGCAACCTCAAGAGTTAAACCAATATGTGAGTCACACATATTTAAAAATTGATCATAAATTAATTTTTCACTACAATCTAGTTAGTAGTTAGTGCGTATTTTCCATCCGTTGCCTATGAAAACGGATGAGAAGTGATGATCAGCTGATTTTACATACCTCCTGTCAGAAAATTAGTAAAAGTCAAACACATAACCTCAAATTGACAAACTAATTTTAACACGTTTACTGTCCAATGACACATATAGTCCTATACGGCAAGTTTACATTAAACTTGAACCACATATGCTTCACAGGACTTACAGAAAACCTATGGCATGACCCTTATGGACAGTGAACGTGTTAAGATATTGTTTGCATTAAAAAAGAAAATCTAATTTTGTTATTTGGGAAATTGCAATAATACCACTTACCACATTACATATCTTCACGGCTTGTTTTTGATTCATTCCGTTTCAAAAACAATTCACCAATTTTAGAAAATTATTATGGACTTACCTTACGATGTCTTGGATTCTATGGGCCGTGATTTCGTTGGAAATATTTCTCAAAACGCCGGCCAGCAGTTGCATTAAGGCTGTACAAAGGGGTTCCGAAGGCAGACATTCCTCATAATCGAGTTCCTGAAAAGAAAATCGTTATGTGATAACAGAATGACCCCTTATAAGACGATTTTCATTTTCTCCTAAAAAAAAGTATTGTGATCGAGCTAAAATTTAAATTTTGTAGACTGTCTGTAGACACGAAAACTTAGGACCATTGCAACCCAAAAGGTTTAAATTTTTACTATAGTCCGTTCAATTATGCAAGATAGTAGTTTAAAATTCCCGCAATTTTTAAGATACATCATTGGTTAAAAACTCGTAACTTTTAACATATAAAATATTGTGGCATTTTTTGTCTATGACAATGATTGACGGGCATTAAAGCTAATAAAAGAAGAGAAAGTTACATAAAAAAATGGTTATACTTAATGTTACTGAAAAAGGTACTTTTTTATTCTTCATACACTCACACTAAATTAGCATATTCGACATATTGTACAAACGTAAATTATATTGAACACAATGAAAACGTCAAATTTTTAGGTTACAATTACAACTTAAGGCCTATCCAGAGGCTCGCATAACAACCATTACAAGATAAATGACGACACATCAAGCCAATCCTGGGATCGCATTCTTATACACTATGCTTGTTATAAGAGTCTTTGGATAGGCCTTTTCCAGTAAAACAGTACCGACATCTGTAAAATTTTTGATACACTACGATTTATGCATAATTATGCTATTTATGCGCTCTGTGGTGTAAAACGGGCCGCGTCCCTTAATATCTTGCATAACTGAACGAAGTATAGGGCTTGTTTATATAAATATCTCGGCGGGGATTGTATATGGATAAGGGGGATGTTGGGGGATCATTTTAAAAAATGTAAATTTCGTTTTTTTATTATATTTTTCTTTTAAATTACATCTGGGTGTGTTAAAGTAATTTTTTTTACAAGAGAAAATCTTTTCGCTCATTCAAGCCAGGTATTTTTTTTTCACTTTCCATTTGTAGGTTGGAAGCTTCTAAGTTTTGGGGTGTTAATGAATATAAAAAATGTAAATTACGATTTTTTGTCATATTTTTTTAAAAAAGGTTATCTGGGGACTTTTAGTGCTTGCTACAAAAAGCAATAAATGCAGTGGAAAACACAAAGAGCATATTTAAGTAGAAAAAAAAACGAGACAAGAAATATCCTAAACAAATTTTGCAAATGGACCTTCTGGTCATTTCTTTTTATTGAATTTCGTTTTTTACACGCACAATAAAATCTAAATTCGTCATAATAAAATTTTAGGACCACCTTGAGTGGATGGGAGAACCCTTTTTATGCAGAATTTCGTTCGCTTCGACGAATTCTAATCAATTTCATTTGCTTTTAGCGTCGATTTACATGATTCTGCATTTTATTTCACAAAAAAGGGTGTAAGCTTTAGATCTCAAATAAAATATTTTACTTTCGAGCAACCTCGGAAGAACAGAAAGCCGCCGGGAAGGGGAGGCGCGGTGTTGGGCAATAAATTTTAAATCTTATTTTAATAAAAATTTACATGAAAAAAAGAATATATTTTTAAGGTCGCTAAAACTGAATAATAACTCTATAGCACAGTTCACACCGTGAGCTTTTTATGTTTCAAGAAAAATATATCTAGCGCCATCTAGAACATAAACTAAAAACGTATTAATTAATGTTACCTTTTGTTTTACAGATAGCTTTAATTTCAAGTGGCGCGCCATCTATAAAAGATCTGAGCACAAAATAGCAAAATATAACCTCAAAATATGCAACAACTGATTTTATACCATGTTTATCCGGAAGTTTACTTTAAAAACACCCAGTTTAATAATAAGAAACTATAGGGAAGAGGTAAATTTTAATGGTTTTCGCGGAAGATTAAATGGAACTGATATTTTGAATGAAGCAGTGACTAGCCGAGATATAAAATCGGCCCAAGACTGGAGGGATGTTAAAGATAGATGTTTAACTCACGAAGATAACAGAGGACAAATATCCAAAATAAATATAGATGCTTTACTAATAGGTTTCTGTACGAGCATAAAACAATATGACCTCGGCTGTAGCTACTACGACTTCCTCAAAGAAGAGAAAATCAAGCCCAATTTAGCTACAGTAGGCAAATATTTAAAACTATTATATTTAAGATTTATAGAAGAGTCGGCAGAAATAAATGAAGCAGAAATATTAGCTTTATATGAAGAAATAAAAACTACTCATCCAGTTCTTGATTCCTTCTCTTTGGAAAGTATAATATTGGCCATTTCGCTAACTAAAAGTTGGAGGGATTGTATAAAATTGCTGGAAGAAATTAAAGTTAGTGCAGTTCCAAATCATAGTGCATATAGTGCTGTTATTAGTGCTGCCTTTTTAAATGGGGATGGAGACCTTGCATGGAGGTTGCTTAATGAAATGTTAGGTAAAAAATTTGAATACCATCCATCAAAAAAATTTGTTCTTTAGCTCAAAACTATTATTATTACTTTTCTACTTATATTATATTATATACTTACATGGGAGATTAGCTCAGCAGTCTAAGGCATCGATATAGCATTGACACTGAGCTAATGATCCTGAGTTCAAACCTCACTGGCGCCGATTGCCTTTTTCAGTTAATTAATAATTGAAATTTGGCGAAGGCGTACTCCCTAGATATATTGGTTCGAAAGTCAATTAAAGCCGGTGGTTCCCTCTACTACTAGCCCACACAAGTCCTGGACTTAGGGGATGCTTAATTAAGTAGAATAGTACGAGGTTAAAAATAAACATAAATAAACATCAAGAAACGTATTTTTTTATTTTTTCACTACTTCTAGAATTTTTTTTCATATTTTAAATCTATCTTTTGTTTTGTTCTAGAGAATGATAGACTACCAAGAAGTATTGCTTACCAATCCTACATCGATTCAATAAAGAAAACCAGAACTAAAAAAGCTGTAATAGAAAAACTAGAGAAACTATTTAATTTTTTCAAAGAAAATCAGTTACGACCTGATAAAAAGTTTATTACAAAACTCTCAGATCTGGAGAAAATATTGAAATCAAAATGTACTTTCACTAGTATAAATCCAAAAGGATACTGCAAGGCTTGCAATGAAAAGCTTGAACAATATGAAATCACAAACAAAGAATTTAATGAATTGAAGGAAAAACTACTGAAAAACGTAATATTAGGAAAGGACATTTTTGTAAAAACAAATCCACAAGAACTAACGAAATTTAAACGATTCATAAAAGATTTGGAAGAATACGACGTAGTCTTGGACGGACTGAATGTGGCCTATTCTGCTGGAACTAAACACCCACCCCATATTTTTGCAGCCCTAGTTGAAAATACAGTTAAATATTTTGTGGATCAAAATAAAAAAGTTCTCGTTTTAGGTATGCTGCTTAAAAGCAAAACTTTTTCCTATGGTATTTTTACGAAAAGTGGTGGAACAGTACCATTTTCAGTTTATTTTGTTATATTTTAGGTCGAGTCCACATGAACAGATGGCCCAAACAACACTGGAGCTACGTCACCGAC